>CM060669.1:30620780-30998280 GCA_030686955.1 Odontamblyopus rebecca
ATATTACTTTAAGGTAAGGTAAACTTTATTTCTATAGAGCTTTTCACAGACACATGTCCCCAAAGACACTTTACAGATAATTATTTACAGAGTATTTCTTTATTCATTCTTTAAAGAGAAACTAGATAGAAACAAGTCATGACCTCTTTGCATTACCGATACCAATACCGATAAGCATTCAAAATCCATAGGGAGGCCCACAGATTTATCTTAAGATGAAGTAACAATCACAAAAATGTTTCAGTTTTGCAAAAAAAATAATACCAAAATGTATGACATGTTTGTATAAACGTAGAGCCATAAACTGCTCTTCATCGATGTCAGTAGAGAGACACTCAAACTGTATATGGGCCATTCTAATCATGAGCTTACAGTAACAATTTACAGTAACATTTTGGACATTCTCAGTAAATGTATACAGAATACAAATATCCTTTACTTCTAGGGGTGTAAGAAAAAATGGATTCAGTGGTATATCGTGATACTTCATTGCACAATTCTTGAATCGATTCCATCGATTTTTCACTAAAATTCATTAGTTACATTCACAGTTCTCATGATTTAAAAAAGATAAAAAACTATTTCATACAATGTTGTTCTTGTGAAGGTGTAGATTATATTATTAGAAGTAATTATTGATAGAATGCAATATATCATCCATTGTCTTATCGTGATACATCCAATCGTGACATAAGTATCATGATTTGTATCGTCAGACTCAAGGTGATGCACACCCATATTTACTTGTATGTCCTCGCTCACCGGGCACTGTGTAAATATGCATCACTGTATTTAAACGAATGAATGTTATTATATTTTATTACATTTTTATTATATCTGTATTTTATTATATTTTATCATATTTTTTACTATATTGGTTACTTATTTCCCTTGGATTTGCAAACACTTTTAACAGTACTATTTATTGCAGCTATTAGTACTTCTTGAATATCTTAGTGAGTCAACGGTTCTTCTCATCCTACGAATTTCATTGCACTGTTGACCTTGTGTTGAACCTGCATATGACAAATAATCTTCAATCTTGCTTTTCCATCACCATGGACACAGGCAGATGACAAGTCCATAAAGGCAAACAGGTGATAGAAAAGTTCCATAGTCCACCTTTAACTCCCACAACTGTCTTTTGGAATTGGTGATCATGGGAGTTTCTTTGTGCTGAGGTTGCGGTTGCAGCGGTTGCAGCGGTTGCAGCTGCAGCAGCAGCAGCAGCAGCAGCAGCAGCAGCAGCAGCAGCAGCAGCAGCAGCAGCAGCAGCAGCAGCACTGGGACATGAATCATAAGTGTGGATGTGTCGGTGGGCTGACAGATCTGAGGGAGACGCTTGTCTGAGAGACGACACGGAGGCACGTGGAGAGTGACTGATGTTGCTACTTAAGGCCAAGCATGTTCATAATGAGCTGATTTATGGTGGTCGTTGTGCTTTGGGAGGCAGGCGCTCTCCCTCAGTCGTGTCCATCCTCTCCACACCATTATCATTAGGGCCATTTATCTGCACTGCTGCAGCACTTTTAATGAGCCTTTTACATTCACTTATACAGTAGCACTAAAGCGCCTCGTAAAGAGATAGACTGTCCACTGTGTCGCAAGGATAGATCTCAAACTAAGGAGAGATAAAAGCACTCAAACATTTTCAAACCACTGCGACACAGATGATGGCTGCTGCTACTTTTTTTACCTGCAACTACTGCTGTGCACTTCAAATGTTCATGATGCAACCAGTCCTGTTCGCTACTACAACTATTAAACTACAAGAGCAAGTACTACAGCCACACATTTTGATCTTGTCCAAGCAACAGCTCTACCAACACATCTACTGCTACTTCTAACAGACTTACAATACAAGAAGACTAGTTCTCAAAGCTGGGGTATCTGATTATTCACACTCTAAATATGCATCTGTCTCGCTGACTCTGGCCAATAAAGTCAGACCTCATAATCGCTTGGTATTATTTTCTCTCCAGTCATATCACTGCTGCTGCCATGTGACAGCGGCGCACAAATCCAACAATTTTTTTCAGTAGTTCAGCAGTGTTTATGTGCTCAGACTCTTGACCGCCGCTAACGTGAGAGCTACAGCGATAAGTATATAAGTGTGTATAAGTTATTTAAGAATATATACAAAAATGGTGCGGACTTGTGATTATCCAGCCCGTAACAACAAAAATCCAGCTTTTGGCAGCAGCGCGGAGTGATATGCAGCAGAGAGAAAATAGTATAAAGCGATTGTGAGATCTGACTTTTCCGTTCAAGTTTTGTGATGCAAATGTATCACTCTTTTGAGCACATATTGTTTTGAGAAGAAAAAGGTTTTATTTTCGTGACCCCAGCCAACTTGCCGGACATTTTCGTCAGCACCAAATCTGGGGAAGAACTCGGCTCATCGGACGCTGTCGGGAGGTAAGTCAGTGTTGATGCATGACACTGCTGACGGGGACGTACAGACAAAAAACCCAAACTATCCCTTTAACGTTTCTTTGTTTATTGTTGTAAGGCACCTGTCAGTGTCTAGAATGGCTCCAAAGGAAATAAAATGTAATATTATTAATTTAAAGAGTGTCATACAAAGTTTACTCAAGAAACAGTGAAATTATTTCCAACTTGAACATTCTTTCCCCTTCTGTTTTTAGTAACTTTATCATCCACATGGGCATGCTGTCTGCATACATGCATCGAGCCACATAGTAACATAATCATTAACAGGCAGAATGTAATCCTTAGAATAAGTCCCTCAAGACTGTCTGATCTAAGTCTATTTCTGTCCAGTACATTTCAGATTCATTTAATAAACCATCAGCATATCTATTGTGCCTCGAAGCAATTGGTTGCTATGGGAACAAAAAGCCAGAGATGGCGTTTGCGTGCGCTGTCTGCTCGGACTTCATGGAGGATGACAGGTCAATCAGTTAGCCCAGAATGAGCGGATTTTTATAAACAGACGTGCTCCTGCGCCCAGACTCCGTGGGCCATGTGGCGTGCTACTTACAATTTGGATAACTCTCCATCACAATCTGTTGTTTGGCTAAAAAAGGAATGATTAAACACAAGACTTCCACAAACTTTGTAATCAGAGAGTGACTCACAGAGCGGCCGGTCTGAAAGATGTGATTTACAACTCGAAAGAAGCGAGGGAAAGTCAAACTCAAATATGGCACTGATACAAACGGGATCTGGTACGTTTCTGACAGTTTTATGAGGTTATCTGTGTCTCACTCCGGTTCATGGATTGTGTCAATCCTCTTGAAGATCTATACGGAATATTTGAAGTGAATTTCTGGCAACAATGACAACATCTATGAAGCAGTGTGATCTCATATTTGCGATAAAAGATATACATTTTCTGGTTGACTAAATGTAAAATGGTTTCACCAAATTACTGAATTATAACTGGGTGTAGGGCTGGGCGAGACGGGGATAAATACAGAATCATGTCTGTGACGATCACCTATTATGTGTGTAGAATCCCTTAGCCGTCCAGGTAGAATCCATGGCAAAGGGTAGAGTTCAATTTGTCAACTGGACAAAGAGTTTTAGGTAGAAGAGGCTGGAGGACACTGATTTAAATCTGCCTGCAAGAGGGAGAAGTTAGCTACCCCCAAATTAATTTGAAACTAACCTTACTTGTTTACAGTTTCTGCTGTTAGCTCAGCCTATTGAAATAGACTTGAGAGTGAGGTCAAATTTGCAGAATCATACAGGGTCATCAGGGGTGTTTTCACACCTCTGGGCCTGACCTGGCTACTCATATTGTTTTCTTAATTTGTTTTGATTTAGGTTTGAGAATGGAGTTATAAACAGGAGACAGATGGTGTCTGAAAACCCCATTACTGTTTAAAGAAGGGGTCTCTTTTTTAACAAAAAAGACTCTTTAACTCCATGTTCAAACAAATTCTTCTCTCTGGCTCAGATCTTCACCTCACTGTCCTCAAAGGAGCGGCCCGTGGCTTTAAGGCGCCGTACATCTCCACCTTAAAGCAGCTTGGATGAGCGGCGAAACGTCTTTTATCTAAAACTCTTGTCCACCCGTTGCTGATCAGCTATTATGAGCAAATTTTCAGTTTAATACAATGCTCTGCTCAACACAGACATTTCCATGACAGTTACTGTTTTATTTCATAGTGTTTTTTGTGTAGTTCTGTGTGTATTGAGAGGGTGGAGAGGTGACTGGGGTTTGGGAGCTTTTGTTTGTTTTTGTCTATTTTTGTATTTGTTATATATAATTTCAAAATAAAAAATAAATAAACAAAATAATAATAATAGTAAAAAAAAAACAATTCCACCACCCCCTCTCCTGATTGGTGAGCCTTGATCATGCGCTGAGTGACACATTAAAAAGTAAACATTCAGAAAGCTTCAGCTACCTCTTAAAGACTGTAAAAAGATACATGAAAAGTAACAAAATCAAAATCATAAACTGGCTCTACAAAATCGTAATATGAATCTTTTGGCATATCACCCACCTCTAACTGTGTGTTACACTGTTTCTGTGGTGTTGCCCAATATCCCAAAGATTGGCATTTTGATCACCTCTTGTACTGTGATTGTGTCCTTGAGCAAGGCACTTCAAAGACTACGGAGACGGTCCCTGAGGCTGACGGTCGAAATGTGGTTCAGAGTTTGTGGTACCTGTCCCAGGATGCCTCCCATCAGGGTCCACATGGTCTGGCCTTCCCCGCGCAGCTCTCCGTTCACATTCAGCAGTTCCTCCAGAGATTCACAAAGCTGATGACACAAACACAACAGTCAGAATCAGTTCGTGTTCTAAAATACTCTGTGATAACCATGGAGCTGGCTTAAGATGCTTTTTCGGGAGTAATTTGTTTCTAGATGTTTCAGTTTCCTTTCTTCCACCAGTTTAATCTTCTATCCTGCAAAAACTGGCCAAAATTACATGAATTCAGAATTGCAATCTTGATTTCAGCAGTTTTTGCTTGCTTGTGATGTAGAATATTAAATTGGTATCAAGACATTTCAAGATAATGTAGCTTGAAAACAAAAAGTAAATACCGCCATAATAAATTGTATTAGTATTTACATCACATGTGTCAAACATGTGGCCCGGGGACCAGATCCGGCCCTCCAAGACCTTTAATCTGGCCCTCGGCTGATTTTTCTATTAAAATGCTTAAAATTTTCAGATTTTTCTGTTAATTTTCTGCACCGTTTAGCATAGCAGCGTCTCCGGGGTTTCTGTACGTTGCGACTCCCACCAGAGCAGCACAAATGAAGACTTTCCTCTTTCCAAACGCTCTTAAAGGACGATCGTTTTGACTGTCGACCGTGACCCTCATCAGCAAAATGTCAAAAAATGAGAAAAGCAGATGCTGAGTTCAGGATTTCCTAAGAAAAACAGTCTAATTCTTATTTGTTGACAGAGGTGAATGGGAAATCTGTGCTCAGTGTGTTTGGAACAAGTGGCGTTGCTCGAGGAATATAATCTTAAACACCACTACGAGACACGGAGAAAAATACAATAACTTGAAGAGAGAACTGAGTTTTCTGATCCGGCCCTTTTGGGATCAAAGTAGGTTGCATACGGCCCCCGGACCAAAATGAGTTTGACACCCCTGTTTTACATCATGGACTGTATGGTAAAAGATGCTAAATAAGAAATAAAATGACACTGTAAAATAATATCTATTGATTTAACATTGCAGTTTAAGGAGAGGTATTGCATGGCGCTATCCCTGACAGTTTATGTGTTATGGTACAAAGTTCAAACTTATGCTGCTGACTTATAGTTTTGAAATCAGGTACAGACCCTTTAAAGGAAAAATACTGTATTGAAACAAGTCAATGAGCTCTATTCACGTTTACGTCACAAAACCGGAAGACGTTAGGAACCTTGCGGATAACGAGTTCCTTTGGGCTCTGTTGGCAAAAGTAACTGACAAAATCTGAGAAAACCAAGAAAATGGCCTGGTTTTCCTCATCTAAATGTCATTGTATTCTTTGTGTATTACAATTTTTCTAACTTAATTTTTTTTTAAAAAGATGTCATTGTAGCGATCCGTTATGTTCTGCAGATCAACAGTTCCAACCAACTGTCTGTAAGTGACATCGAAGACACGATTAGAGTCCCGTCACCCATGGAAATCTTTGGCAGGTTGTGAAGATGCTGCTGAATCCACAGTTGTATCACATGCCCAGTGTTGGTAACTACACCAGAAGTCGTCATCTGCATGTTTCCAAATGTCCGGTAAGTGGGAATACAGCCTATACTTAAAGGGATAGTTTGGGTTTTTTGACATGAATCTGTATGTCTCCATCAGCAGTGTCGTGCATCAACACTGACTTACCTCCCGACAGCGTCCAGTGAGCCGAGTTCTTCCCCGATTTTGGTGCTGATGAAAGTGTCCGGCAAGTTGGCTGGAGTCATGAAAATAAAGCATTTTTCTTCGCAAAACAATGTGTTCAAAAGAGTGACACATTTGCATCACAAAACGTGAACCACGAAAAAGTCAGACCTTGTAATCGCTTGGGACTATTCTCTCTCCAGTTCATATCACTCCACGCTGCCGCCAGGTGAAGCTGCGCCTGTTTCTATGTGTTTCCTGCTCGGAAAGTTCACGACAACATGTGTGACTACGGCATCGTCAATGAAGACATGGCCTTTAGGACAGAGCCAAAGGGAGATCTTTATGAACCTGAATATACTGATGACCAAATTCACCAGATGGAGTTAGAACAGGCAGAGAGAGAGGAGGGACAGAGTGGGACAAGCTGAAGCTGGATTTTTGTTGTTCCAGCCTGAAGAATCACAAGTCCGCGGCATTTTTATACATATATAGATTATACAAGATTATATACTTATCGATGTCGCTCTCACATTAGCTCTATCGCGTCATGGCCTCATCAGTCTGAGCACGTAAACACTGCCGAACTACTGAAAAAAGTGTTGGATTCGTGCGCAGCTTCACCTGATGACAGCGCAGAGTGATACGAGCGGAGAGAAAATAGTACCGAGTGATTATGAGATCTGACTTTTTCATGTTTCATGTTTTGTGACACAAATGTGTCACTCTTTTGAACACATTGTTTTGAGAAGAAAAATGCTTTACTTTCGTGACTCCAGCCAACTTGCCGGACACTTTCATCAGCACCGAAATTGGGGAAGAACTCGGCTCACCGGACGCTGTCGGGAGGTAAGTCAGTGTTGATGCACGACACTGCTGACACAGATGCCACATTCATGTCAAAAAACCCAAATTATCCCTTTAAGATCCAAGTAAATCCATCTTTACCAGTCAAAACATGAGATAAATAATCTGAATTCACGTAATTTTTCAATCTCTTTTTTTGGTTAGTCCATTAGATCAGTCTTGATAATGGCATTCGTCCACAGGCGTTTTCTCCAAGGCCAAAGTCACAACAATTAGCAACACCCATTAATAAAACCTAACGCAGACAACACAGGCACAGGAGGAGTAAACGGAACATTAACTCTGGCGACTTTAACTCCGCCGTGGTGTTTTTTCTCTTCATGTTGTTTCTCTTCATGTTGACAGATGGAGCAGGAGCCTCTTCGCTCAGGTCAGTGTGTTAAGAGCTGCCCCAGAGCGCTACTGTTTTATCACAACACACAGTGAGGCTACGTGTCAGGGCTGGTTCAGAAATGACTAAAGGCTTTTCTTTTAAGGTGCAAATGGGGCTATTTTTGTGTATTTATTTGGGGATTTGGAAACAGTGGTATTGTCAGTGTTGTTAAGGCGTAAAATTCGTTGTTTTGTGTATATAATAATACAGCCACAATAAAGCAAAGAAATAAAAATGTCACCTTTGCAAGAAATTCAAAAGTAAAGATGTCTATTTTCATACATTTTTCAAAGTTTGAGATTTAAGTGTTTGCAACTGTCTGATGTATACATGTTAGAGCTGTAGTTCTTTAGTCATTTAACTGGTCATTGGCGTCTTAGTTAACCAAAATGTGTTTTATTTTGACTATAAGGAATTATAATATATTAATTAATTAGTGAAACAAGCATTCATCATTAATTTAATCATGAATTATATGCACGACAGTAGAAAAGAGACAGTAGCGAGTGGATTATCTGAAGATCTGATCAGTGTTTAATCTGCCATTTTCCATATAAATGCACTTTTTCCTGGCACTTTTCTGTATGAACAGTTTTTATATTCCTGGAGTTGTATTTGTGCTTCGTTCACGATTGTTTCATGAATTTGTTAATCCAAAATCGGCTTCTCAGGGCACTCAAACCTGCTCCATTGACATTTTTATATTCCCAGCAGTTATTTTTGTATGAACACATGAGCAGTTGTAGTATTTTGAGAAAAGTAGAGATGGTGGACTGTTTGTGAGCTATGTCCCTTTTTAGCCCGCTAACTGATGAGCAGGACATGCCTTCAGAAATAAAGAATAAGCCCCGGTTTGTTTTTTACAATGAGTGAGGGGATTGTCATTCTGAGACAAATCGGCTCTGTTGTGCGGTAAACGAGAATAAATAACTCCAATGATGACCTTCAATGATATCACGTTTAGAGACAACATAAATTCTGGTTTAGATGTGTATTTTTACTGGTCTTTAACAATTTGACATCGTAAATCTCCATTTTCTCTCACATAATATGCAAAATGTACGTTTTTTGAGCTTTTAACCATGTTTTTGTCCCCCCATTAAAAACATACCTGAAGTTGTTGTATTTGTGCCTCATTCACGATTGTTTCATGAATTTGTTAATCCAAAGTCGTCTTCTCTGAGCACTCAAAACATGCTCCATTTGCATTTTGCCTGGATTGGTATGTCACAGTTAAAACCCTGAACTTCTCCTTTGCCGTTTTTAAGCCCATAAACCATCACTGGACTCTTTTTAGTCTGTTCACATCACATTCACTGGGATAAAGTTTCACCTTTTTACTTTTTCATTCCCATTACTGATAGCAGAAGGAGCTCCAGAGCCTAAACACCTAATTAACAATGAAAGTTTAAGTATATTTTCCACATGCAGACATCATTTTAAGTTAGAAAATGTGAAATTACTTATCCCAAGATGAGTAAAAGCATGTGTAAATGGCAGGGAAATAGAGTGACAATAATGCATAATAAGTGTTCTTTAAACTGTTTTCATGGCGATTTAAAGTTTTAAGCAGTAAAATCCTAAAATGAGACCTAAAATAATGCAACAAAATGTGCAGCTTCAGTGTTTTCGAGATTATGTAAATAAGTATTTTGAGGTATGTTCAGTCCTAAATGAGACGATTTGTGATGGGGCTGTCTGCTGACCTTGTTGTACTCCACGTGCAGTTTTTCCTGCTCACTCTCCAGCTTGTCTTTCAGGTTCTTCTGCTCCGAGATGTTGTCCTGGATCTGGATCATTCGCATGTTCCGCTCTGAATATCAATGGGAACAAAATCAATAGCCCCATTCCAATCTGTGTACAGGAAAAGTGCAGGAGACAGAGGAGACTGATGGCAGATAGTACTGTGCTGGGCTAATGGAGTCTGCGCTCAAGGTTACATCCACATCTACGGCTGCGATCTACTCAGTGTCGCTTTCATTTTGTCAACATTTTACCGGCAGGATAAACCAAACTCTTAAATTAATGAAGGTTCCAATTCTACATTTAAGTTTGTGAAAGACATGTTTTCGGGAGGGAGAAACTTTTCTGACAGTTATTTTATTTTTATTTCACTTCTGAAGGAAAGACTTGCATGAAAACGCTTCTTCAATATTCAAAGTTCAACAGTTAGACTAGACACATTTTGGATTATTTCTTGTTTGTTTTGGGTATAAACTGTGACTTGTGACTATTTACTGAAACTCTTGCTTGTGCTCAGCTCAGCTTTTCTGTCTGAATTGCAAAAATAATCATTAAATCTGGTCTTTTTTTTTTATCACGTTCCATTTTTGTGACAAAAATCAAACCACTGAGCACTGTCTGCATCTGCGGTTTGAGATGAGAGTGGATGGAGTGCGTGTTGGCAGTCAACCCTGCTTTGTCATCTGAAAAATTCAACGCATTGTGAAAAGCAGCTTAGAGACTGGAGTTTCTGAGAGTTAAGAATAAGTCAGACCTATTGGTAACAGTTTAAATCCCTATTTGAAAATGATATAAACCAGCCTTAACAAGGAACTAAACACTAGATTAATTTTTTGGCTACTTAACTGTGTAAATTAGTGTTTTAATAGCATAATCTACTGTCCCTAGTCATTTTTGGGGAATTTTAGAGTAAATTAGGTACATCTACAGCTTTCTGGTTACATAAAATAGCCTAAATCTAAGGTTGTCCTGTCTTCAGTGCCCTCTGCATTTTCCTGTAGTTGGTGATATGACAAAAAATCACCCTGATCACAGCCTGGTGTTTCTGATACACCTGGCTGCAGGGGTGGAGTTTGAAGTCTGGATACGTGTTAGACCAATCACACTGGTCTTTATACCTCCAGACCCCGCCCCTTCTCCCCCATCACTCTTTTCTTCAGTCCTTCAGGCACTGCCCGGTTTAGCAGCTCTGTTTGAAATGAGGTTTTGGGCGGAGTTTAGGTGTTTAGTCCCACTTTAAAATTGGAAAACAAGAACCAAACCAGGACCAGCCCTTAGTGTAGCTGAATAGACTTGATCCATTTAGGTGCCTATAAGCCCTATTTTCGCTTAGGTCACAAACCAGGAGGACGTTTGGAAACATGCAATGACAACTTGGTAGTAAGTCTGACAAAATCTAGGAAAAATGAGAAAATGTCCCAGTTCTCTTCATGTCCATGTCATTGTAGTGTTCCGTTATGTTCGGCTCATCAGCAATTATAACCATATCTCAGTTTTCATCATTTTTATAAGTAATTTAAAGTAATTTATAATATTTTACAATCATCTCAATTTGCTGGCAAATAATACTTGCCCTGGAAGCCAAACAAGTACTTTTCTACAAAAAAGTTTCGCTAGGTTTGAGCTGCCTGATATGATTAGAGTCACGTCCCCCATGGAAAGTTCTGGCAGGTTATGAACAGCGCCGCTAAAGTTTGCTGAATCCATAGTTTTATCATACTTCAGAGGGTTTTATCACAGTCGTCGGCGAGCTCAGTGTCGGTAACTACAGCGGCAGTTCTTATCGCATGTTTCCAAAGGTCTTCCTGGTTTGTGACGTAAGCGTGAATAGAGCCTATAAAACTCAAAATGTTCTCAAATCAAATACAGAATAACCAGGTCTCCACTTATTCAACTCTCCAAACCAGGATTTGAGCAGATCCTCCCACCAGAATATCTTTAAAGTTTAAACATGTCTATATATAACATGTATATAAGCTTGTCCTTCGTGCTCACCCAGGTAGTAGTTGACAAAGTCGGCCGTGAGCGCCGGCTGCTTGTGCTTCCTGCGGCCGTCCATGCTGGCGTTGGCGTCAGACGTGTCCACGGGGAAAATGTCCGTGCTGATGCCCATGAGTTCAGCCTTCCTCATCAGTTTCCGGATGGCAGAGGCGCTGGAGGTCAGAGGTCGCGGGAGCTTCTCTCTGGGGACCCAGGCCTGTGGTCGGGTGTTGCGGGACAGTTCTGCTTTGGCTCGGTACTGCTGCAGACGCGTCGTGATCCGCGCCTGGACATTGGACAAAGGACCGGTCTTGTGAGAGTTAGAGTTGTACTGTACTGCGAGTTACATGACCATTACTTAAATCCAAATTCACTTTGTTACTATAGCAAATATTATAAACAAAACCATCTCCAAAGTGCTGCACATATAAAGCACATTAGGACTAGAACCTGCTTGTCTCCAAGTACGTCTGTGCATTGCCTTGAGTCTGACGATACAATACAAATCATGATACTTATGTCATGATTTGATGTATCAGGATATATCCCGATACTAAAACAATGGATGATATACTGCATTTTATCAATAATTACTTCTAATTATATCGTCAACTTTGACCTTTTTGAAATCATGAGAACTGTGAATGTAACTAATGAATTTTAGTGAAAAATATTATTTTAAAAATCGATTCAAGAATTGTGCAATGAAGTATCACGATATATCACTGAATCGATTTTTTCTTATGCCCCTATCTCCAAGGCGCGTCAGTTTTGAAATGTTCCTCAGTATTGCATTAAACATATCTATATGGAGGCAAGCAGGTTACTTGACCAGGTAGTTACAGGTAACACTGCATGTTATTACATTTTTAACAATATAAATATAAAAGTAATTTTTTAGCAATAACACCTGAAGATAAACCCCACACCAAAAAAGTTACGCAGTGCACCTTTAACCACAATCTGGCTTATGATAAACATGACTCCTGTAACAGAGTAAAAATTATGTATTGTTTGTCTGATGTGGTGAAATCTGAGTATATTAACATCCCAAGATACAGGTATATTAAAATACAGTTACATTATAATGTCTTTTTAGGAATAAGGTTTCTTTTACCCAGTATTTAACAACCCATAGTTACTAATAAGGTTGAATAAAGTAGTTATCTATCCATCTATTGAATATTTTCTGTCTGTTTTCTGTCAGTGTTCACCAAATCTTTCCTTTTTATAATCTGAATGGTGCACTGTGTAACTTTTTGGTTGGGGGTCCGTCACCTGTTTGTTTGGAACACTCCACATACGACATTAAGTGGCTCTATCTTACATTTATTAAATTACCAGTGGTTTAAAGGCCCGAAAAATACCAAAAAATTTGTATTCTGACAGAAAGCAGGGTCGCCTCTCCACAGATCTGACCCGGAACTTGGTCTGGTTTGGTCTTCATGAAGAGAGAAAGGTTTAATGCCATACTGTGGAACATTCCAGACAAAGCAATAACATTTCTATGAAAAGAAGCATTTAACGGGCCGTCCCCCAGAAAAGTTACACAATGCACTTTTAACTTTGTCGCTTAAAAAAACAAAACACAAACTCAATCTTCTGTATGTGTACTCACTTGTGCTTCGGGGGTGAGCTGCTTCTCCCTCTCCTGCAGAGACACCTTACAGTAGGACTGTAAAGCCAGATAATTCTTCCTCTTCCATTTTCTGTCAAAGCGGTCGGCGTGCTGTTTACAATATGCAAAAAATGGATCTGCAATATCCTGCGAAAACAACACGAAAGCCACATTAAGGATTCATCTCTCCTCATAGTACGAACATCTAAGTGAAATAGATACTTAAAGGTCATATATTATGCAAACTTTAATTTATAATGTTGTTACTTCATCAAAAACATACCTGGAGCTGAGTTTTGTTTTATTCACACACGTTTGAGTAATCCTGAACTGCAAATTACTCCGATCTGGCCAAGATTTTAAACTCATATCAGGTTATTAATTTTGTTTTCATATGTATTATCTTCTTACTAGTACTGCTTAATTCCCCAGCCCCTCCTCTCATAGTACATAAGGAAGTTTGCAGCAGGTCACAAGGGCTCGATGTGGCTTTGACACAAAAACCTTTGAGATTTGACTTGAAAGTGCAATGAGCTGAAGGCTGGTACCTCCTCTGCTGCCGCCTCCGACAGAAGGCCCTCCCTCTGAGCGCAGGTCACGTGGAAGTATGAGCGGCACATGCCTGCGTCACAGCTGATGCAGACTCCTGTGCGGGCGAAGCGGGCGTCCTCACAGAAACTGCACTCCTGGGGGACAGAGGAGCCCGTCACACAGGGAGGACACAAAGAGACTCACTACAGCTTAACATACAACAGATTTCCATGTTTTGTCATTATTACAGTTGGTTTGGTGAGATAATACCGGTGGTAAATATTTATCATAGTATTAGATCATTAAGTGATAGTTTGAGGAAAAAGTTGAGTAGAAAAATAACAAAAATACTAGTTTTAAAATGTGACACATCTACCTCCTTTATCAAAATTCCAATGGCGGAAAGATTTGCATGCAAGGAAGTTATGTTATGTTTTTCTAACATTTTAAACCTTAATTTAACTAAATGAATGTGTCGTCATATAGCAAAAGGAGAAATTCAATTTGTCAACTGGACAAAAGTTTATTTGAGGGAATACATCTTGCATCTCATCCAAGCTGGTTTTTGAGTTCTGGTCAGACGCTGGAGGACACTGCCTTATATCTGCCTGAAAGGGAGGAGCTAGCTACTATGAAAATACTCTGAAACTAATACCCGACTTGTTTACAGTTTCTGTTTGTTAACGTGTTGTCCTATTGAATTTGAGTGTGGGGTCATATTAGCAGAATCATTCAGGGCCACAATGGAGCTTTCACACCGCGGGGCCTGACCTTGCCAATCCTGTTGTTTTCTTAGTTTGTTTTGATTCAGGTTTGAGGATAGAGTTATAAATGGGAGACAGCTGGTGTGTGAGCCCTCCCATTTACAACTCTATCCTCAAACCTAAATCAAGTAGGTGCATTAGTTTCAGAGTAATTTCACAGTAGCTAGCTCATCCCTTTCAGGCAGATATAAGTCAGTGTCCTCCAGCGATCTCCAGCAACTGAGGGATTTTTACACACGTCGTCATGTATTTTTAGTTTAATATCCACTGGGAAATTTAGACAGTTTTGGCACTTGTTTAAAGGATGGTTGCTAAATAACAGCTCAGGAATTACCACCATATACATGTCATATCTGTAAATATAATCATGTTAACCATGTTTTAATGAAATTAGAAATACATAATAAAAACTCACCTTAGCTCCGTACTTGGAGTAGTTCATCTCTGTGAGGGTTACTGGTCGGAGTTTATCAATGTCTCCAAAAGCCACTCCAGGAACGTAAAGCGCACACACCACGTGCACCCACCTGCAAACGTGACAATTACATGACTATTTCAGAATTTCAGAATCGCCATTTCAGAACAGAAATGACAAAACAGTTTCAGTGACAATATGGAGTCATGAAATGCTGAACTGTGAACTGAATGAACTCAATAACGCAGAATATAGCAGCAGTTGTGGTTATGCCTGGTTTAAATGTGGGGAATTATGCCAGACAATAGGAAAGTTTAAGGTGCATTGTGTAACTTTTCTGGTGGAGAGTCTGTCAAACACATTGGAATGTTTCACAGTATGGTATTAACCCCTTTCTATCTTCATGGAGACCAAACCAAGTTACAGGTCAGATCTATGGAGAGGCCTGTTTTCTAGGTATTTTTGAGCTATAAAACCACCTGTAACTGACTAAATGTAAGGTAGAGCTGCTTAATGTCACACTGTGGAACATTCCAGGCAGAGCAATGACATATCCATAGAAACAAGCAGGTGACAAACGGACCCCCAGCCAAAACATTACACAGTGTATCTTTAATGTGCTAAAATCCCTCTGAAAACATCTCTCTGAACACCAAAAGAAATGGATTGATAGATTCGTGTAGCCCCAGCCCGGCTACTGTTGAGTGTGACACAATTTCAAATGCGGACTTTGGGGAAGAGAATCCGAAGTCCAATATAAAGATATCCATCTCTAGCAAGCAAGAGCTCCACAGTTTAATTTGCTGTGTTTTTCATGCTCTAGTGAAGTAGTAAATTTGGGTGCAGCTCGCCTGAGAAGCACTATCAGCGATAACGTGGCTGAAGTCTCCACGCTTCACATAACACACTCTTTTCTCTCCCTCTTTTTCTTCCTCTATCTCTGCTCTTCCCTCCATCCGTCCGCCGCTGCCTCTCTCTCCCTCTCTCCTCCTTAATCCCACTTCCTTTTCTCTCCGTCGCTGAATAAATGGAGTGTTTAGATAGCCTTTGGCAGTCTGCAGCATTTCTACCAGCTAAGGTCATTAGGTGTTATTTGTTTCTGAGCATGTTCCACTGTGTGCCTCGTGTAAATGGCAGTTGTCCATAGCAGTTATATTCAAGTAGCAAAATGGTATAAATATATTACTTTGGCCCAGTCCAAAAAGTTCTGTCCTGATATTCCAATATTTACCACTGGCCTCTCATCTCTCATCATCAAATCCAACCTACTCTCTCCCACCAAACCCAATGCCCAATGTGTTATTATGTTAAGTTTGCCTCATTATTCGTCTGACGTATTTTGATCTGTTATATGTGAACAGCTATGCAAATAAATAAACACATTTTACAAAGTTAACTGGAAGACTAGTATGTATGTGTGTGTGTGTGTGTGTGTGTGTGTGTGTGTGTGTGTGTGTATATATATATATATATAAAATAGCGCTGTCAATCGATTAAAATATTTAATCGCGATTAATCTCATGAATGTCATAGTTAACTCACGATTAATCGCAAATTAATCACACATTTTTTGTCCCTTGAAATTGTAATTTATTGTAATTTTTTTTTTTTTTTTACTGCAAACCAGAACAATCGTCAGTGAAACACTTTGTGCTCTGCAACAGTGTCAGCCAAGTGTCTCTCTTCTGTCTTCAGTAGAATAATGGGTGAAATAAAGTGCTCATTACTGAGGGTCCGGTGATCTCCAGTTAGTGCGACTGTGTTTGTCGCCCCAACACCTGTTGCACTTGGGGCGCACTTGCGCTGGGACTTTTGGGTCGTGCTCGGACGCGGTTGCCTGTGGTTCTGTGGATCACGTTCGCACCTGTCGGGCTGCAGCCAGGGCGTCGCCGCACAGCGCAGTTTGCAGGTCGCGCGGTGGAGCTGGTGGTTTTGTCGGAGATGGTGGGTCCAGCGGCATGGGGGTGTCTGTTGAGTGGTGAGGCGGGTGTGGGTCCTGCTGTGGTGTGCGCTCCTCCATGTGTTTGCGGATTCGCTGTATGTTTTGAAGTGGACTTTGTTTTGTGTTTTCCTCGTGCAGGGGCATCAGAGCACGCAGGTGTGCTGTGCTTTGACCCACCTCCTCCAACAGAAACTTCTCAGTTTTGTACAAATTGTTTTCTTTCCTATTTACAGCCAGATCCTGTAGTTTTTCTAATGTTACAGCTGTGGCCACAGCAAAACTAGTTCATTGGGTCACAAAGTATGTTAATCTTGCAGTAAAAAAATGTATGCCGTTGAAATAGTTTTGAGTTAACGAGATAATAGTGCAATCTTTTTTACAGCACTAATATAAAATTAATTAATCTGTACATATTATGTTTTTATTTACAAGTATTATAGCATTCATTTTATGAATACATTATGGTGCAAAGTATTATGATTATAACACTTTTCAATAATCTAATACAATGTAATGATATGATGTAATGTTCCTTATTTTATCTTGTGGCATGAGATTTTGTCCCTTCCCTAATCTCACGCCTGACAGGTGAATGTGCATGATGGGAAACACACTGACAATGTCCCAGAGGGAATCCTTCAGGACACATTTTTACTTAAAGCTGAAAGACCCAACTTTTCTCTCATAAATAAGTAAATTCTGTTTTGAAAGAGTGTTGAACTTTGTGACCAAAATCATACTCGCTCTGTCTTCATCTAATTAAAAACATTTTATTTATTGCAAACTTGAGTCATAAGTCATAGTGTCATATGACACTACGGGATCGGAGCTGATTAGCTGTCCAAGGGTGGTCCACCCCGCTTCACTTCTGTCTGAAATAGCAGTCTGAAAGCTGCGCTGGCGGCCAAATAATTCTTGCAAGTGAATACAAGTGTTCTGCCAAGAGGTTCGTGAGAGCTGGGGACTAATTAGGCAGATTTAAAGGACCTGTATTACAAATGGACTCTTGTGAGGTTTAAGATGTGTTGTAGTGCTGTTACCTCATCAAAACCAGACCTGAAGTTGTGTTTTATTTCATTCACACATGTTTGACTAACCCTGGTTTATTAGTCTGTCTACATCTTCAAAGCTCAAAATGCTCCTTATGATGTCTATTCGTGGGAGTTTTCACATTAACAGCTTTTTTTTTTTTACCTTAAGTTCAGTAGAAATGGGCAATTCAAGGACTAAATTATCCAGATGATTCTAGTGAAAACGTGTGGAGTTTAAAAACACAGTGACATACTTCTTGCACTCCAACATGACATCACAAGAGTGTTTTCAGTTGGAGAGAAGAACTCTGCATGAACTCTAAATCTGCAGTTTTCTGTTCCACATGTGTGAATGAAACAAAACTGCAGGCATGTTTCTGATGAGGAAAGTGTGGTACTGTAGTGTGGATACTGGGGGTGTGGGAATGCTGTGCCCACCTCCCGGCGTCCGTCTCCTTGAAGATGCCGTCCTGGTTGGGGCAGAGCTCACAGCTGGGCCGGACTCCGTTCTTGCAGGCGTCGCAGAACCACGGCTCGGTGGAGTTCTCTGAGGCGGAGCTCATGATGGAGTCGCTCTCTCCGTCTACGCCGTAACAGCCTGGGAACACGGAGGAGGAGGAAGAGGAGGAGGAAGAAGAAGTAAAGAACGAAGAGGGGGGGAATGAGGAAGAAGATGAGGAGGAAGGGAAAATGAGAAGGAAGAAGATGAGGAAAAGGAGGGGGAAGAAGAAGAGAAGAGGAGGAAGGGGAAGAGGAGGAAGAAGAGAAAGGGAAAGAGGAAGAAGAAGAGGAAAAGGAAAAAGAAGAGGAGCGAAAGAGAAGGAAGAAGAGGAGGACGATGAGAAAGAAGAGGTGGAAGAGGAAATGAGGAGGAAGATCAGAAAAAAAAAGGAGCAGGAGGAGAAGGACGAAGAGGAGGAAGAGCAGAAGAAGGAAGAGGGGGAAAAGAGGACGAGAAGGAGAGAGGGGAGGGGGAGGAAGACGATAAGGAAGAAGAAGAGGAAGGGGAAATGAAGAGGAAGGTGAAGAAAGGAGGAAGAAAAGGAGGAAGAGGGGGAAAGGAGGAGGAGGAAAGGAAGAGGACGAGGAAGAAGAGGAGGAGGAAGGGGAAATGAGGAAGAAGATGAGGAAGAAGATGAGCAGGAGGAGAAGGAAGAAGAGAAACAGGAAGAGAAGGAAGAAGAGAAGGAAGGGGAAAATGAGGAGCAAGAAGATGAGAAAGAAGAAGAGAAGGAAGATGAGGTGGAGGAAAAAGAAGGGGAAGAAGAAGAAAAGGGGGAGGAGGGAGAGGAGGGAAGAGTAGCGTTGGTGGTGTAGCTATGCCAATTACACTGTTCATTAAAGATAGCATCAGTCATCCCATTTTCTGTGTCAGTGGCTTTCATGAAGGGCAGTGGTGGAACATGGAGGTTTGGGGCAGATTCAGGGCCGTGTGGGGCAGATTCAGGGCAGTGTGGGGCAGATACAGGGCCGTGTGGGGCAGATACAGGGCCGTGTGGGGCAGATACAGGGCCGTGTGGGGCAGATACAGGGCCGTGTGGGGCAGATACAGGGCCGTGTGGGGCAGATACAGGGCCGTGTGGGGCAGATACAGGGCAGTGTGGGGCAGATACAGGGCAGTGTGGGGCAGATACAGGGCAGTGTGGGGCAGATACAGGGCCGTGTGCCGCCGATCCCTCCACACACTGAAACTGTGACCCTAGAACAGGGCCCGAGTCTCACCTCTCACATTTAGACATTTACAAATACCAGTCTGAAATAAACCTAATGAAGTGTAAGGCTGGTCTAACATAAAACACATTTCACACCTAATCACACCCTCTGATTGTATTTTACACAGGAAAAACCAAACTGGAATTTCAACGACATGAGATGAGCTAAACACAGATGATTTGACCAACAATTAATTCAGTTAAAGGTGCTTTGTGTGACTTTTCTGGTGGAGGGACCGTCAGATACTTTCTCCACCTTCTTATCTTCATGGAGATAAGTCAGAATGCCTGTTTTTCTAGGTATTCATTATAAAACCACCTGTGATTGAATACATGTAAGGTGGAGCTGTTTAATATCATACTGTGGGACATTTCGGGCAAAGCAATGACATATCCATAGAAACAAGCAGATAGATGGATATTCAACCAAAAAGTTGCGTCTTAAAAAGTGCATCTTTAAGAATAGGGTTGACAAAAAAACAAAACAAAACAAAAAAACAATGAATGAATCAATCAATACCCAGATAATAATAAATACTAAAACTGGTATCAGAACTTAATACAAAAATACATAAGGTTTGACCTAAATATTATGCAATAATCTTGATCTGTTTCTGAATTAGTGTAAGAGCACATGGTAATAACAATAATAATACATTTTATTTATTAGGCGCTTTCTGGACAGGCAAAGTCGCCTGACAACAACATAAACACATTAAATACGATTAAAACATACAATTAAAGTGGGACTGTATTTAATGCATTGATTGTATTTTGTAATAGTATAATTTTGTATTTACTGTTGTACTTTATCAGTATTTAGTAGTTAGTATTTAGTACAGTAGGGAACACTAAAGAAAAATGGGTATTAATCGCTAACTAAATGATAATAGGTTTGCTAATTAGCTGTTACTTAGCTATTAGTCGGCATTCATAAGACACTTATTAATGCTTATTACGATTTCAGTGCATGTACAGAAACGTCCGTTGTAATTCCCACTACTTTAATATGAAGGAAATATTTAAAGGCTTAATTCTTACAAAATACAGCCTTAGCCAAAAATACATTAAAAGTATTTTATAAATACTAAAAAATACATAATTAAGCACTTATTATTATTCATTTTATTATTAGTTAGTTATTAATATGTGGTTCCTAAACTAAAGTTTCTATTCATCCATCCATCTTCTCCCGCTTAATCCGGCTGGGTCGCGGGGGCATCTTGCTGCCCAATCCTCATAGCACCTGACCCCCCCTATGAACCCCTCTGTGAGTGAAGCCCACAGGAGGGTGGACGTCATGGTCCTTGATGTTAGTTCACAGGGCTGCATATTTTGAGTTGATGGGGGAAACCGGAGCCCGGAGGAAACCCATTCAGACATGGGGAGAACATGCAAACTCCACACAGAAAGGCCCAGGCGACATAGGGATTGAACCCGCAACCCGCTTCTTGCTGTGAGTGTTGCCACTCAGCCACCGTGCCACCTTCTAAACTAAAGTGTTGCTGAAAATTGTAATATTTGTTGTTGTTTTGTCAATAATTGGTCAGTAAGTTAAAAACAAACCCAGCAGTAAATAACTAAAAGAAGCACAAAGTCATTTTTGGAATCATGTTTTTCTATCATCTATTCCCTTTAGAGCAATATTTAAAAAAAATATCTATCTGGGAAGTGTTGCAACCCTAAAAATATTTGCTATTTATGTTTTAATAAAAGGATTCTGTTCGAACTGTGTACAGCTACACTCCGCAGTTAGCAGTTGTTATGTAGAGTAAGACCGAGTGTTTGTTGAAGAAACTGTGGTACTTTAAAAATTGCAGTTTGCTCAGTTCGTCCATTCAGACTGTGATTTTGATCCGATTGTGGTTTATCCAGCAGCAACGCAACCAGAGATGTCCCAATCAAGATTTTTTGGCTTCTGATCCGATCAGATTTTTTTAAGGAGTGCTTTTTCCGATAACGATCTGATCTCGTCCGGATGATTCTTTTGTAAGTGACGAAGCAAATTGGTAGTGTTAAACTGAGCTCTGTTGGTTCCTCCACCAGAAACGGTTTGTTTGCAGCGATTGCATGTGGCTGTTTGACTCTCATTTTGTTGTACAGTCGTCTCTCACTATAACACTGTTCACCTTTCACAGATTTTTTTTGTAATTTCGCGTTTTCACAATGTAGGAATGTGTATTGTATTCTGCATTTGACTAAGGGAGAACCCGCGCATTGTGTTCTGCGCCAACAACAACTACCCATAACTATGTTTTTTAGCCCCTGCGCTCCTCAGTTTAGATCGCGGCCGATTTGCGCGGAGCTATCCTCCTCCCCACTCCCCCTTCCTGCTCATATCGCGGTTACAGTTTTCACAGGGTTTTTCTACTTCACTGTTTTCGCCTATTGCGGGATATTTATAAAATGTAACCCCTGCAATAAACGAGGGACGACTGTAGTGAAAAGTCCCACACAGCGGACATGGCGGGGTTTTGATTTACGGCTGCCACAAAGCACGTCGATGCCGCAAAAACATGTGAAACTGGATCGGTCCGATCATGTGACTGAATCTGATACTGTCTGATACTCATAAAAGAGCTGGATCGGGAGCTGATACCAATACTGAATATCGGATCGGGACATCCCTAAAATCAACCATAGCCTAACCTAGTAACTATTCAAGTTTTAGTCTTTAACACCAACTGTTCTTCCTAAATAAGTTAAAAATACAAAACAACAGTGAAAAGCAATAGAAAACCTGAAACCCATTAACATTATAAAACAATACAGTGAGTACGAGACCGTCTCCATCCCTTCGGGCTGATGCAGGATTAGAGCCGCACACAAACGGTATTGTGACAGAGGAGCATTTCACAAATAGAACATTTGCTGGAAAACTATACCCCCAGAGAAGCAAAAGCATTTGAATGTTGTCCTCTTAATTTTCTGAGGTTGCCTAAATAATTACTTGGCTGATGTGGTTTCTATGGCAGCTATTACACCAGGCAGACGTGCTCTTCACCACCAATGAGGGCAGCAATCAGCTCTGAGCCTCGGCTGGGAGATAACGCTCTAACTCCTAATTCAGTGCTCCAGCCCGGGGCCGTATGAGCAGTGGGGAAGACTCACAAATGAAAAGGCGGGCGCTCTGCATGCATGTCCACACACACACACACAGCAAACACACACACACAAACACACACAGAGCAAACACAGGGCCAGACGGGCTTGTTTATTCAGCTCCGCACTTGATTTGGTGCAGCCATGTCCTCTCTGATTGAGAAAGCGTTTGCTGCGTGTCATGAGGAATTTCTAATTTTGAACTCTGCTCTGGGTAACAACTGGAGTTTTCGCACACTGTTGCCACCTCAAACCGCCATAAAAAGCACAAATGTGGTAGCGGTGGCTTCATCCAGGGCTATCTACTCAAACACGGCCGTCAAAATGATTTCAGATGATTATCAAAAACATAAAGTGACGCTGAAGAGTCAGGTGATTTATCTTTTTTATATACATCTCAGATGCCCTATCCAGTTGCAACCAGCCTTTAGAGTAGAGGTACTCAGTTGGAGGACTCCGGTCTGGATCCAGACCCAAACACAATGACATCCGGGCCGAGGCAAAAAGCTTTTTTTTCATAGCGTTCCGAATCCGTGCAAGATTTCATTGGCCTGTGCTTTGCCGTGAAGCTGTGTTCTCCATCCCCACTTTTCCCCAGTCACTCACAAGTTTCTAGCTCACTCCAAACATTTTTTCTGCTGCTTGCAGGGCTCTACGCTAACTTTTTTTTCAGGAGCACATGTGCCCCTAAGTTAAAAATTTTAGGAGCACAGAAAAATGGGGGCACAAGTAGGTTTTCATTTCGAACGATTATTGCAGTGCAGAACTTGCGCACACCAACTTATTTGAATTAATTTAATACAAAAAACAAAAGAATTATTATGACTGTACTTTTCCTGCATGATTGCAGTGTTTTTATAAATATATCTTCATTTTATCTGATTAATATTTAGACTTAAAATAAGCCAAACAAACTGTACTGCACTTAAACACTCTGTGGCCCTTTTTGGACCTTCACCCACAGTTTAAGAACCTCTTCTTTAAGAGAACTTCCACTGGCACTTTACACAAAACTGCTTCAAAGTGAAAAACATAGGTAAGATTTTTAAACCTGTATTTTCAAATTCCTAGGTGAAGTTACATTCTCTTCCTGGTTTTACAGTGGTTTTTAGCCTCTGCACATTTACCAAACTAAACGCACATTGTGACAGATTTATTTGGCATTTTCTTAGGCAAACTTCAGCCCACATATCACCTGCTCTGTGCTGTGGGTCTGCTCTGTGCGGACACTGACAGAAAATTAGTATTGGCGTATTTGACGTGAGGCGGAAGGATAGGTAGGGATACCTGCCCTGTGACGCACGTTGTTGCACAAGGGTGCGCGCTGTGGACAAGCCGCGCGCTGCGGAGTCTGTGCTGACGGGCCGCACAGTGTCTGCGGGCTCCAGTGCACAGGCCGCAGAGACACGTCCCGCGTGGTCACGCACACCGGTGCAAGTTTATTGCAGCGGCCGTAATGAAATATGATCACACTCAGTATTCAGACCTTGAGTCCGTGATAAGACCGAGTCCAAATGCGTTCGAGACAAGACCAAGACAAAGCTCTCGCTTTAGCTGAGAAGGAAGTCCAGCGGCGTGGGAGTGTTTACTGAGTGGTGGGACAGGTGGGGGTCCTGCTGCAGGGCGCTCCTCGTTGAAGGGGGCGTGGGTGTGTTTTGAAGCGGAGTTTGTTCGTATGAGTGATATCGGCCACATGCGGAGCTCGTACGCTGGGGTCAGCGCTCGCGCTGGGAAAGCGTGCGGCGCTTTAGGGGCTCCAGGCTTGGGCACGATTCTGAAGTCCTAGTGTGAGTTTGCCCCTAATGTTTGATACATTTAGAACGTTTAACTTGTCACGTTACGTCTGTGCGCAGTTCTCCTTACTGTGGCTGTAGAAGCACTCGCACTGGTGCGACTGTTTTATTTTCCTCGTTCGCACGACGAAATATTTACTCGCAAATGCGAGTGAAATGGGCGCACTGTAGAGCCCTGGCTGCTTGATTACTGTTTTTTTCAGTGGTAGAGTGGTAGAGTGGTAGTATTGGTGCGATCGACTGATACTAGACAGAACAGCGGCTCTTTGGAGGAGACATGCGCAGTAGAGCAACAAGTGACAGTGGTACAGGAGTAATGGGAGATTACCCATGCGGTTTTAAGTTTTGTTTCTGTAAAACGTAAACAAATGTGCACAAAGCTGCATTAAACACATTATTGTATATATTGAGTGGAGTACCGGGAATGTATGTAGAGTAGAGAAGACCAATCACAGCCCTTATTGTCAGCGTCGCTTCCCTTCGCTGTCTGCGTCGTTTTGACATGTAGTTAGATCATTTCAGAGGTGCATGTCGACGCAAACGTTTTGACGCAGAAGCATAAACTGGCCTTAATTTGGCCTTTAGCTTTTCCACTGATTCAGATTTTTTGATAGAAGTTCTAAGTTTGGATCTACAAAGTCACTTTTTCGGACCCTGGAAACACGGTAAATATGGTAAGTGGACCTTTTGAGTTAAGTAACTGAGTAATTGAGTACCCCTGCTCTAGAGCTAGGTACCAATAGACCAAGAGTGTTTTTACTCCGGTGAGCTACCTTTACATAACAAAAATGCCAGAGAGCTACTAGTTTTAATGGTCACAAGAAAGAGGAGTAAATATAAGAGTCACAGCCTTAGATAAGGTACAGTTAGATGCCATAAAACATTATCCATAGTAGGACACAAAGTTTGGCATCAAAATGTTAAATGCCTATTATCCTTATGCATGTAATTAATCAAATGAGACTTATTCAGCACAATATGTCTAATTCAGAAATCCCTTGGCGAGCTGGAAGGGGAGAGCTACAGGTTGGACACTCCTGCACAAGACTTTAATTATAACGTAGCAGTACTGAAAAAGGTAAAGGTATTATTGGTATGGAAAATATATATTACTTTTGGTAATATAGGCCGCGTCAACAAAAATTAACGTGAAAAAGTAGTGTTTGGGTTTTTCTTTTTAAAAATGTATAGAACTATTATTATTATTTTTTTTTTTTTTGTTCTAGATATTGATTAGTACAATAATAGCTAGAGAAGAAAGAGTTGAAGAAATGGTATTTTAAACCGGGTATTCTTGAAGTAGCAGTAAAATAACAAACATTTCCTAAGGTGCCCAGAGCCTTCAGCCACATTACTGTAAGTATGAGCGGGGGAAACAGGGTTATGAGTCTTCTCCAGAGAAGCATCAAAAGTGCCAGGATCAAACCAGGATCATAACAGTAACCTTCTGCACTGAAGACATATGGAGAACGAAAGCGTTCAGAGAGATTCGGGTGCATAGGATAGAAATCCGTGCATATTTGACTGTAGTTAAGCATAAAGTAAATATTCGCAAACTCTCGAATGAGTCGAGCCGTACATTAAATGTGTGTATTTTATCCATCAGAATACGAACTGAAAAGTCATGACATCAAGAATTACAATTACGAAATGAAAAATTAAATTTAGTCCTGGTTCAGGTCCTGGTTCAGGTCCTGGTTCAGTCCCGCTTCAGTCCCGCTTCAGTCCCGCTTCAGTCCCGGTGCAGTCCTGGTGCAGTCCTGGTGCAGTCCTGGTTTAGTCCTCCTGGTTCAGTCCTGGGATCAGTCCCGGTTCAGTCCCGGTTCAGTCCCGGTTCAGTCCTGGTTTAGTCCTGGTGCAGTCCTGGTTTAGTCCTCCTGGTTCAGTCCTGGGATCACTCCTGGTTTAGTCCTCTTGGTTCAGTCCTGGGATCAGTCCTGTTTTAGTTTGGTTCAGTCCTGGGATAAGTCCTGGTTTAGTTCTGGTTCAGTCCCAGTCCCGGTTCAGTCCTGGCTCAGTCCTGGTTCAGTCCTGGTGCAGTCCTGGGATCAGTCCTGGTTTAGTCCTGGGATAAGTCCTGGTTTAGTTCTGGTTCAGTCCCAGTCCTGGTTCAGTCCTGGCTCAGTCCTGGTTCAGTCTTGGTTTAGTCCTGTTTTAGTCCTGGTGCAGTCCTGGGATCAGTCCTGGTTTAGTCCTGGGATCAGTCCTGGTTTAGTTTGGTTCAGTCCTGGGATCAGTCCTGGTTTAGTCCTGGCTCAGTCCTGGTTCAGTCTTGGTTTAGTCCTGTTTTAGTCCTTCTGGTTCAATCCTGGGATCAGTCCTGGTTTAGTCCTGGTTCAGTCGTTTGTGACGCAAAAGTCCGGCATCTCATTCGATGTTTCTTCTGCTCGATGAATAACGCCTGTGAAGTGATGACATATTTTTGACAGTCGAGTCGCGTCTGTGAATTCGTATTTGTACTGAAGAAAGCGTAATTCTAAATTTTCATTTTGCGATTGTAATTCTTGATATTTTAACTTTTCAATTTGTATTCTGATGGATAAAATAAACACACAACACATTTTACGTACGACTTGACTCAATCCAAATTCACGAATATTTACTTTATGCTCAACTACAGCCAAATACACACAGATTTCTATCCTACACACACCAATATTTCTGAAAGCTTTCATACTCCTTAAAGACAAATCAGAGAAAACATAAGCAAATAGAAAAGTAGGAATTAAATCATGCAGACTCTGAATGCGTCACCATCTCCTAGTGAGGTTTCAAACAGAGCCACAAACATTTCACAGCAGAGAGGTCACAGCTAAAGCTCCTCTGACCTTCACAGCCCAAAAACCAGCTGCATTTAAAAACCCATTTCTGGCACTATTTACCTTCACAGGTTGTGGGTAAGGTTAGGAGGCCAAATCCTACCTTCAGCCTATAGCTCCACTCTCCATTTACCCCCACATAAGCGGGTGTTTAGTGGGTAGGATCTAGCAGCAGCTCCCTGATTGGAGTTTGGGGCGGTGCTACTCTTAACGGCCTTAACTGTGAAGCGTGGCACCAACCTTCGCTGTTCCTTTTGAACTGAGGTACAAAGCTGGAGCGGGTAAGCCACGGGTCGCTGGCTAATATGAGCTAAGCTGACAAAAAGTGATGACTAGAGGATAGCTTCATAATAATCCCTGAAGCCAGAGATTATCCTTGTCAGAAATGACGAGACCGGCAAAAGAAAAGAAGAGGTAAAAGGTAGAGTGTGTTAACTACATTGAAATTGGACAAAAAGAGGCAGGATGTTAACATAACTGAGAGTAAAGGTACGAGGTATTAAAAAGTGTATTTTGGAGTTTTGGAGATTTGAAAAACTGGAGATTCAAATATAGTTTATAAGGAAAGGTTTTTTGTTTTTTTTAAAAAGACTGCAAAAAAGAACTGATTATAAATGATAATCAACCAGTAAATACAGCTCTGGAAAAAAAAGACCACTGCATTTTTATTCTGAAATCAGCCTCTCTACATGTGTGACGGCCGCTCCAGCGTCTGTTGAATCCAACACAAACACACCTCATTCTGCTTCATGAGGCACTGATGAGATCATCACCTGAACCAAATCTGATTTAACCCGTTAATGCCTGAAATTTATATAGATATATATTTACCTCATCACAAACATATCCAGAATTGTGTTTCATTGTTTTTCATTCACACATGCTTAAGCAATGCTGTAACTTTAGCCTATCTTCATCTCCAAAGCTCAAAATGCTCTTGTGGTGGATACCTCTGCCACCCCTCCAGTGTCAGTATTTCATCAAGTTTATACTTAATTTACTTACACTTGTGTTTTTTCTTTTTCGGTTTGAGTCGCCGGCGGACCAGACCATCGCTGAGCCAAGGGGGGAACACTATTTTAGTTTGTTAAGTTTATTTAATGTTACTTTACTACCACTTATTTTGTGTATTATAATTATTTGCTTCTGTGTTGCTTTAATTAAGTTAGTAGTTTAGTTAATTGTTTGTGTTCAGTTGACTTTAAGTTACCTCAGTTTGGCCCCAGTTGTTTGTTGGTTTGCCTCTGTTAAATTATTTTGGACTTTTTTTTTTTTTAACCTTTCTCTGTTTGGTCCCTGACAGCGCTGTTCCACCACCAAGCTATAGTTTTCAAGTTAACAGCTCCTTTTACCTTTTGTTCACTAAAGATTGACAATTCCAGGGCTGAAATCATCCACATGACTCTTGTGAAGATGCGTGGAGTTTAAAAACATGATGCAGCACTATTATCACACGTAATATCACCACATGACATCACAGGATGGAGGTGTTTTCTGTTCGAGAGAAGAACTCAGCCTAAATCTGCAGGGTTTGTGTGTTAAACGTGTGAATGAAACAAAACACAACTCCAGGTCTGTTTGTGATGAGGAAACATTATAACATAGATCACAAAATAGCGTAAAAAATGGGCTCTTTAAATAATTACAGTCCATATTGCGTTTTGATTGCAATTATTGTTACAGCCTGAATTGGAACCACAACCATGACATTTACAAACCCTTTCAGCGCGTTTCAGATGGATCGCTCACCCTAACGTCATCCAAATATTGTCACAGGGATAATCCAGAAATATATCACCATTTTATTCAATATGGCCCCCCCTTAAGTGAGTGTAAACAGGCACGGGGAGAATATGAAATCATGTTGTGATAAAGAGGGGAATGAGCGCTGGTGTGGCTTGGCTGGTCTGATGAAAAGACAAGTGATGAGCACCTCAAAAGAGCATCAGCGGCCATCTGTTATCCCGACAGCCGCCATGGCTCACACTCAGAGCGGCTTCACTCAGACTAATCATCTGTCTATAGCCGTCCACAGGCAGACAGAGACGGAGAGAGAGACAGGGAAAGAGAGAGGGAGAGGCAGAGAGAGAGAGAGAAAGAGACAGGGAGGGAGGGAGAGAGAGGGAGGGAAGGAGTGGCAAAATTAGAGAGGGAAGCAGAGACAGACAGAGAGAGAAAGAGAGAGAGAGCAAGAAGCAGAGAGAGAGGAGCAGAGAAACAGGGAGCGAGAGACGGGGGAGGTGCAGAGAAAGGTAGCGAGAGGTGCAGAGAGAGCGAGAGGCAAAGGGAGAGAGAGAGAGTGAAAGAGAGAGAGCGAGAGAGAGAAAGAGAGAAAGAGAGAGAGGGGAGCGAGAGGCAGAGGGAGAGAGAGGAGCAGAGAGAGAGAGGTGCAGAGAGGTAGAGAGAGAAGCAGAGAGAAAGACTGAGGGAAGGAGAGGCAGAGAGAGAGAGAAGCAGAGAGAGAGAAGCAGAGAGAGAGGGAGGGAGAGAGGGAGGAGCAAAGAGAGAGAGCGAGAGAGAGAGGGAAGCAGAGACAGACAGAGAAAGAGAAAGGGATACAGAGAGAGAGAGCCAGAGAGAGAGAGCCAGAGATAGAAGCAGAGAGAGAGGAGCAGGGAGAGAGAGACAGAGCGAGAGAGAAAGGGGGGGGTGCAGAGAGAGAAGAGAGAAAGAGGCAGAGCGAGAGAGTGCAACAGAGGGAGGGACAGAGAGCAGAGAGGTAGAGAGAGAGAAGCAGAGGCAGGGAGAGTGACAAAGGGAGGGAGAGGGAGGTAGGAAGGGAATGACAAAATGAGAGAGAGTGAAGCAGAGACAGAGAGAGAGAGAGCGAGAGAGAGGAGAGAGAGAGGGAGAGGAGCCACACAGAATCCATACGGGGAAACCACAATGACGACAGATGCTTCTATTTAGGCCTCAATGAATGCTGACAAATGGGACTGGAAATTCACTCCAACATTAAAGCGCAGAGTAATGCACCAGATTGTGCTGCGTTCTGTTATCATCACCAACAAGTGGCTCCGTCGTTTAAAATAATCAAACGTTCAGCAAACACCACGTCACAGGAGATGCTTCTGATGCCGTTTGAAGCTGTGGATCCTTCACAGTTTGATGTGATATGATTTGATACACGCGATAGATGAACTGGACTGTAAAATGGACATAGTTTACCCGCAAGCCGCCTCGTTGCAAATAGGAAGTGAGCATTGACACTCTTCAGGCTCCATAGACACTGAATCGCTTTTGTTGTCGCTCTTTCTTTAACTGCTGCTGTGAGCCTTGTCATTTCTGTCTTAAAATGTTCGTATTAACGCACTCTACAAGATACTGGGGTTTTTATTTGAATATTTTGTCCGCAAATCAAGATATGAACATTAGTAACAGACAAATCAGGCGCCTTCTTTTACAGAGGTCACTCACACTAGCGTTAGCAACAGCCTCAGGGAGCTTCATTTGACTGGAGTCGAACGCTGTGGGTGACGTCACACTCCCTTACTCCACTTCTTTATAATGTCTATGTCCAGGACACAAGAATATTAGACTATGGCAAAACATGAGATAAAAAATATGAACAACAAACTATAGGGATGCACCAATACCACTTTTTTTGAAAACCGATACGAGTATGAGTACAATCATTGTGTTTGTAAACTGTTGGCTATCGTTTTGTTGCAGTGAAAAGTCCTACACAGTGACATGGAGGCGTATTGATTTACAGCTGCTGTAAAGTGCATCGATGCCGCAAAAACATGTGATACTGGATCAGTTCGATCACGTGGCTGAATCCGATACTGTCCGATACTCAGAAAAGAGCCCATACTGATACTGAATATTGGATCGGGACATCCCTACCACACACAGATTCCCAAATTATTTCATAAACCAAAATTTCGTACACAAATGATCAATGGAAAACATCTTCTGCCTCAAATCTTCTGTGTTTGATTTTTTTAATGATGACTCCTCCACGTAGCCCCAGAGTCTCTCCGCTGCTTCTACAATGTAAAACCTCGGTGCTGCGGTATGAGGTATGATAATGATGTCTTTTTGACTCCTCAGACAGTCAGGAGGAGCGGGGAGCTGAGGTGCTGCTTCTGTTTGATCACTGCTTCGATGTGAGTGAGCGGGGCTTTCATGTTCTCCTCTGCTCCTCTGGTCCGGTGCTGGGGTCTGGACACTGGGTCAAACACCAGAACGAAAGACTGGACTTGTGAAAGCGAAACCTCCTGACAGCTCAGCGCACACTCCCCACCTGATTTTGACCCCAGACTTGAAGGGCTCTGTGATCTTACAATGCAAACTGCTCGCCAAAACCTTTCGAGCCTGTCAATGAGACTTGCACAAATTATTACACGCGTATTATTTGAATAATTAATGAATATTACAAAGTATAGAAGCACACAGTTACTTTGTTATGATCCCTACCATTTCTATTCATGGGAAGAGTTTCTTAGTTCATTAAATAATGGTTAATTGATATCTGGACAATACAGATAAAAAAAGATGTTTATAACAATGAAAGTGGCACTATTTAATCAAAATGGCAACAAATAATAAGAATTAGTATGTTTTATTTGTAAATATTCTCTATCATGAAGTCTTCAGTCAGCAGATTTGACCTTTATCTGGTTAGCAATGTAGGTTGAAAATCAAAATGATCTTTTAAACTAATCTTTTGACTAGTCAACTACATTCATTGTTAGTTGCAGCCCTATTCGTGGGCTTCACAATTTTTTAGATTTAATTATCCTGGAAAGTGTCACATTTTTCTCATAACTCTAAAACTCATGGATAAGTTAAGATGCTGAGAAGACGCTAGCGAAGCCATTTTTATTTCCTAAACAACAAACTTGACCAAAATAGACGATTTTATGTGGAATAAATACATTAAATTAAATGTATTTTTGAAATCTTCTGTCACTTTTAGAGAAACACAAATGCAAAATGTATGAAGCAAGAGTTTTGGAAAATAACCTTGACCTAAAATTGCAAATAGACCAAGTGACTTCTAGAGGAATTTTATGATAATAGTTCCAAAGTTTTTGTCAGTAAGTGCACAATAATATCTGCTAAGGATTCTTGTTGAACACAGTTGATGTCAGGGCAACTTGGGTCTGCTTTCTGTTTATCCAAGCACTTCTGCATCTGTTTAAAATGCATTTTCCCTAAATTATACACTGAAATATATTTGTGATAAAGCAGTGGCTCATCGACAATTGTGCTTACTGAGAGGTCAGAGCGGGCCAGCTCAGCACTGCTCCTAATCACACACATCTCACTGTGGAAACTTCCTCCAAGTAAATGCAGTAAGTGGAGGAGAGGGTCTGCATGCATAAGTACTCCAGACCTGCAGGAGCGCACCGGACCCCCCTGCACAGAAGCACAGCTCAGCACAAGGAGGAGGGAGGAGCAATCACAAATACAGTCCTGGAGACACCTAAGTAAATCTATTCACGCAGATTACACATTAGAGCATTTTTATGAAGAGGTAAACGCCAAACTTCAGCCAAATTAACCATTGGGAGAAAACCTGAAGCCGTGCACAAATATTCCCATCTTCAAAAGAAATTATAAAGAGCTTTTGCTTTCGTGGTATAAGGTGAGTGACAGCACTGGTTAATTAAATTTAAAAAGTAAACAGATAAAATAATAAGTGTAAAGCAAATTCAGGACAATATAAAAAAGAATGAAACTGTTAAAATTATATTTAGTATGCATGGTACGTAGTTTATTTTGCTATATGTAAATATTTGTAAAGTTCCACAATCAATGTACATAAGCAACCACAATTTTTTAAACTATGTACTGAACAGGGGTGGGGTTAATGCAAGTTTTTCTTCTTCCCACTTCTTTTGTTGTTTACAATGTGTATGTAGTATGTGTATGACATTGTCTCTCTCTTGGCACAAAGTCAGAATAAAAACAAATGAATCTATTATTAAAAAACAACAACAATGTTCTCCTACATAGTACTATGAAGTAGTCACACGTCCAAATATCCAACAGTTATAAAGTAGTACTAAAAATTTCCCAAAAGGCATCAGTGCTCAATAAACGGATCCGTTTTGACAGTTAAAGGTACAGCATGTACCTCTATGATTCCAACAGAAAGTTTAAAAAACATATTTCGGAACATTCTCCACAGAGACAGCCAAGTTTTATGCAATACTGTCCATGATTATAGACAAAGGAACAGCATTTCCATGGAAACAAGGAGGACTATTTAAATTGGAGGCATTTCATATGGTCCACAGTAGGGATGGGCGTGATTAAATTTTCTTAATCAATCTCCGGGAGAATTCACAATCGAATATGAATTAATCATTAACATTTTTATATTAATATTGTCATCATTATTATTACTATTACTAATCTGCATAAATAATCTCAACTTTACAACATATAAACCATAACCACTATAGAGCCACATCGGTTTGAGATTAGAATGTGTTTAATGGAGTTTTGCGCACATTTGTTTACATTTTACAGAAACGAAACTTTAAACCACATGGCTAATTTGCATAAACTGTAAACACTAAAAAAGCAGCTCTTTCCTTGTGCACTGATGCAGTCAGCTTCTGTCGGACTAAAGGACACAACTCAGTGGATTATATGAGCGTTCTTTCTGTGACAGAGATTTGTTTGGGCCTGTGCCGTTCTCAAGGGGAAGTGAGAGAGAAAGAGTCTTGACAAATGCAAAATATACATGCTGTATAAAAAAAATATATATCAATTTTCCGAAAAAAAAATTAAATAAAAATCGCTTTGGCTTGCAAACTCAAACTTTATTTTAAATAGATTTTTTGCCCAGGCCTATTTATTTGTGTCAGTCAGATTGGGCGCCAAAGTCAGATGACAAGTGGTGAGGAGGAATTAGTGAGCCGAGTGTCCAAATCGCTAAACAGTGTAGAACTGTAATGACTGAGGGGTTAGGGGTCCGGGTGGACATTCAGACCCTGTCTTTTTTTTCTAAATAGAGCTCAGTATCAAGTCTAACAATCCGAGTCTTATATTCTGCATGGTGACCTTCGCTTGACTTTTAAATCCTTATGGAATTCAATAGTACTTAATAATAAAAAGTAAGAAGCGATCAAATCCTACAAAAGATGGCGGTAAAAGTGTAGAATTTCTCAAAAGGCCACGCTCATCACTCCATGTTTTATTCCTTGGCGTGTGGCTGCACTGTAAATCTGAGCGGAGAGGAGAGTCCATCAGCACAAAAAGAGCTGAGCTTCAGAATTAGACTCCTAATAGTGTCATAAATCCATCCATTTGAAGCAAAGTACACAAAACGCACAACTTATGGCTTGAATTAAGTTCATATTTTACTGCCGGAGTAAAAAGGTGCTGTCTTGTCCTTGGAGAGGCAGATAGAAGTGGCCTGGGGCTTTCTCTCTGCCCCCTCCGTTCCCTCCCCCAGTCCCCCCACGTGTCTCCTCGGGCAGATTAGGCTCTTCTCTGGGGGACTAAATATCAGCCAAAGCGACAGGACAAACACAAGAGCTGTTCTAATGTCTGTGTGAGCGTATAGGGAGCAGTGACGGGGCTGTTTACACACACGGCTACTCTCTGATCAGTGTGAACAACCCGAGTGCGCTAGAAAAATATGCAGATATCAATAGTCTTCTGTCAAGTTTCAAAAGATACAGTTAAAGCTGCGTTATGTAACTTTTTGGTTGCTCATCACCTGCTTGCCTTACCTCACCACAGCTCTGCCTTACATTTATGTAGGGCCAGTCCCATTTCAAATTTCTACCCCTTCCTCTACCCCTTGCCCCTTGAAACTGAGCAAAAAGGGGTAGGGGTTGAAAGTCAATCCCTACAAATTGGGACACCCCTTCAACAATCACATACATCATCAGAAGTCTCCACCAGCGTTTACGTAAACTTACAGTCAGAGGAATGACACGCAGACCATTGGAAAGAAAAACCTGAGCTTCTCTAAGGGTTAAACTGATGATTTTGCTTTCAATTACTTGGGTTATAACGTCCAAATGACAATTGTGTAGCACGGACACTTGCAATTTGTTCGCAACTTTATTTCCATGCATCGACCGATCACTTGTCACAAATAACGTGACACTGCTACATTCCCCTACATGTGGTAGGGGAAAGGGGTAGGACCAAGGGGAGTAATGGGGATTCCCCCCCCCCTTTAGACTACTAAAGGTACAACAAGGCAGCAAAATGGAATAATGAAACAGCATTAGAGTCTATTTGGTGCCTGTGCATGTCCCACAAGAACACCTCATTTTACGTGGCTTTCTAAAAAATAAGTCCAGTGTCAGATCATAAGGGACATCCTTGGATTCTGGCCCATTTATTGCGCAGGGGGAGCCCGGCCCCGGATATCCCCGGACTGTGCCAGGCTTCGTTATGGTTCTGAGTGTCGGGGCGGGCCTGGAGATGCACCCGCGTAGCCTGTGGGTGACCGCAGGCGAAGGCACCCCACAGAGCTCAGCACCCAACAGGACTAAGTGCAGGCGTCACCCGATCGCACTTTGTGGACACCCTGCTCCACGGGCTCGGGGTCCCGCCTCTCTCTCTCGCTCTCTCTCAGTGCGTGGGAGCGAGAATGACAGATTCACATTAAAAAAAAAAGGCAGAATAAATTTGTGGCGCTTGATTTTCATTCTGTGGCGCTATGGCACTGTGTGTGGGTGCCGACTGGGCTATGTATGGGAAACACCGGATCTGACCAATAACTTGGACTGGTTTGGTCTCCATGATGATACAAAGGTTTAATGCCACACTGTGAAACATTCCAGACAAAGGAATAACACCTCCATAGAGAAAAGTTATACAATGCACCTTTAAGTACTCAGACAGTGATTCAACTTTTATTTTGTCATGTTCAAGTGACATTTTTGGTCTTAAAGAGCTGATTCTCACTTTTATTACCAACTGTTTATGTCTATATATATAATATGAAACTGCCTCCTTTTTTTGATATGTTGTTTAATGTTGTCCAATGAGGTGGGAAGAGACAGACCATAAATAAAAAGTCCTCAAACCGACTCTGGGCTTCCTCCTCCTTTGTTCCACAGAAAAGCACTTATAAAAGCACTCAAAAGGTAAGAGAAGTGAGAAAGGAATCATTTTTAGGACAGTAAAAATCAGGTAGAGTGCCTGTGCCTTTAACTGTGTGTTGCCCATGTTTTGATGTAGACACTTAATAAGATACTTGTCTAAAAACATTTGGATCTTACTGTATATGAACTAGTTAAATATTTCACAATAAAGGAAAGAGCAATGTGCGTTTTGTGGCATTAGTGGAGAAACACCTGGTTACTAAGAGGAAAATAACACCTTACACAAACTAAGATGAATCTGAAGTGAATATCATAATAGCTACAGTGTGAAGAAGGATTCAACAGTGTCTAGTGTAAAATTGAAAAGTGTAAAGTGCCTCTCCTCCAGCTGTACTACGAGCATGTGCCTGTGTGTAAATATGAGCATGTGTCTGTGTGTAAATACGAGCATGTGTGTGTAAAAAGAATATTCGAGTGTAAGAATGACTGTTGTCACATTGATCCGTGTGCACGGTCAGCTGAACATGCGCTGCCTCAGAGAGACTCTTCCAGGGGCATTGATTGTTCGGCCGACAGCGCTGGGCTGGAAAAGCTGAAACATGAACTTTTCTCTCTTTAACCTCTCACATGCGCTCAGGAATAATGCCACACACCACATTCATGAAATCAATAGCACTGTTTACTGTAGCCGACACGCGCGCCTTCACTCACTGTGTTTAGTGGATATATATGCACTTTAAATGGATGTACAATGGAACTGAACAGGAGTTATTTAGTGAGACAATAGAATTTAATTTATTTCTAAATGAGTAAATCAGTTCTCAACCATTTAGTGCACTGTTTTTTTTTTTCATTTAGAACTTTTGGTGGAGGAACGAGTGTGAACAACAACTATATTAGGTCTGAGCATAAACTCAGCAGGAATGGTTCAGAGCTCTTCAAACCAGCACACATCTTAAAGAAAACATACTATGCCTTTTTCTTTAGTTATAAACTTTTGACATAGTTGAAAACAGCTTAATTGATTCTTGCCCTCCTCTTTATGTCACCATAACGTCACTGTGAACATCATCACAACAAAGTGCTGCCCTGTCGGACCTTCCTGACCCCTTGGACAGTTACAGTTCAGTTGCAAGCAGCAGATTATTTTTTCACCTGTGTCAAAATGGCCACACAACACGGCTGAATCCTACACGTGTCACCACCAAGGTTCAAGTGGATACAAGTTAAGGAAGAACAATTATAACAATAATAAGTATAAAATATAAAATGTATTTTACAATCACTTAATTATTGATATAAGAGACAATTTCTCATTGGCCTATAAAAGACAAAATTTGGTTCTTAAAATAGTAAGATCTGTAAAGTTCTTCCTTTGATGAAACAAATAAAACAGTGTGTAAAGTGTATTGCTGGTCATAACTAATGAGGACCCAGAAAAAATAAATGAATGAATACTACTACTTGTCACTAATTAAAGGAATAAGAACACATCCGGTTTCTGATATGTTCGTTAGTTGAGCTGTATTTGTGCAAATTTTGGTGACTTGAGATTGAAAGACTTATGTGTTATGTGATAACAGCTCCACCTGTCCCAAAGCCGTGTGTGTGTGTTGGTGCTGTGTGGTGTGTGGTACCTTCGTGCACAGTGACTCCACAGTTGTCACACTGGATGATCTCGTCGGCGTCTTCACTGTTGTCTCCCAAACACACGCAGCAGATGAGGATGTGCTGAGTGCTCCAGGCCTGGGACCGCTCCAGCAGGCCGTCCTGGATCAACACACACACAAGTTTATATCAATGCCTCTTCCTCAGTCTGTGCCCACGCCCGACTGGCACGCTCTTAATCCACCACACAATGATACAAAGGCACGGGCATTAACCTGGACTCGCTCCGATACCATCTAAAGCTCTTTGTGTCTTACTTTGTAAAGTAGCCAGCCGCCAGTACAATCCCGCATTCATCTGTAGTGGCGTCGGTGAAAAGACCTCCCATAATCGCTTTGGCAATACATCAGTCGAGTTCCAATGTACTTGTAATATAGAATTATACAAGAGCTGACAATCACTTTGTGCCTCAACTACTGCTTATTGTCCATTATACTCTGATTTCTCCAGAGAACATCTGCGACAACTCTCAGTTTACATGCAGGTAAAAAATTTATCTACATTCCGCTCAAAGTTCGGGGGTTAGGAAGGGTTCTGATTGGACAGAGACACCAACGTATTTACGTCTTTGGGAAGAAAACACACACTTCAGCTGCTACCGTCTTTTCTGTCATCTCTGTTTGTCGTTACACCACAGACACAAACATGATGAAATTTTTTTGCAGTCGTTCTGATGAAAAGGAAGCAGCAGCAACAAAATTCTGTCCTCATGACAACGGCTGCTCTAACTCAGCCGACTCCCGCATCTCGCTCGCAAATCCAAAGAGCAGTGGAGGAAAGTCGAGCGAGGACTGGTGAAGCCAGATCGTCCGAATCATGTCAGAAGGGCAACCCAATGAGCATGAGCTGAACACCCACAATTATTTTTAAGAAAATAAACGTTTACATGATCGAAGAATAAATTAAAATCGAAATAAACCACCCACTTACTTCAGAATTAAATTTAAATCCGAATTATCATTTTCATTAGTAAGAACTATTTAGAAGAAGTGTTTACATGGTCTTTTTCAAGCAGAATTAATTTGTATTCAGAATGAAATGATTTGTATTTGTGATAAAAGCTGTCATGTAAACGTGGCGTATGATTGTGACTCACCTCGTTGCCTTTGCCCTGGGACATGCTGTCGTTGGTCAGTTCTTCGTCCAGGGAGGTGGCGCCCTTGTTGCTTTTGTTCTTCTTCTTGTGTTTCTTGTCGGCCTTCTCGCTGTCACTGCTGCTGTTGTTCTCGTCCCCGTCCTCTTTGTCCTCGTCGTCTTCGTCATCATCATCATCTTCCTCGTCGTCATCATCCTCATTGTCGTCGTCGTGATCGTCGTCGTCGTCATCATCGTCGCTGGCCCCGACCCCCTCCTCCTCGGCCCCTCCCCCTTTCTGGGTGGCGGTCTTGCCCTTCTTCTTGCCGGCCGTGGGTCTCCAGTCGTTGTCGTCCTCGCTGTCGTAGTCGTCCATCTCATTCAGCTCCTCCATGGTGGTGAAGTCCAGCAGGGGGCGGTTTCGGCGAAAGTTCCACTTCTTGGGTTCGGACTGTGGTGAATGAAAGTGGAAAGGATCAGGATTGAAACAGGTTCAGTTTTACAATAAACTGAAATTAAATAAAATGCTTCATGCATAAATAAAAGGTTAGATTTAGGGTTTTAGTCTATAGTGCCTATGTCATTTCAACATCCAAGAAGACATTTAAGCTGCACATTTCATTTTGACAGGACCGAATAGTGTGAAATGGGTGTGAAGAACGGGGACGACGTTTGCAAATTATCAAATCCAGGGATTGGTCTCACAGCTCAGAGGCCGCCGCAGAGTCTGACATATGGCCAAGTGTTCTATAACCAAGATTACTCAACTACTGGGCAGCACAAGAACATTTAAACTTGAAAATGGGCATCAAAATCAGGGAAGTAACCTCGAGTTTGTCATAAATGGTTCTAACATAGCTTTATTATTGCTCTTTATTTAAATCTAGATGAAGAATCTCTTTTTTTAGGGGAGTCATAGCCCCAGGGGAGACCTTTTTGTTCATGTTTATTGTGGTAGGGGAAACCACAGCACCTGGTAGATACCTACACAGGCACGGTGAGAACATGCAAACTCCATCCTGGACCTTCTTGCCGTGAGGTGAGAGCACTACCCTCTGAACCTCTGTGCTGCCCATACACACAGATCGTACTTATGGATAAAATTTTTTTTTTTAAAAAGAACCAAATAACTTTTAGTTCCAATCTGAGAATGGAACATAAACAGGTTTCAAATATAATATTAAAGAGGCAATTGGGCCAGACTTTCTAGATACTGTGAATATGCATCAAATAAAAAATTGTCGCATTAACAGGACAATATAACAACAATATAAGTAGGGCCTCATGTTGCTTGACTTATGTTACAACTGTCATAGGAAATCTGGATTACTGTACCTGGGACTCATCAGTTGGGTTGCCAGCTCCAGATCCAGACCCAGAAGTGGGCTCGGTGCTGGGGGCTGGTTCTGCTGCTGCTGGTGCTGCTTCTGTCTCTGGCTCTGGCTCTCTTTTCTTGGTTTTGCGGCGGCTCTTCGGAGGAGTGGCTGCAGCGGCGCCCTCTTTGGTGGGGCTGTCTGAGGACGTCTTGGAGGTCTCGGAGGACTGCTTGGCCTTGTCTTCATCCTCAGACAGGTTCTCTTCTGCTGCTAGCTCCTTGGCCTCCTCCTCATCGATGCCATCGTCTGCAGAGGCCACGTTCTCCGAGTCACTGTCTGAGCCGCCTGCACTGCCTTTGGAGCCCTCCTCGTCGCTGCCATTACCCGTTCCTTCTGACCCTAGTGAATGAAAAAGTGACAGCAACGCTATTAAATATAACAATTTCAAAAAGGGATTTTACTGTTTGGTTAAAGTGAAGCTTGGTGCAAAAATGCTTATGTAACAGAGAACTCTATGTTCTGTCAATTATTATATCGTCTTTGCACTGTTTTTCCTTATGACCTCTGGAATAAAACTGTGATATATTGTACTTGTACATGTATATTTATTTAATTAGGCCTTATTTGACACTGGTCTCTTGCTACTTGCTACTTATTTAGAATTTATTATTACCATTTATATGTTTTTTTTATCTTTGTTATTATAATATATTGTGATGTATGAGCTACTGTGACCAAGTCATTTCCCTTGTGGATCAATAAAGTTTGTCTAAGTCTAAATGCATGCCTCTTTTCTTAGGTTCAGTTGAGTTAATGCGAAGAAACAGTTATTACACAAAACAAAAAGAAGAGCCGCGTAATTTTACCTCTGTGACACTGCAGAAAATAAGTAAGTATTCAGATTTTACATTGATTGAAACTACCTGAATTTAATGAATGCCATAAAAAAAAACTCACCTGAGGCATCTCCTACTTCAAAGTCACTGTCGTCTGAGCTGTCATAATCCAGGGCGTCTAAGAGCGATGCAGCCAGCGGCTTCACCTGCCGCCTCTTCAGACTGCGGTCCACTGATGAGAGAAAACACACAAGGTTAGTTTACTGTGGTGAGTTACATACAACAATACAGCAACAATAATACAACAACAATACGTTACAATAACTACAGATTGTTTTTGGATGCATGCAATGTGTGCAAAACGGTTGCTAATATTTGTTTATTCTTATCCTATGAAATGATACTGGGTATAGTGCAGGACACAGACTCTTTGGTTTCAAACTTTGACTCTGAACGAACAGTCTGCAAGAGTGACGTGTAAACTGAACAGCTAAATTGAACTACGATCATAATGGAGACTTTCTTAAAACGAACAGCACTGGACATGCATCTACACTGCAAAAAGCTTGGCCAAAATGTTAGATTTAAACACTTAAATCTATCAGAAAATTACTTACAAGTAGTGAAATTATGTCCATGCAGCAAGATAATTTTACTTGACAAGTTATCTTAAAATAAACTACCTCTAGACTAGAATGAAGGTGTCTCAGAACTAGTACTGTAGTACATAATCTGAAAACAAGATGATTAATCTGATATAAATTTTAAAGTCTTGGCCAGGTCAGAGAAATTTGCAGTGGTAACAGGTATAAATTGATAAGAAATGCACTTGAATCTTATTAAGTGTTGTACAAATCACACTCAATATGAGGGGTGCTACAGGGTGAGCCCAAAGTGAAGCTGCTCTCTCTTCTGGTCATGTGAGTTATGAGAGCTTTGAGTAAATAAAGCGCCTGATTCTTCCTGTGTTTGCATCCACAGAACACATGTGTGACGGGTTATAGTATCGTGACGAGTATCTCACTCGTCACGATTATTGAGCTCGGAACCGCAGGAGTTTAACGTGTTAAATGTGTGAGATAAACAGAACGCTAAAAGGTAACCTCACCTGAGCTAACCGTGCAGCTAGCGCTAACACTGTTCATTCATAAGAGTTCTCATCCATTCTACGACATAACTCCATATTTTAACCGTATTCTTTATAGTGAAGTTCGCGCACAACACCCGGAGATGTTCGCTGTGGGGTTTAGGTTCACAACAGAAGAGAAACAACAGTAAAACAACAGCACAGTTTGTAGTTTGTGCTACCGAGCTCATACTGTTAGCTAGGTTAGCTCGTTAGCCGCTAACAGCAGCACCTCAAAGCTCCAAACAGCGATTTTCCGACATTTCAAAAGACGTGTAGTTGAAGTAAAGTTTTTCTTATTGACTCGGTGTAAAGCATGTTTAAAACACTCACTTTTCAGCTCCTGTTTACTAGCACGAGCAGAGAAGGTCCGGTTGTGTTAGCAGCATGTTCCGTAACAATGAAAAACACGCAGTGACGCACTGACGTCTGGATGGTGTTGCCATGGGGATGCAGGAGCAGAGTGACCAGACGTCCCCGTTTCCCCGGGACAGTCCCAGTTTGAGCCTTGTGTCCCCTGTCCCAGTGGATTCATCCAAAACCAGTGATTTGGGCCAATTTTATACAAAAAATGTCCCTGGTGTCCCTGCTTGTAATCTGATCCCTGCCAGCATTAAAGAGAGGCATAATTTCTTTTAGGTAAAATACAGAAAAACTGCTTAAAATGACCAAACCACAAGGAAAATGTGACTATACTGACGTGTGTTAATCATGAATGGACTGAGTGCATAACAATTTTCCTTAATTACGCAATCGTTTCATAATTTTATTAATACCATCCACCGCAAATCAGGGGTGTCCCAGTTTTTGATTTTGAAAATCCGGTTACCCAAAGCAAGAGGGGCTGGATACAGGGAGTAAAGGCGAAAGTATTATCAGGTTTACATCATCTAACAAGAAATGAAAAGCAATTATCACCGCAACAGCAAAAATATAAAGAGCTACATAAATCTATATATTTTTGGACAAAAAATATCAATAGACCATTGGGGCTAAATTAGTCTATTAAAGAAAAAAAGAAAAATGAATAATTATGCTTAAAAATACTTCAAGCAACACTGGAATTTTCTGGAAGTGGCACATCACCTGCATAAATCCATGGAAAAAGAAAGCTGAAAACCAAACTTTAGAGCATTCTCCATGGAAATAGAGATTTTTTACGTCACACTTTGAAAAATGAATTGTAAGAAACATAATTTCAGAAAGGACACATTTTTTTTTTTTTTTCCCAGCACAATAAAGACATCGGCACAGTGGCTGAGTGGCTAGCACTCATGCCTCACAGCAAGAAGGTTGCGGGTTCGATCCCCGGTTCCCCTGGGTCGCCCGGGCCTTTCTGTGTGGAGTTTGCATGTTCTCCCCATGTCTGGATAGGTTTCCTCCGGACACTCCGGTTTCAGTGCAAAAAACATGCACTGTAGGTTTGAAAGTTGTGTGAGTGAGTGTTGGTGGTGGACCGTTGGCGGTGCTTGGCCTGGCAGCCGCGCCTCCGTCAGTCTGCCCCAGGGCAACTGTGGCTACAACAGTAGTTTACCACCACCAGGTATGGAGTGAATGAAAAAATCCTCTGTAAATTGCTGTATAAAGCGCTTTGGGGACATGTGTCTGTGTAAAGCGCTATATAAATAACCTTACCTTACCACATACCTTATCCACACTGAGCTATTTTAGTTACATGGTGGTGCTTTAATTATTTTTTCATTATATGGTCTCACTCTAAGGCTGCAGTGTAGAAACCAACGGTGTAAACCCTGTTCTTCAATAAACAGGATTGATGGTCTGTGAATGACAGATATCCTCCTCTCAAAGCTCGCACTCAGGAGGCCAAATGATCACTCACATCGGTGTATTTTTAAACGTTCACAAAGAAACTGAACAAAAAAGGTTTTCAGCTCCATTCATCATGAGTCGACATCAGGACAAAGAAGTCTTTCTCAGTCTACGGACTGAGAAAGAGACTGTGCTGCAACTGGTTTTATCTTACAATGTGGTTTAATCAATTATCACAGGTTAATTAATCAGAGTATGACATGTCTGCGCAGTCATTTGTATAATTGTGGTAAAAGTATGAAGTCAATCCCTAAAAAAATATAATTAGGCTCATACCTGGAGTTGTGTTTTGTTTCATTCACACATGTTTGAGTAATCCTGCATCATTAGTCTGTCTATATTGCCAAAGCTCAAAACCTCGTGATGTAATGAAGCAGTAGTTTTCAAGTTAACAGCTCCTTTTGCCTTTGGTTCAGTGGAAAACATAATGGAGCACTTTCTGGAGAAAATAACTCAACTTTTTGTTTCATTTTTGACTCACTGTATATTTTCAATACCTGAAAACCAGCTGATGTCATGAGCAGTGGTGGAAGAACCGGCCTACCTGGTAAAATAAAGGTAAAATAAATATTTTTTTTTATTTAAAAAATCTTTGAAAATGTATTTAGTTACAGTTACTGAGAATACCGAAATGAAAATGTACTTTATAACATACTCCGATACATGGTCCAGTTAGAGTACTGTATTCTGAATATTTAAAATACTTTAACACAGTTGCATTAGACTAAGACTTTGACAAACTTTATTGAACCACAAGGGAAATTACTTGCATACAATACCAGAGATGATACATATTTTCAGTCAAAAAAAAAGAAGAAAAACCTAAAATTCTTCTACATAATAATTGTTAATTTACATAGTGCGCTGTAGCTGTGATACTTCCACTCCCACTTCCATGTGCCTGCTGCATGATCAGCAGTCTGTCTGTGCATGTGCTGTTTTCAAACTTGGGTGTGCGTGCTGTGACATCACACAGGAGAATGTGGGTGGTCCCTGCTGACATCATCTCGTCATTGGTCATTATGGCTCGCCGCCGCCGCCAGAGAAGAAGGCGTCAGTGACGACAGAGGCGCAGGGGAGCCCGCCGGGTCCAACGCCGAGGCCAACGCCGCAGGCGCTGAGCCGCCATGATCACGCTTTAACCAATAAACGTCATTCATGACATGAATTATGACTCATATCATGAATGACATGACATGATTTATGATTCATGTCATGAATGTTCCAGAATGATTCTTTAGAATTATATGACAACATTCTATCCTGTCCTGTAGAAGGTAAAAACATGACATCTAATTACAAACAACTTTATTTATTTAATTTATGTCTAATTGGAGACATTTTCTTTTGGGGTGGGCGATATCTCGATAGGGCTGGGCGATATGGACCAAAAATATATATCTCGATATATATATTTACTATATGTATATATAGTCCTGGGCTATCGAGATATCGCCCACTGAGGTCATGAGGTTGTAATCTCCTCCAAGAAGTGCCTCTCCTAACAGTCCATTGTACATATTAGTATTTTCTGGTTAAAATACTTGTACTTATCCACACTTCAAGTCCACCTGCCCTTACTTGAGAACTGCCCCCTCATGACCTCAGTGGTTAAGCAAACAAGCCTTGATTAAAACAAATGAGAGTGGATTGGAAAACTGATGTGGTGGACACGCGGGGGGGAGATTACAACCGTCCCTGCCTGTTTGACAAATGGCCCGGCTTGTATTGCGCCACGTAGAGGTCCTTTTTTATCAGCGCACATCAAAACACTGAGATGTGATATCACAGACACCATCACTGTCATCACCAGTATCAGAGCTTTGATCGTGTTCTCCTGGCCACAACATGGAGTCTGAGGCGTGACCAGATGGCAGGGCAGAAAATGGGAAAAGTATAGGCTCTGGAATGGTCATTTTGTGATAATGGTACAAAGTATAAAAGAATGACAAGTTTGCTGGCGTGTTTTGATGGTGATGATGATGAGATGGGTGACGCTGATGGAACACAATGGCGTAGTACACAAAATTGTAAAGCGTCTGGAAAAGTGTTATATAAAACTGTAATATTGGCGTTATTATTATTACCACCGTTTGAGAACTACTCCCAAGTTGTGACGCTTGGGTTTGTACATCACCAGTGCAACCAATAAAAACATCATTATAAAAACGTACATAAAAACATCATTATTCACTCACTCCAAACACAGTTGGGGAAAGACACCATTCTGAGCACAATCCACCCCTCCAACCACCACCAATACGCACATACACACCACATTCACGCATCAATGAGGGTGAAGGATACCTTAAAAGTAGAAACTATTTTATCTACTTTTTGTCCTCCTTTGGTTTAATCCTTGATACACTGGAAAAAACAATATCTAGATAAGTTAAAATGACTTAAATTAAGAACATTTTACTTTATTTGAGTCATGATCTGCCAGTGGAATAAGTGTTTGTTTTTTTTAATTCAAGCAACTTTTGATTTTATTTCTTATTTTAAGTGCAAAAAGTAGTTGTTTTTCTTATTTTAAGCAAGCAAGATGTATTTTCATATTTTAAGTACAAAAAGTCTTATTCCACTGGCAGATCATTTACTCAAAACATGGTAAAACTTTCTTAATTCAAATCCTCTTAACTTGACTAGATTTTGTTTTTTTGTGGTGTAAGAAGATCTACTGTGTTTTACTAATTGTATTTTATTTTTATTTTAGACCTTTAAGCTCTCTCTTGACCTGGAATAGTCCTTTTAGACCTGGTTAACATTTGGTGATGGTGGAAAAGCCAAAGTCTAAGGTGGTACTTGTGAAATGTTTGAAAAACAAAGTAATAAAATTACTTATTATGCATTTTTATGTTTTTCTTTTTATCCCCAAAGTTCTGAAAGAATATGCTAATTTTGGCATTTCCTCACAGTGAACAATAAAAAGGAATGAGACAAAAACAATTCAATATCTTTTTTTATTTTTCAACATAAAACACTGGAAATAAAAAAATATGATTAAAAACCTGATTTCCGTCATTGTATCTCAAGACAATAAGAAGGAATGATGTTTGAACTGTTTACCTTTTGGTTATTGGGTGCCCACTATTGATCTGGGCTACATTTGTACAGTATTCAGTGCTTCTTTGTTATTTCACAATATCGTAATATCACTGAAATGTGCACAAATGAGTTTTTTCTGTTATTAGAAGTATGTTAATATGGTAGAAAGTTCCAAACAGTCAATTCTTCCTTCTTTAATTACTCCTAAATATCTAGATTTTGTTTCGTTCAAGCTTCTTTCATTAATCCTGTGCTGCCTTTTGTCACTTTCCTCCAGGCCGTTAGTGTCCAGTGCAGCTTTTAAGTCCGTAAACCATCACTGGACCCATCCTAAGCCTCTCTATAGTTAAATAATGTTGCTAAAATGCTGCTAAAAGACCAATTTAAATGGTTGATGCCTGTTGCTGTCAGCAGAGGGAGCTCTAATGCAAATCACTTGGGAATAGATTCATGCTTTAAAAGGAATTGTACCCATTTTCCCCCTATGTATTTAAACAAAATTGGTCTTGCCCCAGTATAAATTATAGAGGCAGCTCTTAAAATAAAGTCAAAGTAACGTGTGTATGGTCTGCATCAAATCCTGAAGCACTGCAATGTCCGAAAATCAGGTGAATGAGTGCTGAGCATGCTAATTGTTGTCAGCAAACTCTGCTCTGGCTTCTGAAAGTTGTGAAAAGTGCTTAGAAACTCAGTATGGTGAATAAATAAGATGCTCAGAATGGATAAGGTGAATGAGGAATAACTTTGGACCATCACAAACCATTTCAAACAAACTAGTTCTGTTTTCCAGATTTAAGAAAGCAAAAATCAGCTACAGCACCTTTGAAATAATAATAATAGATCAGACTTAAGGCCACCACACACTACAGGAGAATTTGCCCAATTTTGCCTGCGATTTCCTTCTTCCCGAGTTTGAGGAGGCGTGACCCGACTTTTTGCCTCCGTGTGCGATTTTGAAGCCGCTGCTCCTCATGTGTCAGTGTCAGATCGTAACCACCAAACATCAACAACACTGCAGAAACAGCCGATAAAACAGAGCTTCAGGGGCAGAGGAGCGACGGACACAGAGACACAGCAAACAAACTAGGGATAAAGCAAAAATAAAGACTTTATTACTCACCTCTTGTAAAGTGGTACATTTAAAGTGCAGCTTCTCAGCCACATTAACGATTGAAATTGTCCTCAGCAAATAATGACATCCAGTCCACAAAACCACGCTAGATCCAGTTTGTGGTGTTCTTTGAAAGTAAAAAGACAGCGTTTCCTCATGTGTCTGTTTACATCCACACAGTGTGCGGTGAAGCTGCAGATTAGCGACAGTGACTCTACTTCCTGTGGACTTTATTGCTAATCTTTTATGCTTTTAAAAATCCTGTATCCAAAGTATTGCACCACATTTCACGAGTAATAATAACACAGTTTTGACTTGTATCTAAACTAGAAGTGCAGAGTTCTGATCTTTGAACACTTAAAAGTCTCAGAGCGACTCGTTTTACTGTAGACAGGAAACAGCTGACGCCAGCGCGCTCACAGCTTTATATCCTGTGATCCGTAAACAGATCCTGCTGCAGACTTTGTGATCAGAGATTTTTAGTCTCATAAAATTTTCCTCCTGTCTGTGGTGTGTGCATTTTGTCGCACGTTTAAAAATCGTTTAAGACTGAAAAATCCTATAGCGTGTAGCGGCCTTTATATGGCTATTTTACGGACAGTAAGAAATTCTTTACAAACAAAAAGGAATGAATAAAAGGAGAAAACAGTTGGATTTATGGGGGGAATGTGAGATTGACGTGAGTTTTTAGGATATGAAACATGAAACACAAGCTTCACTGTGTCCAAAATCATGATTAAAACCAATGAAGGCCCAAATGATGCACGATACGACCCATGTAATTATAGCTTACATCCTACTACGTCTTCTCCTTTCGCTTAATCGGCACAATCGAACATTCTCCGTAATAATGTAGCCATCATGGCCACGTGGATATGAATTCCTGTGTTTTTAATTGTGTGGCCATATCCTGCACCATCAAACATATGCTGTAAAAGTGCATGAGCGATCTCCCAGAACAAATATAGTGTAGACTGTAAAAATTACCAACCGCGAACAATAAAAGTGAACTTGAATTGAACGCACGACCTGATAGGCTGATTCCAGGGTCCCGAATCAGTCAGCTTGATGAGGCACGCAACAGAAGCAATTACACCGAGAGGGCAAGAATACCAGCGGCTTGAGCAAATAAAAACATTACATCCAGGACGCGCTATGACAAGTAAGGTTTAAAAGCCCATTTGAAGAGGAGTAATGGCGTCGCGTTTTATTTATGGAACTCAAGTCCGAAATGTTCCTGGGTGTCTGCGCTGATGTACGGCCCCACAGCACCTGAAGATGTTGCATTTAAATTGGAATATTTATCCTTTGGTGTGGTGTAAATCATGTGCACCGCTGCTCCCTGCATTTATCCAGTGTGCGTTTCATTTCAGATCCGTGGAAGCTCGCCACCAGTCATCGGCAAGGACGGGTACTCCTTATAATAACATGTACACGGGTTTTCAATTACCAAAAAATAGATTTAGTGTGACTGCGCGTGTCAACAAGAATGAAGGCAGTGATGTAGTCTGCGGTAAGAGGTTTGAATCTGCTGTTCATATCTTTAAGAACGCCACATCTACACTGGAAAAATAAATGAAACAGTACTTCCTGTGTCTCTACAAGTGACTGTATGGTCGTGTTCAGCAGTTTCATTTTTGGCTGAATCAAATGGGTAAGTATATAGTTTAAGTTTAAGTGTATTGATGTTTAAAGTGCAAAATCACACTGAAGTGTCTCAGTGCACTTAGCAGTGAAATTGAAATATACAAATATTTCAAAACAAGATTACAACAATATACAGTAATATACAGTGGTAAAAATGACAGAAAACAGTGTACAGTGTGCAAAATTAAAACTTACACCATTATACAAATGTAAACATGGGCATTCCCCCATCTGCACATCATACACATACACATAGACCAGGGGTCGGCAACCCACGGCTCTAAATGTCTTTAGAGCTCACAGCATCTCCTCCCATAGGCCTACACCGCGCACATCGCACCTCCTCCCATATGCCGCGCTCATAGCGTGTGGACCGCATCTTGTCGCGTAGGCCTACGCTGCGTGGACCGCGCTTCCTCCTGTGCGCCTCTAAACCAGAACTAACACCAGGATTAAAACCAGGACTAAGCCAGGTCTAAAGCAGGTCTAAACCAGATCTAAAACCAGGACTAAACGAGCATTAAATCAGGACTAAAAACAGGTCTAAACCAGGTCTAAAACCAGGTCTAAACCAAGTCTAAACCAGGACTAAACCAGGACTAAACCAGGACTAAACCAGGTCTAAACAGGTCTAAAACCAAACAAGAATAGAATTTCATTCTCGCTCCAGTACATGAGATAAAATGATGACGGAACAGAAGCAAAAACATTTTTGGTTCACTGAGGGTGGATAATTTAATCTTGGATTTTTATTTCCTACAAGCAGGACTCAAATAGACATTTAGTAATAATGTGTTTAATGCAGCTTTGTGCACATTTGTTTCCGTTTTAGAGAAATGAAACTTAAACCGCATGACTCATTTACATAAACTGCAAAGAAAACAGCTCAGTGCTGATGCTTCAGCTTCTGTCGGACTAAAGGACACGACTCAGTGGATTATTTGTGTTGTATTTTCATTGATTTCATGAATGTAACACACTATAGTCTTTTATACAGAGAAGACAGGTTCAAAAATCATATGCAGTGTTCTCCTCATTTTAGGGTTTTGTGGCTCCACGGGTGTTTTTTTCTGTGGGAGACGCTCCAAATGGCTCTTTGAGTGTTTAAGGTCCCTGACATAGACCTATATACATACATGCTTACATACATACATGCCTGTGTACATACATACATACATACGTGGAAGCCTTAGGTGAATTAACAGGTAAATAAATCAACTCAAGGTAGATAACGTTGATTGGTTAGTACTTTCTAAAACCAAACTTGCTGAGGCCTGTTCACCATAGAAAAGGCAAATAAAAACAAATAACAATAATAATGCTGTAGTTTTGTATAGTGCCTTTCCAGACACTCATTTGCTTTACAAATACACACTACACGATTTTTCGGTCTTAAACGACTTTTAAACGTGTGACAAAATGTGCACACCACAATCACAAAGACTTCAGCAGGATCTGTCTGCGTAAAACAGGATATAAAATTGTGAGCGCAATTGCTTCAGCTATTTCCTGTCTACAGTAAAACCACTCACTCTGAGACTTTGAAGTGTTCAAAGATCAGAGCTCTGCATTTCTATTTTAGATACAAGTCAAAACTGTGTTATTATTATTTGTGAAATGTGGAGCAATACTTCAGTTTACAGGATTTTTAAAGCACAAATGATTGGAGATAAAGTCCAGAGTAAGTAGAGTCACTGTCACTAATCTTCAGCTTCACCTCGATCCGTGTGCTGTGGATGTAAACAAACACATGAGGAACTATCTTGCGTTTTTACTTTCAAAGAATGCCCGTTTTGTGGACTGGATGTCATTATTTGTGGTGGACAATTTCTATGGATAATGTGGATGAGATGCTGCACTTTTGTTACCGTAGCGTTGCTGATGTGGTTACGATCTGACTGTGACACACATGAGGAGCACAGTGGCTTCAAAATCTCACACAAAGACAAAAAGTTGGGTCATGTCTCCCTGAACTTGGGGAGAAGAAAGTGCAGCCAAAATCGGGCAAATTCTCCCATAGTGTGTGGCGGACTTTGCTCCGCACTCAGTGGTGGTAAAATACTGCTGTAGCCACAGCCGCCCTGGGGCAGACTGACAGAAGTGAGGCTGCCACTTGATGTTGTGCCATTGGCGCCCAACTGTGGCACTTGGTATTCGCAGTGGTCTCCCATCCAAGTACCAGCCAGGTCCGGCCCTGCTCAGGTTCTGAGATGTGATGAGATCGGTTTTGACAAGGGGAAAACATTGAGAATGTACATTTAGCCTGATGTAATCACTGATTTATTTATTTATTTATGATTATTATTTATGATTTATGTTAACAGTCCTCATAAAACTACACTTTACACAGTCTACTCACATACAAGCAACTAAAACTGTAACAACAGTATGACTAATAATTGGCAAACAACAAAAAATGGAAAAACATTATAATGAGAAAATTCATTTAATAATTTAACAAATGCTGAGTATTAGTATGTTTTTGTCAGTGCTGTGAGCGTTAAATCTTTAATGAAATGAAAAGTAGTTAGACCTGAACCAGACAAAGTGAATACCAGATGTCATCATTATTTCATCATTAACCTGCACTTCATTAGCCTGTTACATTATCAGTTACTACAGATACCTTTTGGCTCAAATGTTCCTCAAGAGATGAAATCACTCCAGCAACTCTGAGCCCTCCTCTTCTTACATGTCACCCCTCGTGCCCAAACATCTCAGTCATACTCAGAAAGTACTTTATTCACACATATCGGGTAAAAATGCAGATGGCTCGTGTCTGACATCTTCCAATTTCCTTTAAAGGGAGGACGATTTATAAAAGTTGAGGCCTCTTCTCCTTGCTGCTCGGGATGCTGGCTCCATTTGTCTGACGGATGTGCTGTCATATCCCATGGTGCACTGCTCCTCCAGCTTATGGACGCCTCGGAGCGCTAGTTTTTCTCTGTTATCGTTACACCACCGGAGCTGTTCCCCTCATGTAAACAAACACGCCGCAGAGGTGAGTAATCCTGACTTTGGATGGGATTAAAGCCAGAGCGGAGGCATAGCACCAAGTGAAGGGCACATTAGCAAAACTGTACCAAGGAGTGTATAGTGATGTGCAATCACTTTCAGAAATTAGAATGTGAAGCTGGGAAACATAGCAAAATGTTGGTAGTAATCCAATAAAACAAATAAAAACAGTGGAACAGCACTAAAACGACGAAAGGTCCATATGACTCTATTTTCTAATCTATGCTCTAATGTTGTTTCCTCATGTTTTGTTTCATTTACAAATGTTTAACACACAAAACCTGCACTCTGTTCCACCTTGTGATGTCCTGTGGTAATACAAGAAGTGCTCCACTGTGTTTTTAAACTCCATTACACTTTCACAAGAATCATTTGGATAATTCCAGCTCTGGAATTGCTGATCTCTACTGAGCAAAAAGGTAGAAACTTGTCAACTTGAAAATCATTTGAACATGACTTAAAACTCACAACATTCAAATTTAATGTAGGACCTTTTGGTATTCTCTATGTGTTAAAAGTGTCCTTGGTCTCGATACAAATGGTGGAAGATTGAACCACAATCCCACACAGCATTGGAAAAAAGGCCTTTGGTTCTTTGGCTCTGACCTGTGTGGAGTTATGTTCCGCTAAACATCCACCTGCCGTTAAAAATAAAGGGCTCTTTGGTTCTGGCTAAAAGTGAAATTTAAAGACATCACATAAATAATGCAAGATATATAGAATTATGTAGTAAAGAAAAAAAAAGTTCTATAATTTCATATTAAAATCCTCCCTAGCTGTTCCCTGCTTTCCTAACAGAGCTGCAAACTCGTGGCCTTTTCTCAATGAGCTTCTGGATGAAGTCTCCTGAAATGTTTCTCACTTTCACAGCTGTGGCACGTCAGGGTCAAGAAATACCAAAAGTGCAAACAATATTCAAAGCACAGGGTGGCTACTTTCAAATATTTTAGATCTAAAACAGGTTTTGAGTTATTTTCTGTTTTTTTTGTACTCCATTCCATACGTGTCTACACATACACTGCTTGGCCAAAAAAAAAGTCGCCACTTGGGTTTAACTAAGCAAATAGGTACGAGATTGCTGCAGTTGGTCAGGTCCAGGTTCAGCGAGCGATTCGATAAGCTTCCGCAATGTCACAAGATGTATTTCCATCCAGTGTTGCATTAATGTTTCACCAAGATCTTGCACTGATGGTGGTCGAGTCTGAATCTTCTCCAGCACATTCCAAAGATTCTCAATGGGGTGAAGGTCTGGACTCTGTGGTGGCCAATCCACGTGTGAATATGATGCCTCCTGCTCCCTGAACCACTGTTTCACTATTTGAGCCCGATGAATCCTGGCATTGTCATTTTGGAATATGCCCGTGCCATCAGGGGAAAAAAATCCACTGATGGAATAACCTGGTCATTCAGTATATTCAGGTTCAGCTGACCTCATTCTTTGAGCTCACACTGATGCTGAACCTGGACCTGACCAACTGCAGCAACCTCGGACCTGTTTGCTTAGTTAAATCCAGGTGGCGGCTTTTTTTTAGCCAGGCAGTGTAGTTTTAACACCCTCAGTGAGAATCTACAACGTAAATAATCATGGAAATAAAGAAGAAACAATAAACAAAAATGTATGTCAAAACTTTTGACTAGTATTGTATTCAGTTGAGCTCTTTAATTCATTGCTACAGCCTGGACCATGTCTGCACGTTCACACTGCAAATGAATCTCAGGCAAACATTTGTTTCCATAGCCGTCAACCAATAATTTAATATATACTAATCAAAGAGTGAAGCCAGTGGAAACACACGTGTTCTTCTCCCCTAAAGGTGCATTGTGTAACTTTTCTGGTTGAGGGTCTGTCATCTGATTATTTTCCCACGGAGCTTTTATTGCTTGGCCCGAAATGTTCCACAATAGCAATAAAAGAATCTATCTTGCATTTGTTCAGTTACAGGTGTTTGTGCTTGGTGGTGGTTACTTTTTTGTCTCCATGGAGAAAGAGATGTTTAATGCAACACTGCAGAGAATTCTGGACTAAGACTAACGGACCCTCCACCAGAAAACCTACCCAGTGCACCTTTAAAGAGCATGACATAGTTTTAATTTGCAGAAGGAACTCTCCCGTCTCTGTTCATTACTCGCACATTTGATTATCAGAGCGAGCGAGAAAAAAACCTTTCACTGGGAAATGACAGAAGTTACCTCAAGTCAACTCTGAGTCCGTGAGTGGCCGCGATGCCGTGAATAAATTGCAAATAAATTGTCTTTCTAGTTCCTTTAATGAAACGGCGCGCTATGATTTTGTCCTCTGTCCAAATGACTACTCGTGCGCCTATGCATTTCTCGTCTGACCTCGTGGACATTGTCTTGCTGCTAAATCTGCTCCCTCCCTGCAGCCGCCTGGTTTGCGAGGAGCTCCTTATCAGCTCAGACCAGAGTTGCCCTCGCTCACGACCACCTCCATCGCCTCAGAGGAAAATAAATTGCGGCCCAAGCAGTTAATAAGAATAAAAAATACATACACAAAGCAATTGCGCGTGGATCCTTCTCGGAGTCTTAACAAAATGCCGGTATGTTACCTTGTGTTAGCTTTTTCCCCTCGATTTGTTGACGCTAAGTGCTGAAATCAGATGAGTTTTTTAAGGCTGCTGTTAAAATTGCCTGTGTGGATTACATGGAATTTTCCTGAATGAGAAGAAATGAAAGTCTGATACAGGCTCGTAATTGATTGAGATGCTTGTTTGTTTAATCGTTTCAATCAATCAAGCGCTGAAATGAATGTATCTGGTAAAAATGTGTGGACTTGAAAAACACAGAGGAGCGTTTTCTGTTCTTTCTGACATCAGGTACCAAGTGATTGAACGAATGAAGAAACAAAACTGCAGTGTGTTTTTGTCGAAGAAACAACACTAAAACATGGCTAAAGTCTAAAAACTCAATTTAGCAAAATCTATCATGACCACCTAACCAGGCTGGCGCCATCTAGTGCATCTGCTCAATTTAATTTCTCTTCAGCGACTAGTCAGGAATCAGAATACACTCGGAGGTTTGCAAGCACCCCGGAAGCACAACAGTAAACAAAGTGATCCAGATGGATGTAGACGAAGCCGTACATTTTGTGTTGGCAATGATTCCCGACATTGAGGATTTAAAGCCGGAGCAAAGAAAATGTTTGGTGACTTTTATCAAGGGGAAAGATGTTATTACCCTTCTTCCTTTGGGATTTGCTGTTGTGCCGGAAATTACTTGGACACTACTGAGCATTTTGGTGCATTAAATATGTCACGACCAAATAGCAGCGATTGGTTAAATAAAAAATTACCCACCTACCGTCGAGCGAACGAATCCTAATGCTGCGAGGTCAGACGGTTTCCACAAAGTGAAACCGGCTGATGAATTCGGCTAATGACCACCTCTATCACCTAAAAAAAGGAAAATAAATTGTGGCCTAGCATTAATAAGAATAAATTGTGCATGGATCCTTCTCAGAGTTGTAACAAAACGCCGCTATGATAGCTCGTCTTACCTTTTTTTCCTAGATTGTTGTTGCTAGATGATGAAATCAGATTAATTAAAAAGAAAAAAGTAGTTTCCATATGGATCTCAATCAAAAAATGCAGTCTTTTTTATCCCCACAAACAGCTGCTGTTAAAATTTACTGTGGATTACGTGGAATTTTCCTGAACGAGAAGCACTAAAAGTCTGATACAGGCTCGTTGGTTGAGATGCTTGTTTGTGTACTCAACTGACCTGACTTATATCCAATTCAAAAATTTGTTGCAGCTGCGTCTGGAGAACGATTGTTACTGCAGTGAAGTTACCCAAAGCACAGAGCGCGTCATTTCAGGCAGAAGATACAAGTATACTCTCCCATGATCCATTTCGTATAGTTCGTTTGGACCTATTGTCTATGGTTTGGACCCGAGTTCACGTTCATACCAGAGGGACCGCACCAGAATTTAGCATTTGCTGCAGAACCAAGCGGAGCAAAACCACCTCTTGTTTGCAGTCTCGGTTCGGTTGTTTTGGTGCAGGTCCGAGTGCGATTGATGCTTTCACACCAACGAAAATGAACCGAACTAAGAGCTAAAGAAATTATTCACTTTCCTTAAAATGTTTTAGCCGTCAGCAACTTCAACTCATTATCGTGACATTATCATTAATCACAATTATTTTGATTGTGATAAATGTGACTCCAAATTTCAATATCGTCACAACGTAAGAAGTGATTCCAGCTCCAGATACATGATTATTTCAACATGAATGAATGAAGAAACAAAACTGGAGAGTGTTTTTGTTGAGGAAACAGCATTAAAACATGGCAAGTGTAAAAGTATATAACGACCACCTCCTAAAACTTAGACTTAGACAAACTTTATTGACCCACAAGGGAAATTACTTGGAGACAGTGGCTCACACATCACAATATATTACGGTAACAAAGAGAAATGGCAATAAATTCCAAAAAATAAGTAGGAAAAAGAGAGAGACTGGTGTCAAATAAGGCGTAATTATATAAACGTATAGGGTTACATATATGTTCAAGTACAAATAAGTAGAAATAGAGTTATAAAAATAGAGTAATAAAGTGTAAGAAAAGTATATCTCTGCTATATAGAGGAAAATAAATTGTGGCCCAAGCAGTTAATAAGAATCAAAAATACATACAGAAAGAAACAGCGTGTGGATCCTCCTCAGAGTCTTAACAAAACGCCGGTATGGTAGCTCTTGTTAGTTTTTTTTCTCTCGATCTGTTGACGGTACGTGATGAAATCCGATGAGGTTCTGACCCGCTTCTCGTGACGAACGTCGTACCGGCGGTTCTCGAAAGCGAAGCAAATATTTTTCTTTACATGAGTGCGGCGGTGTCATAGTTTCCATATTGAATTCTCGACAACGGCGTGGCAATGCGACGCGAGGTAATTACATACCGAATGTTCTTTTTCTTCATTGGGGGGGGGAATCCATCTGTTGCAGTTATGGAAAAAAGAAAAAAAAAACACGTTACGGCGAACAACCATTTACATTGATATGAAAACAGGTAGCATGGTGGGATAGCGATGCCATGCTAAATTAACTTCTGGCAACAGCGAACGTGAGGTGTTGGCAAAGAAATAAGAGAGATGTTCCATTATGGTGTACACAATAAGGCTCCTGTTACAGATGTGATTTATTGGAACGGGTGGGTTAGGCTGAATAGGTTCTGGAGTCTGCCTAGCAACCCTCCGCCGCTTATCCTGTGTGATGTATGAGGCAATAAAAATACGCTATTGCAGTCTATTAGTTTTAAAAGTATTTATTGATAAGATTTTTGCGAGATAATCTGGGCTTCTGTGTGGAGGAAAAAATTCAACATCTTCAAACTTGTTCAACTTTCCAACTATACTTTGAGAAGCAGTAGTGGGTAGAGTAAACAAAATTGCACTTAAGTAAGAGTAAAGTTACTTCAGAATAATATTAATGAAGTAGAAGTACAAAGTAATCATCCAAGAAATGATGAAGTGAGAGTAAAAATGTACTCAGGAGTAAGGGGCCTATATTACGCTCATCTTCTCATCTTTGCTATAATATTGTTTCCTCATCAAAAAACATCTTATGAGAGAAAAACACTTCCACCTTGTGATGTCATGTGGTAATACACAAACTCCACCTTTTGTTTTTAAGTTCACTACACACGCCTTCACTAGAATCATTTGCATATTTCAGCCCTGGAGTTGCTGATGTCTATTGAACTAAAGGTAAAAAGTAGCTGTTGACTTGAAAAGTACCACTATGTGACATCACAAGGTGCTTAGAGCATTTAAAGGTTAATTATTGCATTTATATAGCGCCTTTCAAGATACCCGAAGAGCTTTATAGTTTATTAGTCATTCACTCCACACTCTGTGGTGATAAGCCACTATTGTAGCCACAGCTGCCCTGGGGCAGACTGACCAATCTCCAATCTGCTCCATCGGCCCCTCTGACCACCAACACTCACACACACACACACTTTCATACTAGGCAATGTAAGTGAAGTGTCTTGCCTAAGGAGACAACAACAGTTTCTGTAACTGGTGGCCCACTGTGGCACCTGATTTTCCCAGTAATTTCCCGTCCGAGTACTGACCAGGCCCGGCCCTGCTGAGCTTCTGAGCTCTGATGAGATCAGGCTTTGACAAGCTGGTATGGCTTTGGAAATGTAGCTCACAAGATTCAATTTCGAATAATACGGGACCTTTAAAGAGTAACTGTCAATGTAATGTAATTTGAAGGGCTAAATCTTAAATATTGCACAAATACTGGTATTTAGACATGAAAACAACGTCATATCTGAAGGAGCGGCACAAGAAACACAAATGTTCAAATCAACATAAAGCTTTTATCACTTGTAGACTTTCTCACAGTGGGAAAAGAAATCAAAACTTTAACTTCAAGTAAAAGTACTATTACTTCAAGAAAACATTGTATTCAAGTAGTATTCAAGAGTATGCTGAAAAAAGTGCTGAAAAGTACAATTCAGGGATAGAAATCACTTGTCTTACAGCATTAGGCTAAGTCTACTTAACACCGCTGCTTTAATAGATAAAAGTGTACTGGACTTTTGTTTCAAATGGAAGGAAAAGCACTGGAGAAAAAGCAGAAAACAGAAAGTAAAAAAAGGAAATAGTTATGCATGTAGTGTCTCCCCTTAAACAATAGCAATGACACAGCCAGATGTAGGACAAGTACATTACTGGTGCAAACACTATAACCACAATTAGAGACCAAAGAACAACCCTAAACATGCAGGATTTGAGTGTCAAACATGTGTAAATGAAACAAAACACAACACCAGCTATGTTTTTGATGAGAGAAATAACATTACAACAGAAAATAGCACGATACATCCCCTTTAAAGAAGATAACTTGCCTGCGTGAAACCTTCTCGAAACTCTGTTGTAAGAGGTGAACAATGCAAACTTGTCTCCCCTCTCTTCCATTGTGGCGTCGGTCTAATTGAGCGCCATTGTAGCCTCAGCTCCTCCACTTCATTTGCTCAATGGCTGCGCAGAAACACTGTGTTCCAGAACATTCAATGGAACTGGCCTCTTTTTACAAATAACCCTGCGCTCCGAATCCTGATTGCTCCTTTATGAACCAGCGCCGGGGAACACTTTTCGCCATTTGTGTCTCTCATTTACAATTCAAACCACATTTTGATTTTTTCTTCCCGGCGATTTTTTATGTTTATTTATAGGCCTTTTTCCTGCCGACAACGCCAATTTGTAGCGCACCTTTCCGACCACTAGGGCCATTCCGTTCATTTCCCTCTGATTACGAATATGTGTTGGGTGATTACGCGCAGACAGGGCGCTGGGGCTGCCTCATTTCAAGAGACATCATCAACAATTTACACATCATTAGTTTTTGTTTTGATCACATTTGTTCGAGGAAATGTCGGTCCCTGCGCACGGAGACGGGGGAGGGTTTTTGGGGGGGGTAGAAAAATGGTGCATGTGGAATAGACGAGTGATTAATTGACAAATGAAAGAGGTAAAGTGGCGGAACATACGTGCTTGTGCTGGTTATTAATAGGATCCTGCAGAGATGATGGACAGTGTGGTTCAATATGATAATGTACGAAGTGGCTAAGCTAAGTCAGCGGGCGTGTGCAGCAAGAAACTACGCCGTCAAGTAAAATGTAGTTAAGAAATGTGAGTATGCATTAGGCTTGAGCACTAATCCGGTGTCACGTGATATCTAAAAGTAGAAATGGTATGAGTTTCATCACGGTCATTAAAAAAATCTGCATAAGGACCTAAAACCAAAACCATCCTCTTCAAACGTCGTTACGCTCGGAGATATCCATCCACACGCAGCGAGGAAGAAGAAAAAAGCCGTGACTGACGCTTCATGTGTGATGTTGAGCCGAAAAGTTTGCGATTTTATTGAAGCCGAGAGTCGAGAGGGGACGAGGCGCTGAAGAGGAGAAAGTTCCCGCTTTAGGGCAAAGTCAGACTTTCACGGAGGAGACGGTAAAGCCACACAGCGTCCGTGTCCATCGCTGTGCACCTCCGACACTTTCTAACTACACGTAAAAACGACGCAGACAGTGAGGGGAAGTGACGCAGACAATAAGGGCTGTGATTGGTCCTCTTGACCACTGCTCTACATTTCCGGTGCTCCGCTCATTATAGACTTTGAGTAATAATGTGTTTAATGCAGCTTTGTGCACATTTGTTTACAATTTACAGAAACAAAACTTAAAACCGCATGGCTCATTTGCATACAGTATAAGCGCTGATAAAAACAGCTCGTGCACTGATGCTGATGCAGTCAAACGCGCTGCAAAGTTTGGTTTGATCAGAACTTGTGCCTCATCTTCAAATATAAAGCTGCTCTTCTGTTTCTGAATGCTACAAAATTACTTAATTAGTCACTGTAATACCATATACCCCGGTAAAATGTTGAGAAGGTTTAAAAATTTGGATATGGCCCAGCCCCAGTAAGTATCATCATATCACCACTAGCTCTTGTACATGGAGGGAGTTTGCTTGGAAGAACTTAATTAAATTTTTTATTACACCTAAACTAATCGGTTTGTAAGTCTGATGTCATACACAACTTCAACATTTGTTCAATACGGTCTATGGTTCAAAAGAACATTTTCACCATCATCTTTTTTAGTAAGGTTCCAACTAGAGCAAGGAAACCTGACGAGAACCAAACGTGTTCGGACGAGTGGACAAATATTTCAAACTTATATTCGGGCTCAGGTCGGACTCCGACACAACACTGCTTCAGCTGTTTCCTGTCTGTGTGTTCAAAAGATCAGAGCACTGCACCTAGTTTAGATACAAGTCAAACTGTGTTATTATTATTTGTGAAATGTGTTGCAATACTTCAGATACAGGATTTTAAAGCATAAAATATTGTAGATAAAGTCCACAGGAAGTAGAGCCACTATCGCTAATCTGCAGCTTCACTTGAATCGTCCATAAATCGTCTATGCTTCAGTCCGTGCGCTGTGTGGATATAAACAGACACACGTGGGGGACGACTCTCGCCTTTTTACTTTTAAAAAACTACTCAAACTGGATTAACAGCTCCGTTTTGTGGACTGGATGTCATTATTTGTGGAGGATAATTTCCGTGGATAAAGTGGATGAGACGCTGCCCATAAATTTGTCACTTTGCGAAAGGTGAATCGGCTCATAAAGTCTTCTCATTATTTTCACTATTTCCCGAGTTTGTGTTTTGCGTCTCTGTGTGGGAGCCTGGCTGGAAATTATAAGTTAGCAAGTAATTTCTAAGTTAATACAGTGTTAGGGTTTAGATATTTCTCTCTGTTGTGGACAGAAATAGCGATGGGAGAACGTGTAATGTGGCGATTTGGAAGAACAGCTATGGCAGATATCCATCAACTGGAAAACGAAAAAATGACTCCTTGCCATTTGTGTTGGTTTCTGATCTGCTCAAACAGTGGGAACACAACACTGCACCATTTTTACATGTAGATCAGTCGGGCCAAATTCGGCGCAGCGGTGGCTTGGACCTGGAAATAGAATGATGACGTAACGACTTACAAACCGAAAAGAGTAAACTATATTTTGGAAATGTCCAAATATTAGTGTATTTCAGGAAATAGTTTGTGATGTACTGGGGCTGGGATATTCTGTCCCCTTGTCACGTGAAGTGGTTTATCTATACAACTTCTCAGGAGACATTATTCACCAAAGCGATGTATATCTGTGGCATTAGCTGTCAAAAAATTGGTAACTAGGAACTGGGGCAGAACTACAGCGCCCTTAAAGGATCAGTGGACATCTACAATAAAAGACATCTACCTAATCAAAAAAATAACCCATAAACTGAGATTGCAAGAGGCACAAATGACTAAGAAATGGAAAAAATGGACATTATATATGCAAAAATAAACTATCCTGGTCACTGAGGCTCCTGTTCATGTTTTTGTTTTCTAACCATTGCTTTTTTCTTGTTATGATGATAAATTCAACATAACCAATAAAAAGAAAGTGGCAAAAACCAAAAAAGAAATGTGAATACACAGTGAAACGTTGAATTAATTCAGTCCAAAGCAGTTGTGCATGAGAGGGAAGCAGTTTAAATTAGGAACATGCTGTACGTGCTTATGCTGGTTATAAGTAGGATCCAGCTGCGATGATGGACGGGCTCACAGGCCGAGTTGAGGCTGTGGGCGAGTGTAGAAAGAAAGTATGCAGTCAAGAAATGTGAATACACAGTGAGGGTTGAGAGCGAAAGTTGAGTTAATTCAATCAAAAACAGTTGTACACGAGAGGGAGGCAGTGTTAATTAAGCTAAAACAATAGTGGAACATGTGTTTTGGCAAAAAAAAAACCTTTGACAGATCATTTTTCTGGCTTTTGAACCACAGTGCTCGTTGTTTCTCCTCACATGAACTTGCTTCTCCGTACATTTAGTTGTATTTGGACTGATTCATGCAAGTTCGAGTAAAATTGTTTATTTCCAAGACGCCATTTTGCCGCTCATCCCCGTTTTCACCGTCCCTCAGACACACTCACTTCTATCTATTTACTTCATTCTCCAATTTTATTTTCTAAATCTACGATACGTGTAGGATTCAGCAGCGTTGCGGTCGCACCAGATTTGTCCAAATGAAAAAAGTTGAGTGCTCACTAGTGACGTGCAGCTACAGTGTCCATCAGAGGGGCCGACAGCTGCACGGCTCTTTGTTGTGGTGACGTTTACAGCAACGTTAACTGGCAGTGGGCACCACAGTTTTCTAACACAGAAGTCAGTGTACTTTCTTTTTTTAAAGACATTTTAGATGAATATTATGATCTAAAATGTCTAAAATGATAACATCAGGGACCATGGGTATCATCGATTATACAGGGCTTAACAAATGTATTAGAGCATCTGTCATGAAAACAAGAAAACATAACATAACTTCATAGTATATCAAAAACTTGTTTCAAATGAACTATTTCATTATTATTTATTAAGAAATTGACCAGTTGAAACAAAGAAATAGTCCTTGTTGACAAATAATAACCAAAAAATGTGAATATTTAGTGTGAGCACCTTTGGCACAGATAACAGCTGCTTCTTTCTGCTTTGTTTTTATGTAATTTTGCAAAGTCTCTTTTGTTATTGAGCTCCAAATAGTTTCGAGCTGTTCCCAGAGACTTGCTTTGGATGAGACTTTGGTGCCATTTTTGGAAAAACATTAAACTTTAAAATTTGTGGATAGCAACAGTAGTTCTATTTTAGCATTAAAGATATGGTCTTGATAAACAGATCTTGCATATACTGGAGGATTAAGCATTATATAAACATAAAAAAGATATTTTGATAAATAGAAATACTGTTAAATTATGGCAGCAGCAGCAAACACCTTATAGTGGGGGGTGGTCTAATAAATTTGTTAAGTACTGTAACTATAGCAGAAGCACAATATTTCTTCTTTAAAGGGCCTGTACCTGATTTGGAACCAAGAACATGTTTAAGAATGAACTAAGGGACTAAATCGCTCACTTAGTCCCTTCTCTGACTTGGATCACAGAAAAAACACCGTGGATAGTGACAGGCATTTGGTTCCACATGATTCTCTTTCAATAACGTCCTTGACTGGATAAAATTCTCTGTCTCTGGATCTCAACCAAAAAAATGCAGCTTTTTTATCTACACAAATAGCTACTGTAAAAATTGTCTGTATGGATTATTTGAAATTTTCCTGAACGGGAAGAAGTCTGGTAGAAGATCTTCAGTGGTTGAGACGCTTGTTTTTGTTATCAATTTAGCTACATGGCTACTTCAACATGAATGAATGAAGAAACAAAACTGCAGTGTATTTTTGATGAAGAAACGACATTATAACATGGCTAAAGTCTCTAAAAAACTATTTTCAGCATTCCAAATACTTGAGAGTTTGTATTGGTGAAAAAAATAGAAAATAAGGAATAGAAAACAACTTGCACTGGCTGGATTGGCTCTCCTCTGTGTGATCTCTCGGTGCTTTCGGCGATTTTTAGTTTCAATCCACTTTGTAACTTTCTGCAGCGGTTCTCAGAAGTATGGAGTCCAGCAGGGGGCAGTGTGATTGGAAATAACATGGAGTCTGATGTAAGGGCAGGCCAACAGCAGCCCTGTCATTTAACACACACACAGTTGCGTTTCCCTTCTTTGTGGGCACATTTCATTGACTTCCATTAATTTCCTGCAGATTAATCCCGGCCTTAAAGAGGGGATATAACACCTGACATATTTAGATCACCATGTTATCTTTTATCTGTGTAAAAATGTACTAAAAATTAATTAATTAATTAATTTCAGTTTTATTTGCCCTTCACGCTCTGTCACTCCCCCTTCAGAACGCAGTCACAACACAAGCAGCGTACGTCCCATTAATGAAATGACTGCACATCGCATCAGGATTTGTGAAGTTGTAGTGTGTTTTGTATCATGTTTTTATATATTTATGAAACATGGACGTGGAGGAGCCTCCTGTGGGCTCACCACCTGCAGAGGGGTTCATGGGAGGGTCAGGTGCTATGAGTATTGGGCAGCAAACTGCCCCCGCGACCCAGCTGGATTAAGCGGGAGAAGATGGATGGATGGATGGATGGATGGACGTGGAGGAGCATGAGCGACGTAGACTTGTGGGTTTCAGTCCTGGAATTGCCAGTCTGCTACTGAACTAAAGGTAAAAAGTAGTTGTTAACTAGACACGTACCACTACAAAATTACAATAATAATAATAATAATAATAATAATAATAATAATAATAATAATAATAATAATAATAATAATAATACATAACACTTGTATAGAGCTTTTCTTGACACTCAAAGATGCTTCACATAGATCTGGACAGACAAACACATGAAAGAAACACATGGTGGAAAGAGCATTTTGAGCTTTGGAGATGAGGCTCACAAGATTCAATTTCGTGTACCATATTTTTTTCGGACTATAAGTCGCACCTTTTTTCAGGGTTTGGGTGGTTCCTGTAACTTCTGCTCAGGTGCGACTTATATATTACATTTTTCACACTGACAGACCATAGACCAAATATATGAATCCTATGTATGAATCAAAAATGAAAACGTTATCCGTTTTTCATTTTGGTTTTAGAGACAAATAATAAAGAAAAAAGTAGGTTTTTTGTTTTCTTATTTCTGGTTCTATATTGAAAAACAAACGAACAAATGATACACGGATTCTTCTCTATTCTGCTGTTTTTATTACTATAACTTCTATAACTTGCCTTTCAAGATGAAATGTTGGTTCTTGGTCTCTTTTATAAAATAAATTTCCGCCTAAAAGTGTGACTTTCTTCTTCATTATGCATTTTTTGGCTGGAGTGACTTGTACTCCGTAGCGACTTATAGTCCGAAAAATACGGTAATTTGGGATCATTAAAGAGTAACTGTCAAGGCGTAACATCTGATTTATCATTTAAAGTTAATGTAATGAAGGGCTAAATATTAAATAATGCACAAAAAATGGTATTTACATGAAACAGTGCAAGAAACACAATTCATTAGCCTAATAGCAAAATTCAGTCATTTTTTGGCCAAATTTTGATATCTGCCTAACTTTACTCTCCTGTCACTGCTGCATCACCTACAATCAGTGTTGTGTCTTTCTTTTTTTGGAAACTTGTCCAGACTTTTGAATTTTCTGTTACAATATCAATAATATACTTTTTTTTTTTACTTGTTTCCCGAAAACATTCAAATATGACGTAGGCAACTATGCTATTAGGCTAATGAAATGTTCAAATCAGCATAAAGCTTTTGTCACTTTTACTCAAGTAAAGGTATTTTTACTTCAATAAAACATTTTTGTTCAAGTAGGAGTACATGTGTTTTGTATCATGTTTTATATACTGGAAAAATGGCTGTGGAGGAGCATGGGTGATGTAGACTTGTGGGCTGAGCTTTGGACAGGACCATAGAGGAGGAGGAGGAACATAAGGAGGTTTGGATGGTGCCCAGGGAGAGACCACTATTACTCAAACATGCACGGGTGACATTATTTATTTATTTTTTTTAACCTTTATTTACCCAGGAAAGTGCCATTGAGATTACTAATCTCTTTTTCAAGGGAGTCCTGCCATGTACATATCACTTTCATTCTAGGCAATGTGGGTGAATTGTCTTGCCTAAGGACACCAGTTTTTTGTGACTGGCGCCCCCCTGTGGCACCTGGAATTCCCAGTGGTCTCCCATCCAAGTACTAACCAGGCCCGGCCCTGCTGAGCTTCTGAGATATGACAGGATCAGGCTTTGACGAGCCGGTATGGCCACATATTAAACCAATTCAGACATGTTTTTGATGAGGGAACAATAAAGTACAGGGTGTCCCCAAACAAATCGACATCATTTTGCAGGACAATAATTTTAGCAGTTCGTGTTGAAATAACCTAAAATTTTCACAGAATGTGCAGAAACAGATTTTATGTTTAATGTTTTATTTTTGTTCTGTTTTCAGGTTGAGACATTCACTCCCAAATTCCCAAAGAGAAGTCATTTTGTGTTTTGGAATCGGCTCCACACACTCACCCCAGACTGTGCAGCCTCCAATGCAAAATGTGGAACAACATCAACATCAGATGAGAAGTGAACGGGAGTGAACAGCAAGGCTCATCCTGAAAACAGAACAAAAGAAAACATTAAATATAAAATCTTGATCTGCTTGATCTTGATCTGAAATTTGAATTTTTTGGGGGGACACCCTGTATATTTGATTGATTTAAATTCAATTTATTTCATGTTTTATGTGCTTCAGAGGCTTGGATATTTAGGTTGACAAACGTTGACAATTCTTGGTATTTTTTCAGAAAACCCTCAGGAGATAAGGACATTTACCCTCGAATAGCATAGGTTTTATAAGGGGTTTTTGCAGGTATTTTAGGTGTAAATGGGTCTAACATATAGGTAGAAAGCTCCAAAAAGTAAAAATTTGCATACCCCTTGGCTAATAGTCACTGTTACCTCCACCTAAACCCGAAGATTTCCCTGGTTTAATCCATATCTGACCTTAAACTGTGGGTCATGGGGTCCAGATTTTCTCCATAATGTGACTGTGTATGTGGTTTCCGTCCGTACAAAGTAATAAATCCACACCCACACACACATATGGTTGGGAGCGGTGCTGGGGGCTCTGTACAGTGGTGATATGTGGCCCTGGTGTCCCCCCCTCTGACTCCTGTGGGCTGCAGATAGGACAGGCCCTGCATACGGCGCTGCATTTAACCACTATGACAAATTAGAACGGCGAGGGCTAGGACGGATGATGCCATTACTGTGAAATATGGATTTACTTTGTGTCACATAACGAGCTTATTTCCAACACAAACTTCATTAGCTCATTTCAAACTAAACATTTATTATTTGGAGTAAATCTTTGTTGAATAAATTGTTATTTTATTGTAGTATAGCAACATATGGTTAGAAATTGTATGCGGCAGGGAAAATAATATGTGATAAAAGGTGCTGTACTTGATTTTAAACAGCTTAAAAATGTTGAACAGAGTTAATTTGTTTTAAATGATTTGCAGCAATCAAGAATTATTCCTCACTTACCTTATGCATTAAAAACCAAGCCACTTTATTTTACAGTTTCCTAAATTCTTTAATAATGAAGGTTTCAGGGCCTGTTCCAAGGTCATGATTGAACATTCAAGATGCAACGAGATACAATTTTTCCAATGTGTCGAGATTTAGTCCACGAGATTGAGACAAAACGAGATTTTGAGATGATTTTTGATGAATAAATTGTGCCATTTAGTTCACAATTTAACTTAATTTAATTATTTGCTGTCATTGTAGTGGTGTTTTTTGGTATCACAGCATCTCAAGAGGAGTTACTCTGCAAAGTTAACGCCTTTTTCATCCAAGGTAAATGTAAAAATGAGTGCGTTTACATGCACACGAGTATCCTGGTTATGAGTCTTATCCTGCTCAGAGAAACCAGGATACTCAAGGAGCTAAACATGGAGCAACTTTGCTAATTCAGACTTTTTAACAGGTTTCTAACAAGAGAAAAGAAGACAAACATTCAAGTAAGAACATAAGACTGTGGAGCTCTGTCACGGCTTCTGTAAAAGTCGTTTTTAATGGTTAAAAAATACCACACAGTGTCACAGTGTCAGTTTGATTCAAGAGAGAAAAACACAGAAGTGAGCCTGGTGTTAAAATGTGGTTGTATTAAACAGTAGGCTGCTTTATTTTGTTTTGTCCTGGTTGGAGTTTGAGTCGTTTTGGGAAAGTAATTCTCCTGCCGTATCTGTTACTTGAGTTTGCACATGCTCAGTGTAGCTCCAGGATACTGCGTCTACAGGCCACAGTATCCTGAATACTCTCTGAAAAACCCAGTAAGAGTCTCCTGGTTTCTCATAACAGAGATACTGACATATCCAGGAGACTGAAATTAGGATAGTACATGGACATTTACATAACCAGGATACTCGAGCGCATGTCAACGCACTCAATCTAAATGCCGCCACACACTACAGGATTTCTCGGTCTTAAATGATTTTTAAGTATGCGACAAAATGCGCACACCACAGACACGAGGAGAATCTTATGAGACTTAAAATCTCTGATCACAAAAACTGCAGCAGGATCTGTCTGCGGACCACAGGATATAAAGCTGTGAGCGCGACGGCGTCAGCTGTTTCCTGTCTACAGTAAAACGGGTCACTTTGAGACTCTTAAGTGTCCAAAAGATCAGAGCTCTGCACTTCTAGTTTAGATAAAAGTCAAAACTGTGTTATTATTATTTGTAAAATGTGGTGCAATACATCAGATACAGGATTTTTAAAAGCATAAAAGAGGCAATGAAGTCCACAGGAAGTAGAGTCACTATCGCTAATCTGCAGCTTCACTGCACACTGTGTGGGTCTAAACAAACACATGTGAGGAAACACTGTCTTTTTACTTTTAAAGAACACCACAAACTGGATTAATAGCGCGGTTTTGTGGACTGGATGTCATTATTTGCGGAGGACAATTTCTACTGATAATGTGGGTGAGAAGCTAAATGTACAACTTTACATTAGGTGAGGAATAAAGTCTTTATTTTCGCTTTATCCCAAGTTTGTATCTTGTGTCTCTGGGTCCGTCACTCTGCCCCAGACGCTCTGTTTTTGTAGCATTGTTGATATTTGGTGGTTCTGATCTGACACCGCACATGAGGAGCAGCGGCTTCAAAATCGCACACGGAGACAAAAACTCGGGTCCCCGGACTCGGGGAGAAGAAAATAATCGGAAAAATAGGAAAAATCGGGCAAATTCTCCTGTAGTGTGTGGCGGCCTTAAGGAAGGAAGGAAATCTCATGAGATAATTTTCCTCATGTGTACATAATCTCGTGGCAGTTTTGCTCACGAGATCTTGTCCCTTCCCTTTTGAACATGTTTCAGATCCGCCCACTTAGCCGATTCTTTCACTCTGACGACCATGGCACAGAAACAACTTTCTGGCATCGTCGCATGAAATTTCCACATGCTTCTCATCCGACTACATGGAATAACTGCTTCTACAATTCACTGAGTTGCATTAAAGAAGCTGCCTTTACTATAACCAACTGGATTTCAGCACTGAAATTGGCAACCCAAATGAGAGACTTGTGAGAGGCTCATTCTGCTTTCTTGGATATTCGCATTGAGTGCCAAAACACCAAATTATAACATAAAGAGTATGGCCATGTCCAATGGTTTTGTAATTAAGCATAAAATCGGCATTACATTATTATCAGTAAAAGCTATATTTAATTTCACTTTTACTTTTACTGTTTACTTCATATCAAGTTTATACAATTTAAATTCAGAAATTAGATCTAGCAGTAGAAGAAAACAACAGTACAGCTCTTATACATTACACACAAAACAGTGGAAAATCAAGCCCACTGTAAGAAATTCACGTTTTGCTCATTTTATTTCAGTTTTTCCTCTGCTAAATTCCTCTAAAACGTGTTCCCCTTCAGTAGAGCTCTCCACTCTGATGCGAACAGGCCCACGTATCAAAATCACATTTAAATGTTAAGTACAGTGCCGCACGTTTCTCCATTAAACGCTGCTGTGATGCACCACCTCCGGGCCTCTGCTATCTGCTATCAGAGGGAGTGCAGGGGCTTACGGAGCTAAAGGTCTCTGCTCTTGTCTGCTATTCCCAGGATCAGCACAACACAGCCACAGTCTATTACCAGGCTCAGAGGAGGGAGGGCTACAAGAAAGCAGAGAACATCAGGTAGAGGTAATGTTTTGAAAAAATATAAGCCTATATCTATGGAATATGTAAATCACAAGAATATTCAACACTAGGCTATGTAGAATTTCTTTTTTCCAAGTGAGGTTTTACTGTAGTCAAGATTTTTTGTTTTTTCAAGACTTTATTTAGAGGGATAGTTTGGGTTTTTTGACATGAATCTGTATGTCCCCGTCAGCAGTGTCGTGCATCAACACAGACCTACCTCCCGACAGCGTCCGGTGAGCCGAGTTCTTCCCCGGTTTTGGTGCTGATGAAAGTTTCCGGCAAATTGGCTGGGGACATGAAAGTAAAGCATTTTTCTTCTCAAAACAATGTGTTCAAAAGAGTGACACATTTGCATCACAAAACGTGAATCGTGAAAAAGTCAGACCTCATAATCGCTTGGTACTATTTTCTCTCCGGTCGTATCACTGCGCTGCCTCCAGGTGAAGCCGCGCACGAATCCAACACGTTTTTCAATCGTTCAGAAGTGTTTATGGAAGTGTTTAGATAGCCTGTCTGAGAAAAGTGTATAATGTGTGCAGTGAGGGGTTTTACAGCCTTAAAACATACATAATAATTGTAAAAAATCAAGCTACTACTTTGCGGATTTCGCCTATTGTGGGTTATTTTTTAGAAGGTAACCCCCATGATAAACGAAGGACCTCTGTATTCTTGAATGTGGCATCCTCATCTCTTCTAATCGCATGCACCCAGTGCGCTTAGAGTTGTGCGTCGTTTGGGAAATGATGAAAACTGAGGTACAGTTGTAATTGTTGATGAGCCAAATATAACATAACGCTACAATGACATGGAGATGAAGAAAACTGGGACATTTTCTCATTTTTCCTACATTTTGTCAGATTTACTTCTGCGAATAGAGTCTGCCGGAAGTCTCCAAACGTCTTCCTGGTTTGTGACGTTTAAAAGAGTAAAAATGTGGTACAGCGCATTTATGGAGACAAAATGAATAAGCTGAATTACTCAGACAGACAAATGAAAACAAAACACAGGGATAATTTTGATGCGAGAACAATATTATAAGATCCTCATTCGTAAATCTACAGTAAATCTTCCCTCCCCTCCCCACAGAGAGAGGCTGGGACTTTGCTGAGTGGCTCCAAAGTGTTCCCAGTGCTCTGCTGTTCAACATCATAAGGCTCTGTATTTATCTGGGGGATCAGATTGATCTATTAGAACCCCAGTGTTGACACCACATCCAGCAGGTCCCCGGCTTATGGCGGCTAAGTGCTCCCATACCCTCACCCCCACGCAGCCACCCCCAGAGCTGAGACAGGTTTTGTGCTGAAATAAGCAGACCGCCGGCTTGTCTGGGTGGGCTAGCCTTCACCGCGCTACTCCCGGGTCATCCATAACTTCAGCACCACAGTGTACAACCAAGAAGTCGCCGCAAGAAATGTACAAAGGGACAAAGAGAGAACTAGCTATGGAAAAGGATAAGGTAAGAACGGTAAAAAGAACTTTATACGTGAAGTAATTAAAAAGGTATTTATTTTACATCAAGAAACTATTAACACAAATTGTATCTGCAACACTGAAAGCAAATTTTCTCAACACTGGTGCCTTCAATTTTGAACAACGCTGGATTACTTAAAAGTCCTACAGTATATTACCCAATAGACTATTATCACAACGGCAGAAAGTGGCCACGATATGGATGTGGTTCCTGTGGAAAAGACGCATATTTTTGACCAGCTTCATAAATCTTCATTCAATAAGGTCGACAAAGAACAGATTCTGTCCATGAAGAATTTATCCACAACTATCAAGGGAAGAAAGACGAAAACTTAAGGAGAACAATGATGAGCATTAGTGAACTACTGAGCAAAACTAACATTATAGTCATGAAGAAAACATAAATAACTTGTTCTCTCAGACTGATTCTACAATTAAAATTTAAAATAGATTTTGTAATGTAGATATTACCACAGACTGAGAGATTTGTGCAGTTTAAATGGTCGACATTTAACCTGTGAACATCTATAACTGGTGAAAAATATACAACACTTTTCCACAGGTATTTTTACCAGAGAAAAGCATTGACCGGAAGTCGTGCGACCATAGACTGTATAAAAGAAGTGGACTAAGTGAGTGTGACGTCACCTATAGCGTTTAGCGCCGCTCAAATGAGGGTCGTGATGCTAACGGTTACAGGGGCAAATCTGGAGCCAGGCTCTATGTTATGAACAGGGTTTTTTTGACGGAGAAAATCGCCAAAAAAAAAATTCAGGACATTTTAAGACCAAAATGACGGCACGGCAACAGGTACAGAGAGAGGAGCGATCAGATCCCAATGTAAGTCAATGGGAAAAAGGGAGAAAAGGAGCCGGAAGAGCCTCCACTTCCTATTTGGCCCGCGGCGGCTAACGGGATAGCTATGTCCACTCATATATACGGTCTATGCGTGCGACTCAACATTGTGGCACTTCCTGTAGTTGTGATAATAGCCTACTGATTGACTCTTTTGAACTTTAGGCCATGTTAGAATGTTGTTCCCTCCTCAAAAACATACCTGGAGTTGTGTTTCCTGGAGTTGTGTTTCGTTTCATTCCCATGTTTGAGTAAGCTCAAAATCCTCTCTCCTGCATTGTTATATTCTTGCAATTTTGTAATTTTTGTGTTACATTATAGATTTTATTGTGTTCTACTTTATTTATTTTATGTTATTTATTGCATGGTTAGTTGTGTCTGTCTTATGTTTGCTCCAAGTACTGCAGCAATTTCCTAATGTTGTGAACCTGATTCTGATTCTTCTACATTGTGATGCCATGAAGTGGTAGTTTAATTTAAGTTAACAGCTCCTTTTACCTTTAGTTCAGTAGAGATCGGCAATTCCAGGGCTGATCATAGTGAAGGTGTACGGAGTTTAAAAACATAATGGAGCACTTCCTGTATTGCCGCATGACATTAGAAGGAACACTGTGTTTTAAGTTAGAGAGAACTCAGCCTAAATATACAGAATTTGTGTGTTAAACAGGGGTGAACGAAACAAAACACAACTCCAGGTCTGTTTGTGATGAGGAAAACATTATAACATCCAAAAATTGCAATACAGGCCATTTCAAACAAGAATTAATCACTCAAAATGTAGCATAATGTACAAATTACCTACAGAAAAGTAATACATGATACCCCAAGAAGGAGCAAGGTGCATCCCAAACACTCTTTTATTGTCATTACAGTCCTCAGAGAATGAGGTTTCCAGCGTGTTTTATAGTGAAGGGGCGGCCCCTCTGTCACAGTGGAACTAACTCCTGTAATTACTCTCCCAGTGTTGTGCAGACATTCATTCATTTGGATTCACTCCGGCCGGGCCTCCCTCCTCATTAAACATGATTCATCACATGGAGACCTGTGTCCTGGGCCTGTTCTCAGCACAGTGGATGAGGTCTTTGCTTTTACTTTCACTTTCAAACACTTCAGCAAGTCAAAAACTTGTGTACGCTATCACATGTTTTAAATTGAATATGTTATTTATTTGAAATTGAAAGTTCTGTACCTGAATCGTTTCGTCTATTTCAGGAAATATTGTAAAAGCAGCAACCTATGGAGAAAAGACAGGGAATAATATCTTAATATTATATAAGGGTGAATGATATGACGCCTAAATTTTCTGTCCAATTGCAATTTTCTCAGTTAAAAAAGTTCAAATTTCATAAGAATTCAGCACATTTCTGTCGTACCTGTGACCTCCATGGAACCAAATCATTTTGTTCAGAAATCATGAGTTATTCTGCATGTTTTTTGTACTTAAAGTGTTAAAATGTCATGTGGTGCGACCGTGCATCATGTGGTGCGACTAATAACAGCAGGAATTCTATGGCTGGAGTTTAATAACAGACAAAGTCGACTTGGGTGAATGGTTCTTTAGGCATTTTTCTTCATTTGATGCATTTTCCAGGGCAGTAGTTTGTTCATTAAACACAAGCAGGTGACTGTCATATTGGACAGCAAAAGAAAATATCAATATGCATTAAAAATCTAAAGAAATGCCAACAGTTTGTTAGATTAATATCCCAACCATGTTTTATTCTCCATGTTATTCTCGGTCGCACCACATGACATTTTACCCAAAAAATGCTTCATATAAATGTTAAACATAGATTTATGCACCTGACACTGTAAATATTTGAAAAAGTTTAATAGAAACTAAGATTTTTTATATTTTAAAATTTGCCTGTTGAAATTCCTTATACGTCATTGACCCATAAGCATTTTGTGGAGAAACCAAAAAGAGTTCATGTAAAACAATAGTACAGACAATGGTATTAATGGTAGTAAGGAAATGTATTATCTATTTCATCCATCACAAAGGCTCCACCTTGTAACTTTTTAACCTAAAAATCCACTAAAATTAAACCATATATCTCTCCAAACTCTTCCAAATTAAAGTCTAAAGTCTATTTTCAGTTCTGAAGGTGAAGTGCCTCCACCCAAAATATTTGCAGTTTGGCAGTTTTGTATTTTTATTTTCCTTTGAGATCTCAGATAAGTTTCAATCCCACAATTTCTCCCTCAAACGTGAATCTGCAAAATCAAATTGATATCAAAATCATGTCAAATCAGCCGCCCTGATAACCGGATTCACAAAGAACAATCCCACCGGTTTTCCATGAGTCAGCAGCACCGGCGTTCCTCTGTCTCTGTGCTGACATGGGGAAAAGTTATCACCAAATAACCATATCTGCAAAGCTTCTCCTCCTCTTTCTAATCTGCTAAAGACTCCGAGGACACACCGCAAGAGCACGCTAAGAACGGTTTATTTGGCATACATAGAAAAAAGAAAACATGTACAGGGTTTTCAGAGTGGAGGTTAATTGAAAAACTAGATAAACACCACTCGCGAGGCCCAAGGAAAGATTTGCAAACTTTCACCTTCTTCTGACTGTACAACCAAGATAAAAAAAGCTCCGAAAAAATTCAGAAAATATAAATACGGACCATTTAAACCAGAATTACTCACTCCAAATTTCACATAATATGCAAACTGTCTATTGCAAACATAATACCTCAAGAAGGAGGAAGACTGGGAAAAAAGAAATGAAAACGTGCAGAGTTTTTTTTTTTTACAGCCCGTCAAATCTCGAAGGTTAATTGAAAAACTAGATAAACACCTCACGAGCAAGGCCCAAGGAAAGATTTGCAGACTGGCACCTTCTTCTGACTGTACGACCAAGATAAAAAGTGCTGTGGTTAATTTTGATGAAATTTCTCCCACTTAATTTGAGTCAAATATGAACAAAAGTAAAAGGTAGTTCGAATATACAGCTGTGCGTCACTGCGTGGGAGGATCTGGAGGTACATTTGTGCGTTCGGGTATGAGGTCATTCCTGGTGAACAAGCTTAAAATAATGAAGAAAGTGCCAGACAATGGAAAGCTAAGCTGTGTGAGGCACAGTTCTCATAATGGGCATCTGCGGGGTTCAAGAATACCAAGAAGTGAACACGAGGTAATTCAGTGACTACAATTTCCACTGAAGAAAGGTAATGTTTTTTCCGCAAATTTCCAATCTTCTACTGAGCTTCAATCAAGATTCAATTATATCATGAAGAAATTGTTCACCTATGAAACCCAAAGTGTCACCAGTGGGACATGGTCACGTTTTTCTACAACATTTTTCCAGCTTCAAGGCACTTCACATCAAGGATTTACTCGTGTTTGTGGACTCGTGTTCGTGAACACTGGGGGCGAGGGGGGTAGAGTTTCTTGCCCAAGGACACAACAGCAGTGTTCATCTGTGAGAGCGGGATTCAGACTGCAAACGTTCAGATATGAGGATGAACAACTACGCTACTGTGCGATGTTGTGTCCTTGGGCATTAATCCACCTTAACTCCATGATCTACACACATAGTAGTTTCTTATAATCTTTCTATAAAAAAGAAATGGTTGTTTCCTTACCATTGCTGGTGTAGCATATCCCTCTGAACGAAAACTGACACTTAAACTGGCAATTTTAAGATTTAATGGCAATAAATCCTCCAATCTGCCGTAAGAGCTAAAAGGAATACAAAATACAATGTGTAACCATAATCCGTATATATGAGTGGACTAAGTGAGTGTGACGTCTCCACAGCGTCAGCGTCGCTCAGATGAGGCTCCTGATGTGACGGTTACAGGAGCGAATCTGGAGTCAGGCTCCATATTTGGAAATCCGACCGCGAGTATCATAGCAACACAAGAGCCAATCATGAGTGAGGTTGTTAAATGTGCCGCCCTCCTCACCGGGAAGCAGTGATTCTCTGCACCATTCTGCACAGACCGCTGTATTTCAGTGATTCTAATAAGGAAACTTTTAGCTTTCATCATCAAACTTTAGATAGTAAGTTTAACTCACTGATTTATGTTCTATGTTCTGTTATGTAGAACAACAATAGAGTCGCAATTTAATGATTGGTCCGTTATTTATGTTCATATCTTGATTTAGGAACAAGATAGTGAAATGAAAATGTCAGGATCCTGTGTTGCAGGTTCATACGAACATTTTAAGACCAAAATGACGAGGCCACAGCAGCAGGTCCAGAGAGAGGAGCAAGAAGATCTTAATGTAAGTAAATGGGAAAAAGGAAGAGAAGGAGCCGGAAGAGCCTCCTGGAGCACTTCCTGTTTGTCACGCAGCGGCTAACACTTTAGCTATGTCCACTCATATATACGGTCTATGTGTGTAACTACAAATACACAAAAACTCCAAAGCAAGTTTAGTTTATCATTTACATTCATTTTGACAACACAAATCAACCAAGATAACAGCTTAAGACACAAACTTATCCAAAAAGCATATTTAAAATCAACAACATACCTTATGCCTCTTCAGAGGGGTAGCTGAACAAAGGCATAAAATATATGAAAAGAAAAAATATTTGCGGCACGGTGGCTGAGTGGCAACACTCAGGCCTCACAGCAAGAAGGTTGCGGGTTCGATCCCCGGGTCGCCCGGGCCTTTCTGTGTGGAGTTTGCATGTTCCTCCCCGTGTCTGGATGGGTTTCCTCCGTGTGCTCCGGTTTCCCCCATCAACCTAAAACATGTCCTGGGACTACAGATGAAAAATAGCCGTCTGGCTAATTCTGGCATATTAACATGTAAATGTTGATTAATGTGCACTGTCCCATAAATAAATAAGTATCTTGCGTATCTTTTAACGCTCAATGTTAACCACCGAAGACCTAACGGCAATTTTAGTACATTTCTCCTCTCCTGGATTTTTTTCTTAATTTTGCTATCAAAACTGCCCCTCTTACCCCCTAATGAAGTGTTCTACCTCCAACCTGTTATTTCACAATCTGCTGCTGTTGTTGTGTCATGTGGCTGTAATAAAAGCTACAGGACCAGAAATAGAGATGAAAAAAAAAAAAATAAAATAAAATTCCCACTCTTTTATACAAAACACACAGCAAACATGTATAAAGGACTTTTTGGACATAAAAAATGCTTAATTTAGGGCCTTAGCTACAAAAATGCAAAATATCAAGTCTGTAAGGAAACAAAAAATCTCCTTATTGCCCTAAAAACAAAAAGTGTAATTGCTCCATTACTTTTCTGGTGCCAGTCATGGAAACAGCTCCTGTCAGGTCCAGGGCCAGAGCCACAGCATTTGTATTTGTTCATTTTGAGTGAAATAAACCTTTCAAATAAAAATAGAAAGGGATGCGCAATTACACACACTAAGATGCATAATTTGCCATGTATGTGAGAATTAACTGCACTTAGAGCGGCTTTTTCACTTATTATAAAGGTACACGCTGGAGTGGGATCGACCATCTTGGCTCACTTCACTCTTTGGCAAAGTTTTGGTTGATCAAAATGGACGGAGCGCATGAGTTTGGCAGAAAACAAAGTTCCTGTTGGACACTCGTTTTGCGCACATCATCACACAGCGTGAGTGTGACGTAGGATAAAGCCGCAGAAATGTACGGAAACCTCTATGTCTGCACTTTCAGAGGGAAAAAGTAAATTTCTATCTTTTACGGTTAGAAAGTTATGCACGGTTATAGAAAACATATTCCTTGGTATCGTATACGATGTCGTAGGTCTTCAAGGGTTAAGCTAATTGACCGTCTTGCACTAACCGGAAGTAGCCCCTTTAAAATAAAAGCGCTACACGTAAAAGCAGCTAATGCTTAACAAGAAAAGAAGTTAATGGTCAACAACAGAAAATAGAGTGCAATATAAAGAGGTTATAACACAGGCAAATGATGTCCTGGGTTATTTACAGCTGGTATGTGATGTTCATTACCATTACTTGTATTTGCAGTCTGTTACCATTGTTGGCATCCTTATGTTTATTGCAGTATGATGATAAGAAAACGTGATTGTATTTCTGTTGAAGGGATTAGTATATGGAGCAACCTGAATGATGATTTAAAAGGGGTCAAACACTGTAGAAACCTGTATAAATGGGTGTAAAGCGTTTTGAAAGCTGTAGAGCTCTGGAGTGAATGAAGTATGCATTCAATCGTGTTTGTTTTGTATGCAGTAAGTCTACAGGTGTAACGGTACACAAAAACCACAGTTTGGTACGTAGCTCGGTTTTCAGGTCACGGTTCGGTTCATTTTCGGTACAGTGTGGGAAAAAAGTGGACAAATGTCACATGTTTGAATGATAAAATGCAGCACTTCTTTCCCCCCAAAAAGTCCCTCACCTTGTGTCTGCTACAACACTGCACAATACTGAATGCTCAGGGAAATAGTTAATAGTAAACAAACCGTGGAAATCATTACTACTACTACGACTACTACTACTACTACTACGACTACTACTACGACTACTACGACTACTACGACTACTACTACGACTACTACTACTACTACTACGACTACTACTACGACTACTACGACTACTACTACGACTACTACGACTACTACGACTACTACTACGACTACTACTACGACTACTACGACTACTACTACGACTACTACTACGACTACTACTACTACTACTACGACTACTACTACGACTACTACTACGACGACTACGACTACTACTACTACGACTACTACGACTACTACTACGACTACTACGACTACTACTACGACTACTACGACTACTACGACTGCTACTACTATGACTACTACTACTACGACTACTACGACGACTACTACGACTACTACTACTACTACGACTACTACTACTACTACTACTACGACTACTACTACTACTACGACTACTACGACGACTACTACGACTACTACTACTACTACGACTACTACTATGACTACTACGACTACTTACGATTACTACGACTGCTACTCGACTACTTATTACTGATTACTACTACTGCTACTGCTACTACGACTACTACTACGACTACTACTACTACTTACGATTACTACTACGATTATTACATTACTACGACTACTACGACTACTACTACGACTACTACGACTACTACTACGACTACTACTACGACTACTACTACGACTACTACGACTACTACTACGACTACTACTACGACTACTACGACTACTACTACGACTACTACTACGACTACTACTACGACTACTACTACTACTACTACAACTACTACTACTACTAATAATATTAATAATTATAACTATTATAATTATAATGATAATTGTTTAGATCTGGTTTACACCTGATCCAGTCTTGATTTAGACCTGGTTTAGACCTGGTTTTGACCTGGTTTAGCCCTGGTCAAGTCTTGGTTTCGACCTGGTTTCAACCTGGTCCAATCTTGGTTTAGACCTGGTTTTGACATGATTCAGTCCTGGTTTAGACCTGGTTCAGACCTGGTCCAGTCTTGGTTTAGACCTGGTTTAGACCTGGTTTATACCTGGTCCAGTCTTGGTTTAGACCTGGTTCAGACCTGTGTCTGTTACATAAAGGTGAGTTGTACAGTTGTAGGGAGTATTATCTCTTACATAAAGGTGAGTTGTTGCACAGCAGTATAGCAAATGGTATAAATATGCTGTCTCTCAGTATTAAATAAAAAATAAAAATAAAATTGTAAAACAAAATCAATCTGGGGTTTGTCGATGAAGCCGTTTCCTTGCGAGGGCCCTTTATCCCTGCTTGTAGTTTTAACTTCTCATGTTTTTGCAACTGAACACAAATACTATGATTATTAGTGTCATCAGTCTGTATATCTCTTTAATTTCACAAGCCTTCAACAGGCAACAGTCATTATTATTATTATTATTATTATTATTATTATTATTATTATTATTATTATTATTATTATTATTATTACAGGTGGTAGGTTTTTAGCCGTGGCAGTAGTTCTTGCATGAGCGTGGGAGCCGTGCACTTGACCGTGGACTGTCTAAGAGGATCAGAGTTGTGCTTGTGAGGGAGACCCCTTCAGAGTGAGTGGGAAATTAAAATGTCAAAGCACTCAGAGGTGAACAGTGATATGTAAAAGAGCACAGGTGACAGCTCCGCGTGGGGCCTTTTTACACAGCACTCTAAATAACTATGTGCTCTGAATGCACCGCACAGGTTACATAAGCAGCGGATCAAAGAGTGTTAAACTCCATGGTTTTGCTTTTAATTTGAATAGTGATTTTAAAACCGGGCCTATTCATATATAAATAGCTACAGTGGGCTATGTAACTTTTCAGGTAGAGGTTAAGGCTTTGGGTACGTTCCACAGTATGGCATTAAATGTATCTATGTCCACTAGGGAGGCAACAATACAGTTTTCCCATGATTCAATACATATCTCACGATTAACTTGATTTAGATACGTTTTAAGATCCATCCATTCATTTTCTTCTGCTTATCCGGGGCCAGGTCGCAGGGGCAGCAGTCTAAGCAGGGACTCCCAGACTTCCTTCACCCCAGACACTTCCTCCAGCTCCTCCAGGGGGACCCCAAGGCGTTCCCTGGCCAGCCGAGAGACATAGTCCCTCCAGAGTGTCCTGGGTCTTTCCTGGAGCCTTGTTCCAGTGGGACATGCCTGGAACACCTCACGAGGGAAGCATCCAGTAGGCATCACAACAGATGCCCTCCCCTCAGCTGCTCGTCTCGACGTGGAGGAGCAGTGGCTTGTATCGTTGATCTCGTCCTTTCGGTCATTCCCCAGAGCTCATGACCACAGGTGAGGGGAGGAATGTAGATTGGGGTAAATCGAGAGCTTTGCCTTTGGGCTCAGCTCCCTCTTCACCACAACGGTCCGACACAGCGACCGCATCACTGCCGACGCTGCACCGATCCACCTGTCAACCTCACGCTCCATCCTCCCCTCACTGTGAACAAGACCCCGAGATACTTGAACTCCTCCACTTGAGGCACGGACTCCCCACTGACCCAGAGAGGGACAATTTAAGATGCAAAAAGAAAAAAATGTAATGTTTTTCTTGCAAATGAGTATAATTTAATTGCCCACAGAGACAAGCTACCCAGCCATGTTACAGGTCAGATTTGTAAGTAGTAGAGTAGAGTAAGACTGTGTTTGTCACGGTATTTCTAACACCTGCAGTGCAATAAATACAGGACAGACACTTCTATGACATTTACAGGGAAGGCGATAAGTAATAATCTCCATGGAGACGATCAGACAAGGTTGAGCTTGATTAAAATTCGTCTGGAGTTTTACAGTGAAATTTGAAATTCAGTGTTGTGTGCCCAATATCTCTTCACCATGGGACAGGAGTGGCTCTCGTAGTATTGTCGTGTCCTTAGGCAAGACACTTGAATCTGCCGTGGTATCAGCGTGGTGTGTTTGTGAGCGATTATTGGCGGACAGAGATGGTGATGGTTCAGTTGCTGTAGATTTCCAAATTGACCTGTTCAGCCCATAGACTGTATATATGAAAGGACCTAGCTATAGGAAATAGGAAGTGCAGTTCTTCCGGCTCCTTCTGACTCTGGCTCCAATTGACTTACTTTGGGATCTTGTGGCTTTTCTCTCCATAACTGCTGCTGTGGCCTCGTCATTTCAGTCTTAAAATGTTCGTATTAACCTGCTCTACATCATCCTGAATTTTTCATTTCTCTTTTGTTCCTAAATCAAGATAAGAACATAAATAATGGACCGATCAGATGCCTTCATTCCCCGAGGTCGCTTCCGAAGCGTTAGCAACAGGTTTGATTGGCAGCTAGTGTGTTTCATTGCTAAGTAAGTCCCCTTCCTGCTTTCTGGTGAGTAGGGCGGGCACATTTAACAACCTCAGTCATGATTGGCTCTTGTGGTTGCTATGATCAGTTTGATTTCCATATATGGAGCCTGGCCCCAGATTCACCCCTATAACCGTAGCAACGGGAGCTTCATTTGAGCAGAGCTAAACACTGTGGGTGACTTCACGCTCGCTTAGACCACTTTTTATAGTCTATCGCCCAGCCAGAACCAACCACTTTGACCAAACTTTACAAAGATGAGTGGATCTGGAGCTGTGCCCTGCCTCCCTGATTTCAGAGGGTGTGACTGACAGGTGGATTAACCAATCGGAGAGAGGCATGAGACAAACATGGCTGCTTACATATACAAAAGAAGAAAAAAACAATATAAAAGACATTTTTGTTGTAGTTCTTCTTTTCTTCTTCTGCTTCTTCTTATTAATCATAATAATAATGTATTTATTATCATTCTATTATTGTTTTTTCTGCAGAAAAAGTTATGTTTTTTCTGCAGAAAAATGAAAATGGTGTGTGCACATGTGTTGTCTAAATGAATATCTATATCTGTTTACACATGAATACAAATATATAAGAAACCAAACATGAAAGACTGAGAAACAGCATGGATTTTCTCAGACTCACGAATCGAATCACCAAATTATTACTTATCTAAGGTAAAAGAAGTCAAATATTTTGGTCTGAACGTTTCAAGAGGAGATGTCTTCCGCAAAAATGCAAATCAGCAGCTGTGGTTGGATCGTCTCAAGTTTGGATGGAGGTTTTTTCACGCTCTGTAGTCAAATTCCAGACTTTTTTGGTTTCGAACAGAATGTAGAAAGTTTGGTCAGGCAACGGTCTAATACTGAGTGAACAGAACTGTAAACCTTGAAAAGTTGGCGGGTGCACTTTTGTTTGCAAAGTGATCCATCCTCGATTTCTAATAAAACGAACGGCCATGTGCTTGTGATACGTAACAATGAGATACAAATACTTATTTTATTTATTCAGGTCCAGTTCATGTATTATGCAATCACGCAAACAAGTTCCGAGCGGTCTTCACCTCCTCTAAACAGATGCAAATATGAGTGAAATTGTATACATTATGGTGATGACTGAACACGAGCTGCCCCGTCTCAGAAAAACCGTTCTGTTTATTTCAGCGTTTGAATAATTTCCCCACTTAACCACACTTCTTCTTGACTTACTCCAATGACAAACTTCGTCGATTTATTTACATTTTTTTGCATTTTAAAAAATCACCGCTCATGACAAAATATCTCAGTTTCTGATTTTATTTTCTGACTTTGAAGCCTCATGCCTCACGGACACTCAGCCCGCGATTAGCATATGCTCCGGAGTGAGCGCGTAGCCGGATATACATACATTAGCGCTTGTCCCATTAGCGGGCGGGCGAGGGGTTCTGATTTATGTGTCCTGTTGGCATCAGCTGACAGGGACATTAGTGTTACAGATGGGGACAGGTGAGGTTGTCAGGACCATCCGTCTGCAGGTGCCAAAAATGATCAGAGGAGGCAAAGGCAGTCGGGATTATGAACGGTGGAGAAAAAGCACACTTGACGGAAGATTAGCTTGTCACAATCAAAGTAAAAAACACTTCAAATGATTCAATAAATTTAAATGCTGTGAAAGAAAGTGTCTCCACGCTCTCCCAGAACTCAATTAAAGTGATAAGGGGGAGTAATGTAGGATAGCGAGTCAGATGCTGACAAGATGTATCGTTCACAGGAGCTATGGCCTATTGTACTTTGTGATTACGATCCCTTTGGGTCAGAATACATCTGACACCACTAGAATGTACTGCATTGTAAAAGAACAGTGGGGTTTAATCCATCAATCAATATCACTACATTTAAAGGCCCTGTACCTGATCTTTCCCCATGGATTGGAGCTAAATTTGTCTTGCCTCAGTGCAGATATTTCCTATAAGCAACTCTTGAGGTCCAAATAATGTGCTGTGTACTAGATGCATCTAATTAGAAAACATTTCATTGTTTGAATCAGGAAGTGTGCGATAGCAGCCAAGTTGTTGTTTTATTAGTCCTGATGAAACTGGTCTCAGAGAGTTGTGAAAAGTGCTTTTACAAACTCACTGCAGCGAATCATTGCTCAAAATGGTAAGAGAAGAATAACTGGACCACTGCAAACACTTCTGTTCTTCACATTTTAATACAGTGAACATCAGGTGCAGTGGCTTTAAACACACTGTGTATGTGAAATACAATAATAATAGAAGAAGTTGAACAAAGATCTCAGTGCACTTTGTCAAAAATGGGAATAATCATGCTGTCAGTTTATGCATTTGCTGTGAGGTGTTTTTGTTCTTACCGGAACTAAAGAAAGATGAAGAAACTAAAGAAACTAAACTTTTTTCCATCCGTCTTAATACTTGGTCTAATCTCAGGAAGGAAGCTGCAGATTTGTATAGATCTGATATGAGTCCAATCCCACGGCTCAGTGAGCTACAGTCGCTGTTTGGTAACAGCTCAGACCAGTCTGTCATTGTACCTTTAAGCAAAACACTTTTCCTAATATGAATGGGTGAGTGGATGATTGTGATTTGAGAGGCTGATGATGCAGTTTGGCTCAAGAAGCTTTTGAAACGCAAAACTGCTTAACAATGTTAATCTTGAGTAAAGTGTATTTATCTTGATTTGAGACAGTTTCACTGATTAAGGAGATGAAATAAGTAAAAACTGTACAGCAAAATGTTTTTATTGTATTTGTAAAATAAAAAAAATAAAATTTTGAGATTGGGAAAAAAAGGCTTGCAAATTATATTAGCTAGTGACAAAATGTGTAAAAATCTTTTTGTGAAGGATTGAAGGGACAAACTGGAGTGAAAGGAGGAAACCCATCCAGACTCCACACAAAAACCCCTGGAGTCTGCTTGCTGTGAAGTGAAAAGCAGTGATTTTATTTATTTATTTATTTTAACTACATTTTTCTGATGAAGAGATCACACAGTGTTTAATAGCAGCTCCATAATAACTAGTTGTTTGTGAACATTTGGATTTCAGCTTTATTGTTGCACCTCCAGTTGCTTTTATAAAGGCTCAACAGTCGTAATTTGCATAAATATTTGTTTTTCAACTTATTATGTTTTCTATTTTATCACAAGCTTGTATAACTCTGCAGTCGTCCATTCATCTAATTATCAGACCTTGTGAAAAGCAGATAAACAATTTGACTGTTTTGGTTCATTATTATTCATTATTCAAAAAAGTCTAATTTGATATTTGATGTGAATGTAGTGTGAAATGTAAATAAACTGACATCCTATCTAACTCTTAATTTAACAATTCAATTCAATTCAATTTTATTTCTATAGCCCAGAATCACAACAAGAGTTGCCCCAATGGGCTTCACAGTGAAAAACATTGAAACATAATCTGACATAGACATCAGCAAACATATTGTCCCATCCTCAGTCTCTCGATAACGCACGATCCTTGGTGCCAGAGCAAAAAACCCACCGGCAGGTGCAGTATGGGAAAATTCTCTCCAGACACTGTTGCCAACCAGCTGTCGCCGTGCAGCACCTTCGGACCTGAGAGCTTTGAGGAACCAGTCACTTTATAGCGAGCAGAGGTTAGACGGACAGAGAGCAGGGTCAGACGGACAGAGAGCAGGGTCAGACGGACAGAGCAGGGTCAGACGGACAGAGCAGGGTCAGACGGACAGAGAGCAGGGTCAGACGGACAGAGCAGGGTCAGACGGACAGAGAGCAGGGTCAGACGGACAGAGCAGGGTCAGACGGACAGAGCAGGGTCAGACGGACAGAGAGCAGGGTCAGACGGACAGAGCAGGGTCAGACGGACAGAGCAGGGTCAGACGGACAGAGCAGGGTCAGACGGACAGAGCAGGGTCAGACGGACAGAGCAGGGTCAGACGGACAGAGAGCAGGGTCAGACGGACAGAGCAGGGTCAGACGGACAGAGCAGGGTCAGACGGACAGAGCAGGGTCAGACGGGCAGAGAGCAGGGTCAGACGGACAGAGCAGGGTCAGACGGACAGAGAGCAGGGTCAGACGGACAGAGCAGGGTCAGACGGACAGAGCAGGGTCAGACGGGCAGAGAGCAGGGTCAGACGGACAGAGCAGGGTCAGACGGACAGAGCAGGGTCAGACGGACAGAGAGCAGGGTCAGACGGGCAGAGAGCAGGGTCAGACGGGCAGAGAGCAGGGTCAGACGGACAGAGAGCAGGGTCAGACGGACAGAGCAGGGTCAGACGGACAGAGCAGGGTCAGACGGACAGAGAGCAGGGTCAGACGGACAGAGCAGGGTCAGACGGACAGAGCAGGGTCAGACGGGCAGAGAGCAGGGTCAGACGGACAGAGCAGGGTCAGACGGACAGAGAGCAGGGTCAGACGGACAGAGCAGGGTCAGACGGACAGAGCAGGGTCAGACGGACAGAGAGCAGGGTCAGACAGACAGAGCAGGGTCAGACGGACAGAGAGCAGGGTCAGACGGACAGAGAGCAGGGTCAGACGGACAGAGAGCAGGGTCAGACGGGCAGAGAGCAGGGTCAGACGGACAGAGAGCAGGGTCAGACGGACAGAGAGCAGGGTCAGACGGACAGAGCAGGGTCAGACGGACAGAGCAGGGTCAGACGGACAGAGAGCAGGGTCAGACGGACAGAGAGCAGGGTCAGACGGACAGAGCAGGGTCAGACGGGCAGAGAGCAGGGTCAGACGGACAGAGCAGGGTCAGACGGACAGAGCAGGGTCAGACGGGCAGAGAGCAGGGTCAGACGGGCAGAGAGCAGGGTCAGACAGACAGAGCAGGGTCAGACGGACAGAGAGCAGGGTCAGACGGACAGAGAGCAGGGTCAGACGGACAGAGCAGGGTCAGACGGACAGAGAGCAGGGTCAGACGGACAGAGAGCAGGGTCAGACGGGCAGAGAGCAGGGTCAGACGGACAGAGCAGGGTCAGACGGACAGAGAGCAGGGTCAGACGGACAGAGAGCAGGGTCAGACGGACAGAGCAGGGTCAGACGGACAGAGCAGGGTCAGACGGACAGAGAGCAGGGTCAGACGGACAGAGCAGGGTCAGACGGGCAGAGAGCAGGGTCAGACGGGCAGAGAGCAGGGTCAGACAGACAGAGCAGGGTCAGACGGACAGAGAGCAGGGTCAGACGGACAGAGAGCAGGGTCAGACGGGCAGAGAGCAGGGTCAGACGGACAGAGAGCAGGGTCAGACGGGCAGAGAGCAGGGTCAGACGGGCAGAGAGCAGGGTCAGACGGACAGAGAGCAGGGTCAGACGGACAGAGAAGGGTCAGACGGACAGAGCAGGGTCAGACGGACAGAGCAGGGTCAGACGGACAGAAAGCAGGGTCAGACAGACAGTCTGACAATATTTGTCATTTTATTTTTATTAGTTTGTTTTTGTTTTATCCAGTTATAACTGTCTTTAAGGATGCAAAACAGATCTAAAAAGCTCATAGTTGCTTTGATCCTGCCCCTGAACAGATGCCAGTAAAGGACAACACCGTACACCACAGAAACGGCTCCTTCTGTCAGCTGAAATTAACATTTTTACATGTTTAGTAGATTTTCCAGTCATTACCAAAATGAATACTGGGTGTGTATTGATAATATGGATCTGGCCTCGCCCATCAGCAGTTGTGATTAAAATAGTGCCTAAAATGAGACATTTTAGATTTATTGAGATTTCATTTTGAGTTGTTTTTTTCATGAGGACAAATGTGTTTTTGTGGCTAAAACTACGTTTATGTAATAAACAAAAGCTGCGGCCCCAACACCTTGGGGTACTCCCTTCACATTTAAAGTATTATTTTCACAAGTATTAAAAAGAAGTCTCTAGAAGTCTCATAGCCATCTATTAGTCTTTATTACAAATAAAACATTATTAGGCTTTGATAAAGTCCACACTCCTCCACTGAAAGATTGATTAAAAAAAAATTGACCAAAGAACTCTCGCAGGTTTGTTCATTAAAAAATAAACACAAATATTTTTATCTAAACTATTCAATTCACATTTACCATATTATTTTCACTGGCTTGTATAAAAGCATTCTCAGTTCCACTTACACAATAAAAACATTTTTTCTCAAAAGTCAAAATTCTACTTCACACTATATACCAGAGGTACTCAGTGAGTGGACTCCAGTCCGGATCTGGACCCAAACACAATGACATCCTATGACATCCATAGCGGTGAAGCTGTGTTCTCCATCCACGCCTTTCTCCAGTCCCTCACAAGTTTCTAGCTCACTCCAAACGTTCTTTCTGCTGCTTGATTCCAGTTTTTTCAGTGGTAGAAGTATTGGTGTGATCGACCAGACAGAACAGCAGAACACTGTCTCTTTGCAGGAGACAGTGACAGTGGTACAGGAGTAAAAAGTTGTACAAGCCGCAACTGAGCTATAAGCCGCTGATATCTATGTTGAAAAATTAAATATTTACTGTAAATGTACCTGTTTTTTGTACTGTAAATGTACATTTATGTACCTGAACAGATTCTTTCAGAACAGTGCCTTTTAACACGGCAGCAACTGTGCTGATTAAAACAGGTCAAAAACAGAAAAGAACCGGTAATTGACCTTCATTTCTCCTGTGCAGTGAAACCACAGTCTCTTTAATCATCTCCACTGAAACCACTGACGCCAAGCTTACGTGTAGCAGCAGGTAGAGGTCTGCGCGGGACTGAAAATTGTTTTCAGTCCCGCTCCCGCAGTCTTCAGTCCCGCTATCGCCCGCGTCGTACGGTCGCGCTCCCGCCCGCGCCCGCAATAAGCTTTCAGAATGTTCTTTCAGAATGTTCTTATTCCATCCATGGTCCCGCGCCGCACTGTTTTGTGTTGGGTCCCGCGGGTCCCGCGGGTGCAGGGCTCTACAGCGATTTCCTTCCTGGAGCAAGATCGATGCCTTCAACTTAAAACTTGCATCATACAAACTCCTTCATGTGCTTTTCATGAAGGGGCGAGGATTTGAAAATAATTACCAGTTAGTAATTTGTCGTGCGTTATATCTGCTAAATAAAAAAGTAGCATCTTCTTCTCCGTCTATCTTGTTTTTGAAATTCCGGTTAGAGCGCCCCTAGTGGTGGAAGAAAAAAATCTAAATTTAGCCGCTCTGCACTAAAAGCCGCATGGTTCAAAGCCTGAGGAAAAAAGTAGCGGCTTATAGTCCGGAAAATACGTATATCTATAGAATAAAGGGGTCTCACAGGTTTGTTCATTAATTATTTTTTTTTTAAAGTTGAAAAAAAACCCAAAAGATCTAGGCTACTCCATTCACATTTACCATATTATTTTCACTCTTATATAAAAGCATTCTGAATTCCCATAAAAACACCGCACTATATTCCAAACACTGACACAATTGAAGTCTCCATATCTCTCTATTAGTCCATGTAAACCAGGTCTCATCCGTCTATCTCTCATGTTTTCTGTTTTATTACACAGCGCTTTGATAAACTCCACACTCCTCCACTGAAAGGACGATAAACATAGAATAAAGGGGGTCTGGGGGCCCACGGGCGGGGGCACCTCCTGCACAATGGCGAGCCGGAGAATGGAGAGAAAGACAGAGGCAAGGCTGGAGATGGCGAAGAGGGAGAGCCGAGAATCAAACGCCGGCTGAATTGGGCCCAAATATCCAAGGTTAATTTTGTGAGAAAGCTGCAGTGCTCTGATAAGGCTGTCCCTGCAAATGAGTTCTGCCTGCCTGGATTACAGTTAAATTTATGCAGCTTCCCTTATCCCTCCACAAGCTCTTCTGAAGTGGCATAATTAACTTGCGAACATAAAATCCGCACATTTTCTGCACGCTGGTAACATTCCTCATTTTTCTCCCTTTGATATTTTTCCCGTTTTTTTTTGTTTTTTGGCGTTCGGGTGTGGATCCGGGTTCCCTTCATGATGGTACTTTAGATTTTTGCCTCAGTCTCGAGTTTGCAGATTTGTCATTGTAATGGCACAAGATGGAGGTTTAATCATTCTAATTACTCAATGGGGCCGGTGTTTAAATGCCTAGACGGGGGTAAATGAAGTGAGCTGTCCAATTATGAACACTGTAAATAGTAACGTATGGATTTAAGACTGTGACGTAAGGAAAAAAGTCTTTTGCGTTTTTGTTAACACAGGGATAATACCGGTATGTATGAGCTTATATATTTACAGTATATGCTTTTCTGGAGGTCTGTCAAATGCTTTTCTCCAGGAAGTTGTTACTGCTTTGGCTGAAATGTTTCACAGTGTGGCATTAAACCTTTCTATCTCCATGGAGACCAAACCAAAACCAAGTTACAGGTCAGATCTGCGACCCCGCTCAGTCAAAATAGCTGCGTTTCTAGGTATTTTTGAGCTATAAAACCACCCGTAATTGAATAAATGTGAGGAAGAGCTGTGTAATGTCTATACATACTCGTAATGTTTACTAAATTCTACATACTAATAAAGTACAACACTAAATACTATCAATCAATTAAATACTGTCCCACTTTAACTGTGGCTTTTAACTGTATGTTTTAATCATATTTAATTAGTTTAAATAAAATGTATTATTATTATTATTATTATTATTATTATTATTATTATTATTGCTGTGGAACATTCCAGGCAAAGCAAAGATGTATCCATAGAAACAAGCAGAGACCCCCAATCAGAAAGTTACATAGTTCACCCTTAAACACATAACATATTCACCATCACCTTGTTACCATTTATTGTTTTGAAAATGCTATATTCGCCAAAAAACAACATATTAACATGTTTTATAACTTTTTCGTTTTTGGCGCTCTGAGTAGAGGTCTGCATTGGGATCGGGCCCCACCGGAAATCTCGCGGGAATGAGTGATTTCAGTTTACCTGCGGGCGTGAATAGGCAGCTAAAAGAAACACTGCGGGAGAGTGTGGGGGATAGGCGAGCCTAGCGACAGGACGACTCAACCAACGAAGTAGAGAAAAGCATCAAACAAGGGTTATACAGCACAAAAGAAACAAGTCTGACACCTGGAGACAATCCTCTTTATTTGTGACAGCGATGGACTTTGACTATACAGTCGTGGCCAAAAGTTTTGAGAATGACACAAATATTACATTATCACAGTGTCTGCTGCTTCATTGTTTTTAGGTGTTTTCTCACATGTTTTTATGGTTTACTGAAATACAATTACAAGCATTTCCTAAGTATCAAAAGCTTTTATTGACAATTACAGAGTTCATGCAACAAGTCAAGATTTGCAGTGTTGATCCTTCTTTTTCAAGACCTGTGCAGTTCTCCCTGGCATCAACTTCTGGATCAAATCCAGACTGAGGCCATCCGTTCTTGCATAATCAATGCTTGGAGTTTGTCAGAATGTGTTTTTTTTTTTTTTTTGTCCACCCGCCTCTTGAGGATTGACCACAAGTTCTCAGTGAGGAGTTTCATGGCCATGGACCTAAAATCTTTGTTTTGTTCCCTGAGCCATTTAGTTGTTACGTTTGCTTTATGGCGCGGTGCTCCATCCTGCTGGAAAAGGCTTTGTTCATCATCAAACTGCTCTTGGATGGTTGGGAGAAGTTGCTCTCGGAGGATATTCTGGTACCAAAATGAATATTTGTGTAATTCTCAAAACTTTTGGCCACGACTGTACTGTACATGTGTGGACATAATTCTTAGAGTTTCGTGGGTTGCGGGCGGGAATGGTCAGAAATTCAGGGGGAGTGGACGGGAGTGGGATGAAAAAACAGTCCCGTGCAGTTCTCTAGCGCTGAGTCTCCCCTCCCTTTCCTCTCCGTGCTAAGTCACTCCCCCCAATCACAACACAATCGGCGTGCATCCTGCTAATGAAACTACTGCACATCACACATCAAGTTGGTCAAGTTGTAGTATATTGTTTTCTCTCATGTTTTTGTACATTTATGGTGAATTGTCTGGTGGAAGCATGGGTGAGGGTTTGAATAGGACCTGAGTGAGATCGTGAAAATACTCAAACATATCACACATTTTCCTGAGGCTGTCAGACTTCTGAACGGTGCACACTGACTTGCTACATGTTTTACTTGTACTTGCCTGTTGAAACTGCTAAATTCTCTTGATGTACTTTTAATATAGCTTATTATTGTTTGTATCCCTCTTGGTCACGGGGCCTTGAGGAACACATTTCGTTCAGTCATGTGTTTCTTTCGCATGCTTGAATGACAAATAAAGAACTTTGATGCTCAGACCTAAAACCTCTTCAGCCATGTTTTTGAAGAAAGCTCAAAACGATCAATTCTGCATAATGCCCCCTCTTTAATGAGATAATTCAGATGTTGTTATATTATTATGTCATGGTTATGTTCTTAGATTGCAGTGAGAGCAGCTTTGACAAACTGGGAAGAAATCTTAGGCTTCATGCATGTAGCCAATACTGTTTTAGGGTTATAAAAAACATTAGAAAGCTGTTTTATTGAACCTCATAATTTCATTACAAAACATCCTTGAGACTCGATGAAGTGTCTTGCTCAAGGACACAATGCTGGTGGCAGGTTAGCAGAGCCTCTCCACAGACTCAGCTGAAGAAAGAGCATAATTTGCTTTCTAGTTTGCCGTTTGAACAAATTACTACAATTGGTCAGGGGCATTTTGAAAAACTTACAAAATAATAACCAAATGAATGAGAAAAAAACATAATTTCAGCTCTTTGAAATTTAGTTTTTTCTTGAGCACAGCATCCTTTTCTTTTAGTGAAGAGGGTCCACTCAGACCCAGAGCCCCTCATGTACCTCCTCAAACATCAGTACAGCTAAGACGCTTTCTTTTTTTTATGAATTCAACATACTCAGATACAAAATCAGCAAGGCAGGGGACAATCGAGGACGTCAAAAACACACAATCAGCAGAAAACCACGCAAAAGAAACACATACAATACGTAGAGAGCCAGAAGAGGAAACTCAAATACACCAAATAAAATAACAAACAAACAACTCAAAAAACAGGAAAGACTGATACGGTCACATTATAGATATTTCCTGTAGATTTAGTATGTTTAAATAGCATTTTTGCCTTTGTTCTGTTTTATTTGGTTTATTTTGAGTCTGTTTGGTTTTGTGTATATGATATTTGGCCACAGTGACGAGAGTCTGAATGAAAATAAAAACCTAGCCAAGTTAAGCTGACTTGAATTAAGACATTTTTATCAGGATTTGAGTAAATTTCGGTTGACATTTTACATGATCTACGAATGGAACAAGACTTTCAGTACTTAAAACATGAAAATACATCTTGTGCTACACTTAAAGCTAAGATGACTAAGAAAAACACAATTCTTTGCACTTCAAATAAATGATAAATAAGTAAACAAAATGTTGCTTGAATAGACGATTATCACAACAACAGGAAGTGCCGCCATGTTGAGTCGCACAACTTCCGGTTAGTGCTTTTCTGTGGCAAAATCCCTGTGGAAAAGTGTTGCATATTTCTGAGCAGCTTCATAAATCTGCCCCAACACCAAATCTTCATCCAACAAGGTCGACAAAGAACAGATTCTGTCCATGAAGAATTTATCCACAACTATTAAGGGGAGAAAGACAAAAACTTAAGAGCATTAGTGAAACTGCTGAGCAAAACTGACATTATGGTCTTGAATAAAACATAACTTGTTCACTCAGACTGATTCGAGAATCAAAATTAAAAATCAATTTTGTGATGTGGATATCAGTAGACTGAGAGATTTGTGCAGTTTAAATGGTCGACATTTAATCTGAGAACATCTATAGCATTTAAACTACACAAATTTATGTCTATGCTAATATATCTATATCACAACATTGATTTTTAATTTTAATTGTAGAATCAGTCTGAGTGAACAAGTTATTTATGTTTTATTCATGACCATAACATTAGTTTTGCTCAGTAGTTCACTGATGCTCGTTGTTGTTTCCTTTAAGTTTTCGTCTTTCTTCCCTTGATAGTTGTGGATAAATTCTTCATGGACAGAATCTGTTCTTTGTCGACCTTGTTGGATGAAGATTTGGTGTTGGGGCAGATTTATGAAGCTGCTCAGAAATATGCAACACTTTTCCACAGGGATTTTGCAGTAGAAAAGCACTGACAGGAAGTTGCGCGACTCAACATGGCGGCACTTCCTGTTGTTGTGATAATCGTCTGTTACGATAAACAAACGTATCCCATTGGTAGATTTTACTTGTCAAATTGAATATACTCAAATAAAGTAAAATGTTCCTAATTGAAGTCATTTAAAGGTGCATTGTGTAACTATTTTGGTTGAGGATCTGTCACCTGTTTGTTTCCATGGGGATGCCATTTATTCACCTGGAATGTTCCACAGTGTGACATTGAACAGCTCTACTTTACATTTATTCAGTCGCAGGTGGTTTTATGACACAATCTGACCTGTAACTTTGGTCTCCGTGAAGATAGAACGGTTTAAAGCCATACTGTGAAACATTCCAGACAAAGCAAAAACATCTCCACAGAGAAAAGTATCAGAAAAGTTCCCCAATGCACCTTTAACTTAGCCAGATATCGCTTTTTTCAGTGAAGGTCATGACATCTCCAGGCAAAATTAACCAAGCCTGAAACTTTTCTGAGCCGAATCCTGCAGAAGCTTCACATGTCACAGCTTTCGTCACGTTATGTTAACTACTATAATTTTAGCAAGTTCTTTAGAGATGACACCTTTTAGCCTTCAGCGCTAAGACTCATTATATCCACCTGACCAAGTTTGCCTGGCTCTTGTCTCGTGCACATTTTTAGACCTGTCTCTCCACGCGCCTCCTGCTGACTGGAGAATTACCCCCCACGGTCCCACTGGCCTTTGACGGGAATCACCGCTCCGAGCCTCTTTCCCGACAGCATTTACTATATTTTATTTTTAATGAGAGCCAGCGCGGGGTTTATGTTAACGCTAGCGCCGGGTTTGTTGTTCCTCTGTGATGAGTGAAGAAGGAGAAAGGTCAGGCTTGTCATGTAAAGGTGCAAATACACAAAAGCTGAAATAGTCATCTGGTGTTTTATAGTCAACAGTTTAATCTCGGTCTGTAATTCCAAATGTGCGGACAAGAGAATTTTGTGGAAGACAACTCTGACTCAATAAAGTTCAGATATTTTATACACAAGAATCAAATGCCTATATTTATTTGTGGTGGACAGTTACATTTACTAGAGTCATTTTTTTTTGAAGAAGTTGTACTTTTCAGAGTACTTCTTGGACACCATCGTTTTACTCTTACTTGAGTAAAAGTTTTGGTTTCTCTTCCCACTGTGAGTAAGTTTACAAGTGTCAAAAGGTTCATGTTACCAATATTAAAGGTCCTACAGTAATTTATTAGGCCGCCACTGCTGCCATAATTTAACAGTATTTCTGTTTACCAAAATATCTTTTTATGTTTTATGTTTTTTTTTAATGAAAACCACATCTTTAATGCTAAAATAGAACTATTGTTGCTGTCTGTACATTTTCAAGTTTAATGTTTTCCAAAAATGACACCAAAGTCTCATCCAAAGCAAGTCTCTGAGAACAGCTGGAAACTATAACAAAACTCAGTAACAAAAGAGACTTTACAAAACTATATAAAAACATCTGCGCCAAAGGGGCTCACACAGAATATTCACATTTTTGGTCAATAAGGACTATTTTGTTATTCCAGTTGGTCATTTTCTTAATGAATAACAACAGTGAACAAATTAATTTGAAATAAGTTTTTAATATACTATGAAGTTATTTATGTTTTCTTGTTTTCATGACAGATGCTCTAATAAATTTGTTAAGCCCTGTATGTCACACAAAATTGAGTCTTGTGAGCTTTAAGCCATGTTATAATGTTGTTATGTCCTCAAAAACATAACAGAAATTGTGTTTTATTTTATCTACACGTGTTTGAGTAAACCTGCCTACGTCTCCAAAGCACAAAATGATGTCATGAAGCTGTAGATTAAGTTAACAGCTCCTTTTACCTTTAGTTCAGGAGAGATTGGGGTGAAATTATCCAAATGCTTCTAGTGAAGGTGTGTGGAGCTTAAAAACACAGTGGAGCATTTCATGTACTACTACATAACGTCACAAGGAGTGTTTTCGTTTGGCAGAAGAACTCAGCCGGTTTGTGTGTTAAACATGTGTGAATGAAACAAAACTCCAGGTCTGAGAAAACAACATTATAACAGAAAATAACACAATATAGAACCTTTAAAATGATTTGAACATTTGTGCATTTCTGTGGTCTGTTCTTTGATAATACCACATTTCGTGCATATTTACTCTTACTTGAGTAATTTCTTGGGGCCCTACTTTGTACTTTTGCTTTTGCTATTTTGAAGTGACATTACTCTTACTTACTTGAATACATTTTTAGGATGCTCTACCCACCTTTTGCCACCAGAGAAAACTTCCACTGTCATATCAACAAATTCAAGAAAAGGTTATGAAAACCTCTTGAAAGTCACTGCAACAATTTTGCGACTTTCCAAGAACATTAGTGGCGCGCTCAGCCCTCCTGGAACAGAACACGCCGATATAAAGATATAATTTGGTTGAAAATGGAGCTTACAAATGGAAAGCGCTTTGTCTAGCACGCGTCGTCATGGCAACGGCATAATTAGCGAACGTGCTCCATCACCGTCAGTGAGACAGGACTAAAATTAATTTCCCAGCTTCACAAATGAGTAGATGAGCTTGAGATGGGAAGGATTGCCGCCGTTCAGACAGATAAAAAGTGTTTGGCGATTGGGCGAACTTGGCGAGTGGATTCTTGGCGAAGTTTTATCAGTCGTACTGAATCTCGACCATCGCATTTTGCACGTACAGGCCTGAAATTATCAACCTTTGTCATACTAGGTTTAGCGTGTGGAAATCCACAAATGACTTCTCCCTCCTCTGTATCTGACGCGTTGATCTCCGGAGTTTCTTTGCCAGACGCGATAGCCGCTTTTGCAAAAAGAAAAAAACTTTCAATCAGCCCCATTGTGAAGAGTCTCAGGCCTAATCCTTCAATTTGCACAATCCCGGATTATTTTATCATCTCCCTCGCTGACAAGCTCGCAAAAACAAAAACGCGATTTCATTTAGACTGTCCAGGCCGGCGTAATGGCTCAGGGGGCACAGGAGAATTGTTTATCAATCTGTGGCCTGGTTTAGACACATGGATTAAGACCGAACTCCAACTCTCGGACCATTGGGGAACTTCAGTTTGTCCCAGGTGGAGGAGAAAAGTCAAGAATACAAATACATAATGTACAATATTTGAATAATAATGCCAATAATACGTTTTTGGATGCTCAAAGGCATTTCGTATTGTGTTATTATAAAACCTTAAACTTCTTACTGAACGCATCCTTCTGTCTCTTCATGAATCCCAGACACACTCCATGATGTTGAGGTCAGGGCTCTGTGGGGCCAGACCATCATCAGCACAACTTCTTTACGTTGAAAATAATTCTTAATGACTCTGGCTTTTTCTTTTGCTTGCTCACTTTCAATCAGTCAAACTTTATTTACAGAGCGCTTTTCATACAAAAAATGCAACACAAAGTGCAGTATAGTTTGCTTAATGTATTTTGTGTAAATTCTAGAAATTCAAGGACTGCATGTATAAACAAAACATAAACTTCCTCTAACTTGCCCACTTCTAATTGTTTTTTTCCCCCTCGTTGTCTTTTTATAGATTGCAAACTACACATGGAAAGTCACATGCATTTTTGTAAGCAACAATACTATATAATTTAGACCCTAGAGGATGGCCGCCCCTGGGGTACAGACGAAAACAAGGCTGCTAATCTGTGACAACAGGCCCTCCGACTACTACCATTCACCATCATTCACTCACACAAACCCATACAAGGCAAGAAGGGTCAATATCAGTTTTTAATAGACTTATTTATTTAAAACAAGGACGGTGCACAGAAAACATTAGACTCAAAGAGACAAGATGCTCTGTGTCAGGTTTAGCACATTGTCCATCTGCAGTCCTTGAGCTTGAACTATTTACACAAAACATATTACGAAAACTATACTACACTCAAATTCATTGTCATCAACATCCTTTAAAATGTACAGTGCTGTGCAAAAGCTTTAGGCAGGTGTGACAAAATGCTGTAAACAAAGAATGCTTTCACAAATATAAATAATGATTGATTGTTTTTAGCAGTTTACAAGATGCAAAGTGAGCGACAAAAGAAAAAGCCAAAGTCCTTCAGAACTCTCTTTAGCGTAAAGAAGAACAGAAGTTGTGTTGGTGATGGTCTGGCCCCACAGAGCCCTGACCTCAACATCATGGAGTGAGTCTGGGATTAACATGAAGAGACAGAAGGATGTGAGGAAGCTCCATCCACACAAGATCTGAGCTTAGTTCTTCAACATGTTTGGAACAGAGACCAGCCCAGGTCCTTCACAAACTGTCTGCAAGTAAACCTAGAAGAACTGATGCTCTTCTGAAGGCAAAGCTCACACCAAATACTGATTTGATTTAGATTTCTCTTTTGTTCATTCACTGCATTTTGTTGATTGATGAAAATAAATGAACACTTCCATTTTTGAAGACAGAGTTTATACCATTTTTTTCCACACCCGCCTATAACTTTTGCATATTACTGTACATTTCCCAAATTCATCTGTATAATTATCCTCGAAAATACAGTTCATTACCAACATTACCATCAGTTTGCACTAAGGTGGCACTTGATATTCCCAATAGTTTCCCATTCCAGCACAAAACAGGCCCAGCCTTCTTTTATCCAAGTTTATCTTCAGAGATGAGTCAAAATTGAGCCTTGACAAGTTTGTATTGTTCAAAATTCTATTACAACACAGGCTGCCATTACCACACAGATGGATTTTCATATTTGTGAGTTAAAAAACTCATGAGAATCCATCTTGAGATACTTGGACAGACTTTATTGATCCACAAGGGAAATTAGTTGCACGCAGTAGCTCACACATCACATTATATTACAATGACAAAAAGTCGAAATGTGCCCAGCAGCTGTTTTTGTATCACTGAATTTTGTGTGTCTGATGCCCTCTGCTGGAATGAATCTGGAGTGAAGAATTACCAAAATTAACATCAGCAGTTTGGGAAACGTCAACACGACTCTATATGTTTGCAGTCAGTTTAAAGCTGAAAGTGGCTGAGCGAGTTTTTCCTGGTTTAATTTGTTGTCAAAGCTGTTTCTTTCACATAACCATCATCATATTTCTGAGCCACAAACATCATTGTAAAACGCTCCACAGCCAGTCTTACATAACACCTCTCATTTTCACTAAAACCCTTTCCACTCCAAATAGAAAAATCCTCCAAAAGTAAAAAGCAAAACTGACAGCAAAAAGAATCCAAATTGCCGACTTTGAATGCGTTAAAGCTCCCGTACCCACGCCTGGCTGCCCCCTTTAAGCTCTCTAAAGTGTTTAACTGACAAACTGCGTACGTGGCTCCTTTCTGCCGGTGCCAACTCCTTTCCCCTCGCCGTCTCTCACTTGATGTATTCTCAATGTGTTTTATTAGCGACAGTGATCACTCAGTGCCACGGCGGCGCTGGAGGCTGGAGGGTTTGCCAACTTGTGCCTGTGAATGTCCCCTGATGAATAGACCTCCGTTATTAGCGCCGCCGCAATCAGGGCATTGATTGGAGGACAATGCAAGTGTTTGATTGAGACAGACTCTTCACTAATTCGACAGGAGAAAAAAAAGAGGAGAGACGGGGAAAAAAATCAGCATTGCTCAGATGAGGTGGAGATGTACCGAGTGTGTCCTTCGGCAGAGGTCACGGTGGAAGCAAACTTTACTTTGTACAATAAGTGTGTGTGTGCAGAGGAGATGGACGTAAATAATGTGAGAAACAGAAGTACGCAAGTTTGGAAATGTTCTTATTTGAACTTCAGGCTCTAGGAATTCTGAAAGAATTGTCACTACTTAGACAAAGATATGAGTTTATGTCAAATCAGTAGGAGACAGTGGGACTAAACACCTACAACTACAGTATTTTCCGGACTATAAGTCGCTCTGGAGTACAAGTCACATCAGCAAAAAAATGCATATGGAAGAAGAAAAAACATATATAACTGTGACTTATAGTCACATTGGACCATAAGTCACATTTTATTGGGGAAATATATTTTATAAAATCAGCTTGAAGCTTGTAATATGCAGAAGATGATTTTCTTTTTAGGCATTTGTGTTCAGCTTTTCTCAGTTGTCTTTATAAGTTGAGGCTTAAAGTTGAACTCTGGCACGTTTGAAGCTAAAGTCCGTTGCTAGAGGTGGTTGAATACTGTCAGAAGCCCAAAAACGGCACAGATCAGTGTTGCCTCAGCGGAGATCTCACTGTGGCAGTGAGTCTGTCAAGGCAACTAACTAGTGTAGTGATGGGGGCAAGTTCTGAGCTTCCATGTAAAACGCCAATTTGCTTCACACTGAAGAAGCTTCACACCACTTTAACCCATTTTACAACATAGTCACACCTGAGTATAAGTCGCAGGAACCACCAAACCATGAAAAGAGTGCGACTTATAGTTCGAAAAATACAGAAAATTTCAAATAGAGCTGCTAAACTGGGCAGAACCTGGAGGACTAAAGAAAAGAGTGATAGAGGACAAGGGGCGGAGTCTGGAAGTAAAAAGAACAGTTATCCACACCTCAAACTCCGCCCCTGCAGCTGCTTGTAACCGTTGATCTACCGAACATAATGGAACCCTACAATGACGTTTTTTTTAATGAAGTTAGACAAATTATAATGCACAAACTAATAGGCAGCTTATAAAAGGAATACAATGACATCTAGATGAATAAAACCAGGCCATTATCTCAAGATTTTAATTTTAAGAGTTACTATCGCCAACAGAGCCCAAAGGAAGTCATCATCCGCATGCTTCCAAACATTTTCCGGTTTTGTGACATAAGCGCAAATAGAGCCCATCGGAAAAAACAGGTTGTAATCAGGGCAGTGCTGCGTGATGTCACCAACTACTGGAAATAGCAGGACCACTGGAGGTAATCAAATGAAATAAAATGCACACCAAAGTTCTCACAGAGGTACAAATGCAAGGAACAGCAAAATAAAAGTGAGAACAACGAATAGCACACTCAGATGGCCCATGTCCAAAAGCTTTTTAAAGAAATTTTAGATAACGCTTCAGCAAAAAAGCCTTAGTCAGATATTTTTCTCGCAGTACCACAGGACCACTGAAGATAGCACAAACAATTGCAAATTTACCCGGTTTGCACTAAAGCTGCCAAAAATGACTTGGAACTTTAGATAAGGCAATAAAACACCATTACACAGTTCAGTAGTGAAGCAAGGCGGTTCTAGGTTCGACTTTGTCCGGGTGAGTTTCCTCCGATTTGTCCCGTCAACCCAAAACATGCACAATAACTAAAATCCTCCAGTTAAGGTAGTCCTGACTAAGACTACCTTAAAATCTGGAGATGCACTGCAACGTTTTGTCAAGTTAAGATGACTTGATTAAGAAAGTTTTATCATGATTTGAGTAAATTTCACTTTACAGGAACAATTATCTACCAAAGGAACAAGACTTTTTGTACAACTTTCCGGTATTCCATAAGTAGATAATTTTACTTGTCAAGTTGAATTGACTCAAATAAAGTAAATTGACTAAAATAAAGTAAAAGTTATTTTGATATTGTTTTACTGTAGCTCAATATGCTGTACGCCAGATTTAAGTACAAACTACTTTCCGTCTGCAGTCCTCAGGCAGGTACAGAAGACATTAAAGACTCTATTTATTTTATTTCTTTCTTTCTTTATTTATTTAAAAGGGACAATGCATATTCATGAACATATACTTGTAAATACGCCAGAATTAGCCCAAAGGCTACTTTACATCTGTAGTCCCTGGCAGGTCAGAGAGACAGAGTCATACAAACATAAAACAACTTTGCACTATAGACAAACATGGTAAAAACAGCACAATAAGACACAATAATGATATACAAACTGACATTGACATAGAAGCATAACATCAGTGATCACAGATCTGATTTCTCTTAAGCCATCGTTTCAGATTGGATTTAAAAGTACTGAAAGTGGTAGAGTCTCTTATTGCAGCTGGGATGTTGTTCCAGATTTCTGTTCCCTTAACTGAAAACACCTGCTGACTGAATGTTGTGGGTCTATAAGGTTTTACACAGTCGCCTCTGGTAAAGGCTCTTGTATCCCTCACACTGGTTCTGGATTTGGGCATAATGAATTCACCCAAAGGTGGTGGGGCAAATCCCTTTAAGGCCTTATAAACCGAGCAGGCAAGTTTAAATTTTCTAAAATTTTCAAAACTTAAAATATTATATTTCTGAAGTATGAGACAATGATGAAAAGATAAAGATTTTCTGTCAAATATTTTTAAGGCTTTTTTAAAGAGTGATTCTCTTGCTTTTAAGGTTGTCCTGCTTGTCAGTGACCAGTTAGTAATACAACATTCAACGTGAGAAAAAATCATACTGTGGAGAAACATTTTAGCTGCATCTTCCGACAACGATGCTCTAATTGCCTGAAGTTGGAAATATTAAAATTAAGAATTTTTGATATGTTTTTTACATGTTTTTTTAAAAGTTAAAGCGGCGTCCAAGGTAACACCAAGATACTTGAATTCATTTACATACTGGAGCTCCTCTCCCCTCAACAACTTTAATGGACATTTCGAAAATAGCATGCAGACAGTTTTTTGTGTTCAGTAAGAGACTTGACTTAGTCAGCCACTTATCTACACAGGTGATTGCTGATGTTAACTTCTCCGAGGCTTCTGTGACAGATTTTGCTTTTGTAAAAAATATGGCATCATCTGCATATAACACAATATTAAGGTCTCAAACAAAGCTGCAAATAGGGTAGACAGAAACAAGGGCCCCTCCAAACACCTCTGATCCCTCCCATCCCAGAAATACAACAGTTCAATAACCCCACAACACTGGACAAACAAACAAACAAACAAAAAAACGTTTGATCATCTGAAAATATCTTTTTTGTACAGTAAAGTGAATTAAATCCTAATTATTCAAAGCTAATTATGCGTGTTTTTGAGCCTTGGATGAAGTTTGAACCAGCTCCTCTCCAGTCGCCCTGCACTTCTATTATGGTTCGTGCTGGAGCTGCAGCTGTGGAACATCTGCTTCATGGAGCACGTCACACTCTCTCTCATAGGAGCTGCAAACTCTTCTGACCCATCCTGACTCTGGGCCCAAACCTGCACAGGAAAATGAGAGAGAGGAAATATATTTGAGTGTGTGAACATGGACGTGCTTATGGTGCGTTCCAGTCGTCAGCAGAGGTCGGATTTTCTGAGTTCTAACTTTTACATGACGACTGAAACATGCCACAACCTTGGAAATTCAATCAGAGAACATTTCAGAGTAGTTAGAAAGTCCGACATGGCATCATATTAGGCTCCATCCACTCTTACGTCACAAAACTGTAAGACTTTTGGAAAATTGCAGATGACGACTTCTTTTGGGCGATAATAACTCAAAATCTGGGAAAACTGAGAAAACAGATGTCACTGTATTCTTTCATTTTCCCTTTAATCAATTGCCTTTTCATTTGTGTTTTATAATTTGTCATCGTAGTGTTCCATTATGTTCAACAGTTCCAACCAGCTGCCTGTAAGTGATATCGAAGACACGATTAAAGTCACGTCTCCCATGGAAAGGTTTGGCAGGTTGTGAAGACGCTGTTGAATCCACGGTTTTATCACATGCCCAGTTTCAGTAATTACACTGGAAGTCATCCTCCGCCTGTTTCCAAACATCTTCCAGTAAGAGTGAAAAGAGTTTCGTTGTGTTATTTTCCCTTTAGTCGCTCCCTCCTGTCCACCTGCTTCTGTTCCCTTACACAGCGGTGGAGCCTCTACTGTAGTAAATTCTTTGTTATGCTAATACTGCTGCTAATTTGTACAGACAACAATAGCAGAAATTCACTCTCAAACTGTTAATGTAGTAACACATTCCAGATTAGTAAAATAACTTAATTGGATCCTCATTTTGACTGATTTGAGCACTTTTGTTAGCATGAAGTCTTCCTCTGCTTATCTTCAGATGTGTGTTAGATTTACAACAATACTTTTCCACTGCCCATAAGAGCTTATGTTTTTGGTAAGTTGTTAGGACCCAGCTCTGCTAGGGGCAGGGGAAGTAACAAAAACACCAAGATGGAAAATGGAATAAAGTAATTTAATTAACAGGGATGTACAAGGTAAATTAAACAAAAGGGGATCTAAAATATCTAAACAATATTTACATGGTTTAAGTAAAAAGGGTAACAAAGGGCAAAGTAAACTAAGCAACTAAACATACAACAGAAAACTAAACAAACAAAGTCAGTACTGACACATGAGTGTCTCATAAACACAGAGTCACCACAGTGGCAGAAGCAAGAGACACAAAACTAAACTAACATTAAATGCAGAAACTAGTGGCTTTTTTCAGAGTCAAATACAAACTGGACAGAGACACAAACACAGAATAACAGACTGGCCACAAAGACCCCGAACAGGTGAAGCTGATCTCCTTAAACAGGGGGAGGCGCTGGAGGTGAGGTGGGAGTGGCCAGGTGGCCCACCAATCAGGGACCAGGGCTCAAACAGCAGGAATCCATGGGGAAAAAAAGAAATTAAAACACACACAAAACAAGGCAAGGAACTGAAGGTCTTGGGCCGTAACATTAGCGATGTACAATTTACCTGTAGTCCTCCCTGTTCCCCTGTTCTGTTTAAGCACTTTTATATATAAAATATAGGGAATATATATATATATATAAAATATATATATATATATATATATTCCCTGTACCAAAGCGTTACGCCCTGTGTGTATACGCCTATTCAACTCATGATTATAAACTATAAATACTGACGGTTTCTTTTATCTGGGCCACTGCGCAGATGTAATATGGAACATCCTGACATTATTAAACTTTTTTCATGTAACTATTGATCTGGTTATGAAGTCAATTCTTATCGACCACATTCTCCCAATATCAACTTTCCTACTATTTATTGCTTTTACTAGAACGGGCATCTGAAGTTGAACTCAGAGAACTGCGCCATTCCGACCTCTGTCCTCCGAGGACGACTGGAACGCCGCATTAGATCCAGGCTCCCACGATGATTTTGAGAAGGAAGAAAAAAGTTCATTAAAAAAGTATAAGATAATTTGTCCTTCGGAATGTACTTGTGAGCAGATTTAAATTCACAGCTCACTATGAAAACTGGTCCGTCTTCACATACTTGCCTGTAAATAGCCTTTATTTAATCCTAACTGCTTCGAAGTGACATCGCCGTACACTCCGCATACATTCTGTCATATTGATTTCACCAGTGCTTCATTTGCCTCCTGCGTTCTGCCTGACTCAGCCCTCTTCCCACCCCAACGCACTCCCTCCATCCCTCCATCCCTCCTTCCCTCCGCAAATTAACCACCGCTAATCAGCCTCTTTCATTTTAATTTGTTTTCAAACAATTTGCGATTTGTGTGCGCTCTGGATGAAACCTGACTCGGGGGACTTTATCATTCACCAAACTCATAACCGCAGGCTCTTTTTCAGCTCGCAATTTGGCCATTTGTGGAGGAGCAGATTTCCCCCCATGGAGCTTCTATCACTACCTCTCTGACCAGCAACAAAATACGGCAACAGCTTGTAGGTAATTGATCAGCCAAGTGGAGTGTAAAGCATTCATTTTCTACATGAACAGACCGATAAATCTCTGGGGAGGCGGTGGGGAGGAGCCTGGGTGGAAATATTGCTTATGCACCAGGATCCGAGCGCGATGGCGAGGGTCCGATAAGGCGGGTGGCGATGGAGTGCGTTCAGGCGTGAGGAGGCCGGGGGAGAGGCTGCAGACGGAGGTGGGAAAATCCTCCGGGACAGGCCAGGATTTGAGGAGCGGAGATGGGGAAGGAGAGGAGCAAAGACGGGGTGGATGTATGGAGGAGAGCTGGAGAAACGTTTGTGATGCCAGGAAGTGTTTTGAAACTTCATACACCTTCACTACAATCATCTGGATAATTTCAGCACTGGAATTGCCAATCTCTACTGAACAAAAGGTAAAAGGAGCTGTTCACTTGAAAACTACCCAGAACAGAGCAATTTGAGCTTTGGAGATGTAGACAGACTGATAAAGGATCAAACACAACTCTGGATATCTTTTAGAGGAGGTAACTGCATTATAACATGACTTAAAGCTCACAAGAGTCAATTTTGCGTAATATAGGACCTTTAAAATGTGTCACCAACATGGCTGCTCTTCGGAGGGGGTCAAATCCTCCAGGACAGACCAGAATTTGAGGCGTAGAGATGAGAAAGGAGAGGAGTAAAGATGGAGAAGATGTGTGGAACAGAACTGTGGAGCTGTGTGAGTGATGGAAAAGGGAAACAAGGGTTAAATGCAGGTTTAAAGGTCCTATGTTACACCAAATTGATTCTTGTGAGGTCATGTTAAAATGTTACCTCATCAAAAACATGCCTGGAGTTATGGTTTGTTCCATTCACACATGTTTCAATCACTCTTTATTCACTCGCAAGGACCGCACCACAACAATGGAATACGATAAAGGTAGTGGCTGCAGGAGACGGGCCTCCGGGATCATGGGGGACCCCTCGCACTCCTCCCATCACCTGTCTGCCCCTTTGGCCTCTGGAAGGAGCCTGAAGAGGTCCATTTGTTTTCCTGAACAGTGCACACTGACTTCCTGCTCAGATTGCCTCTCCATCTTGCCACATATTTAACTCGTACTTGTCTGTTGAAACTGCTAAATGCTCTTGATGTACTTTTAATATTTCTTATTTATTATCGTTTTTATATCCCTCTTGGTCACTGGGCCTCGAGGAACACATTTTGTTCAGTCATGTGTTTCTTTCACATGCTTGAACCTTTAACCTTGAGCCTGGATTTATTGACAGCAGATAGATGAGATGACTGGGGTTGAGACTCAGGGCGGGGGTACAATCTCAGTGTCTTCAAAATGGTCACCCAGCTGATTCAGAACACCCCCTCCTTAAAGATGAGGTCTTCGGACTGAAGGATGGACGAAAGACACGGGGTGGCAGGGAGAGGGTCGAGATCTGACAAAGCCGGTGATGTCGGGATGGCTGTATAAATAGGGCTTCTGGATAATTGAAAGCATGTTCGAGATAAACCGTGATTGGCTAGAGAGGAGTTTGAGGCGCTGTCCAGCTCCTGAATCTCAGTTAATCAGAGTAACTCCACTTATTAGTCTGTCTACATCTCCAAAGCGCAAAATGCTCTAGTTGTGATGTCATGTGGTGGTAGTTTTGACTTTTACTTTAAGTTCAGTAGAGACTGGCAATCCCAGAGGTGAAATTTTCCCAACTCTAGTGAAGGAAAAACACAGGGAAGCACTTCTTGTATTATCACATGACATCACAAAGTGGAACAGTGTTTTCTGTTTGAGAAAAGAACTAAATATGCAAGGTTTGTGTGTTAAACATGTGTGAATGAAACAAAACACAACTCCAGGTATGTTTTTGATGAGGAAACATTATAACATAGATCAGAAAATGGACCCTTTAATGTTTTTTTTTTTACCAGATCAGATCTAATTCTGCATTATTTTAAGTTCTAAATCATGAAATTCCAAAGCAAAGTTACTCAAGATCATGTTTAAAGTTTGTCGGTTCAATCCTTACTCAGACACAGTTGTTGTGTCCCTGAGCGAGTCACTTATTAGCTCCTGTCTTTCACCTCTGTCTTAGGATGTGACAGCTGCAAAAAGAAAAGCATTTGGTAAAAACAAATCTGTAAAATCCTTGTGTAATGACTGTAGTGCTCGTCTATGTATTTTATCAATAAACCACCCAGTGAAACAAATGGAACAGTCTCTCCCACCACAAAAGGTCAGGAGTCAGAGATGAGAGACGTTTTGCTTTCACTTTTACATTGAACATGCTGGATTTTTCCCCCCGTAGCGTCGATACTGATCCATAATGCTAATGCTGAGTTTGAGTTATGGAGAGGCTGAGGTGTGAGGAGGCCCAGGGCTCCTCTGATTGGCTGACCTTTACCTGTGTGTGCGGCTCTTTGACCTTTCCTCACACAGAGTCCACACACTCGAGCAGGTGGAGGGGTATGATACAAATATACTGTTAAAGGTCTTTTATTACACAAAAATTCCACAAAAATCCCCCTTGTGAGCTTTAAAAGGGAATTCTGGCACATTTGAAGCTAAAGTCCATCACTAGAGGTGGTGGAATTCTGTCAGAAGCTAAAAAACAGCACAGATCCGTGTTTCCTCAGTGGAGATCTCACTGTGGCAGTGAGTCTGTCAAGGCAACAAACTGGTGTAGTGATGGGGGCAAGTTCTTAACTTACACGTAAAACACCAATTTGCTTCACAGTGAAGAAGCTTAACACCACTTTAACCCATCTTACAACAGCCACGAGTCTAACAAACAAAACGCTCTGCCTGGTTCACTCATTAGTGTCTGGAAACGTTAGAAAACAACTTTATAAGCAGCCTTACACTTCCCTCTGTTGATTGTCGACTCCAGCGGAGGCGAGAGGCTCGAGCTGCCAGAAGCAACAAGTGAAGATCGACTACTGACGGTGAAGAAGAGGAGAAACTGAAAGTTGTTGAAAGAAAATGGTTCGGGGATGTATTTTTTTAAGCGTTTTTCCAAAAATATAATTCACTCGTAAATAAATGTAATTAGAAACAACATCGGCAATTGAGTCTTTTGGGCTTTCGCATGTGCAGTGGGAAATCAACAAAGGTAAGTCTAAGGCTGCTTATAAAACTGTTACTGCAAAGAAAAAAAGAAAGCCAAAAAAGTTGTTGGTTCAAAAAAAATAAAAATAAAATAAAGGAAGGCAATAAAAAATTAGAGCCCAAATGACGTGCTTCTGTTTTTTTTTCTCCGCGTGCCGCTCAGTGCTTCTGTACCTTTAAGACAGTCATAAGATTATATTCTTATAGAAATGTATTTACATTTATTCAAGATTTACATTAACCCCACTTTTATAACATCTTCCAAATCATTCTCCATGCATTCCCCTTCCTCCCCGGCCTCGTGACTCCTTTTTCTCTCCTATTCTGTTGACCCGTCTCTTCAGAATTCCCATGAGCACTTGTGTCCTGCTATCACAGAGCCTTCCTCTTTGTATACTCAGCCAGACCAGTGCCCCCTCCTCTTCCTCATATAGTTTCACACATGGCTTCACCTCTGCCTCGATAGCGCGATGACGAAATGCTTCCTCTCGCTGTTTTTGTAATTAAGTAGTTAAAAATCAAAGCAATATGCGCTACGATTAATTTTTAATAACGTGGACTTTTTATGGCTGGCTTAATTGAATACCTTATCTTTATTACGCAGATGGTTTATAAATTTGAAATATTAAACATTGCAGATAGCTGTTCTTGAAGCATTTAGAAATATAATTAAGCTCTGGCAGTGGAACCGGACGCAACGGTGTCGCGTTTTCTGTGTTTCTATAGTGGTTTATACTGGGACAGTAGGACACGCATACACAGCACTACTTTCATTTGGTGTTGCTTTGAGTATTCTTTTCGTTTCAGTTGTTCGTCTGCTTTCAAGTGATCACGTGATTCACAGTATGGTATTAAACCTTTCTGTCTTCATGGAGACCAAATCAGGAGAAGTTACAGGTCAGATCTGTGGAGAGGCGACCCCGCGCACAGTCAGAACGCCTGTTTTTCTAGGTATTTTGTGCTATAAAACCACCTGTAATTGCATAAACGGGTTTAATGTCACACTGTGGAAGATTCCAGAGCAATTACATCTCCATAGCAACAAGCAGGTGACCCCCATGCAAAAAGTTACATAGTGCACCTTTAACTATTTTCATGTTCATGTTTTCTCATCAAAATGTACCTCTAGTTGTCTTTTGTTTCATTCACACATGTTTAACACACAAATCCTGTATATTTAGGAGTTCTTCTCTCAAACTGAAAACACCCCGTTCCACCTTGTGATGTCACGTGGTAATACAGGAAGTGCTCCACTGTGTTTTTAAACTCCATACATCTTCACTAGAATCATTTCGATAATTTCAGTCCAGGAATTGCCCATTTCTACTGAACTAAAGGTAAAAGGAGCTGTTCACTTGAAAACTATCACTACTACATGAGAGTTTGGACTGCAATCCTGGACCCAACAATGACCAGATTATGGTAAAAACTCCTCTAATCCAGCTCCAATCAACCCTGTCCGAGAGCGCAAATGTTTTCATACAGAATAATACCAGAGTGCAATGGACTGTGGGTAAGGTGGTGTTTCAGTGTGTTGCGTAATGAAAGAGTTTCAGTGAGCGTGAAGCCAAAGGTGTACAAGAAGAGCAGCCATGTTGGTGACACATTTTAAAGGTCCTATATTACACAAAATTGACTCTTGTGAGCTTTAAGTCATGTTATAATGTTGTTACCTCATCTAAAGATACCTAGAGTTGTGTTTTATTTCATTTACACATGTTTGAGTAGCTTTATTATGAGTCTGTTTACATTTCCAATTGCTCCGTTCCATCTTGTGATGAAGCAGCAGGTCTCAAGTTAACAGCTCCAGTTTACGGTTTACGGAGTTTAAACACAGCACTTCAGTTGGTCTTCCGATAATTTATGTTATTAGGTTCTTTTTCCAGACCAAGAGTTTGTTTTCATACCTGAGAGTTTGGACTGCTCCCTGTGGTCTTCCTCAGGGTGTTCACGTGATGTTGCTGGGACATGTCCGGTCAGCTGGTTTAAACAGGTTTTGGTGGAGACAGGACAGCGCCATCTGCAGTCCGACTTCCTCAGGACAGTATGTGTATGAATACCCAGGTGTGCGACCACTCTGAGGAAGTCGAAACTGTCACGTATGAAAACAAACTCTTGGGCTGCAAAAAACAAAATCTAGTCAAGTTAAGATGACTTGAATTAAGAAATAGTAAAATGTTCTTAATCTATGTGACTTTTCCTTACCTAGATATTGTTTTTTTCAGTCTGGTCTGGAAAAAGAACCTAGTAACATAAATTATCGGAGGACCAAATGAGCCTCATTGGACAGGAAGTGCTGTGTTTTTAAACTCCATACACCTTTGAGCTATGTAAATGAAATAAAACACAACTCTGGGCATTTTTTAGATGACATAACAACATTATAACATGACTTAAAGCTCACGTGAGTCAATTTTGGACCTTTAAATTTGTCACCAACATGGCCACTTTTTTTGTCCACCTTTCCCTTCACTCTCACTGAAACGCTTTTATTACACAACTCACTGAGTCAATTGCGCTGTGGTATTATTCTGTATGAAAACATTTGTACTCTCGGACAGGGTTGATTGGAGCTGGATTAGAGGAGTTTTTACCATAATCTGGTCATTGTTGGGTCCAGGATTGCAGTGGATTACACAGAGTTACACTTATTAAACCTGCACCAGCCCGGTATTATAGTTATGATTATGTTTTACAATTTCATCAGGTCTTATTCAAGTGGGATTTGTTGTTTCGCAGTAATTTCAAAGGATTTAAAGGTGTGCTGCGTAACTTTCTGGCGGAGGGTAAGGTAAAATGAGTGGTTGTCTATTATTATTGTATATTATTATCATATTTGTATCTATGGAGGTGGATACACATACAATCAGGTGATGGCCGACAAGTTACAGGTCAGATCTGTGGAGAGGAGAGCCCGCTGACTGTAAGAATGCATGTTGATCAAGGTCAAGGTTTTGGGTAATAAAATACCTCTAAGTAAATGCAAAACAGATATAATATAATCACTCAATTTAGAATTAATCTGAGCTTTGTTTTAACGCAATCTGACCAGAAAGAGGTGATTTTGTGCTGTTAAACAAGTCTCTTACACATAAAATTACAGTCACAAGCAAGCTAACAGTTTTTTAATTAGTCAGTCTCACTGTTGATGTTGAATATGTCAGACTTTTATGTGTGTAATGGGGGAATTTGTTGTTTAACTGATTTGTTGACCTGGTTTATGGCTCATATCTCTGTAATTACTGGTCCTATTCATGTGAAGGAAAAACTTGCCCAAAGTTAAATATCTTCTCTGTCCGTATAAACAAACAAAAGTGAAATGATCTCGTTCACAATGGCTTTAAAAAATGGTGGCATTATCAGTTAGAAATAATGATAAATACATAATTAAAGTTATATAAGCCCGTGCCCTCCAATCAAACTCTAGAGTGTGAACCTATTTATGACGTCTATTTGGTCAATGAGGTTGGACAATCGTATGTAATTTCTATTCCAAGTAATGCTTTTAATATTAGTTTTCTGAGCACTTATTAAAGTGCTCAGAAAACTCCACTTCAGCACCATGGACAGCTCCGGCTCAAACAACAGCTGCGAAGGGCGGGAGGTGTAAAACTTTTTAAAAAACAAACATATCTATTTGCATTGGGACATTTACTGTTAACCACCCCCTCCAGGCCAAATAAGAGTCACAGTAAGGACCATGTTTCTGGTCACACAACCAAACACAACCAAAAAAACAAACAAGCATCTATTTTTTGGTTAAAAGTTTGTCTATTTTTTTGTTATTGTTAAAAGCTGCTAAACTGGGAACAGTGTGATTGGTCTAACAGGTCTCCACACTTCAAGCCCCTGCAGCCAGGCATTTGTATCAGAAAGTGGCTATAATCAGGGCAGTCATGTGTGGTGCCATCAGTTACTTGAAATTTACCTAGTTTACACTAAAAACCCTAGGAACAATAGACAAACTATTAAAACACCATTTTAAAACACCACATGATCCTGGTGTTTGAAAATGTTCCATTGATTTCCTGTTAAAAATGGCAGAACTGACAGACCATTTGACTGCAATATTATTATTCGGACAGTAATGTATTAAACATGCATAGAAAATGAAAATACGTTGATATAATGCAAAAAAAATTAAACTTTTAAAATATAGCAATAAACAAAAGCAAATGTCACTGAGTTTACTTGTGTTTCCATGTGTTTCTTTTGTTGTTGTCGATACATAGTGCTACTGTATATGCATAATGGAGTCGGACTTTTTCAAAATAACTGCAAGTAAGTACGGAGAAGTAGGCGGGGGTAGGGGGTAGGTGTAAACAGACATTTTCTGAGCCCTCGAACCTCAAATGGAGGAAAATACAGGATTACTCAAACACGCATGAAGCAACTGAAAGGCAATTTTGAGTAAGATAATGATGAAGGTGCATTGGGTTAAAATGTAAATAAATTAAAAAAAATAGCAACATATATATTTTTTGGCATGACCTACTGTGGTTTGAGAATAAGAAGAGTTTCAATTTCAGTTAAAAAGTTCTCAAAATGGCAAACAAAACTAGAAATAGAAATTGTGAAAAATTCTCACTGCAACTGAGTGTTTCTCATGCATTAAACTGGCTAAGTGATAACAGTTAAACCCTGACAAAACTGAGACTCTTATAGTTGCCCCCAAAACAGAGCTTAGCTTTGGGTAATCCAACCAAAAACAACTTAAGAAAAGAACTTGAGTTGTCCAGTGTCTTTAGAGCATCACTCGCTCTCAAGTAACCGCTTTTTCCAACTGTGAAACATATCCAAACTTTGTACCACGGTCTCTAAAGCTACAGATGGAAAACGCTGCATTCTTGTCCTCGACACTCGACTATTGTATTGTATTGTGTCTGTTTACTTGTCTGTGTAAAGTAATAACAAAAAAGTGAATTAAAACACTCTGGACTGAAAGTGGAAACTAGAGCTGTACCAGGGAGGGAGATAACAGTTCTTATTCTCCACATTTTCAAAGTGTGAAAACAGAAAACAGGTAATTAAACTTTTACCTAGAACTCTCACCTGTCCCTAACAAACAGTCACATTTTCAGGTTTGAATTAAGTCTTGAGTTGCTCCTCATTTTCCTCCCTGCACTAGGTCTCTCCCCCTACCGAGCGCTATCACATTACAAGTGCCGTGCGTTACCGTAATGAAATGAATATTTATGGAGAATTGTCGTGTGGAAGCATGGACGACGTGGGCTCGTGGACTGAGCACTGGGCAGAATTGCACTGCCAACGACAAGAAGAGTTCGATAGTACCTGAGAGAGAGCGCTAAATTACTCAAACATGCAGGGATGGCATATAAAACTAGAAAACCAGAATTTACATGTGTGCCTCTGAATTGACTTCTTTACATTTATCAGTCTGAGGGTCCGCTGCCTGTTCCAACATCCCTTCATTACGATATGTCTCTATTTAGGCCCCATCCACACTAGTGCATATTTGAGTCGTTTTCGTTGCAGATGCAGTGTTCGTCCACACTAATCCGATGGAAAATGGCTCTGGAGATGTAACGATCTGGAGCTGCCAGCTCCGACGTATTCACCTGAGCACAGATCTTATCCACATTGCCTGAAAACTGTCATGACCTGTGCTCCCTCCCCTCCTTCCCTTGTGTGTCTGTGTGTGTGTGTGTGGGCGGAGTCTCCTGGTCCTGATTCAGCTCACCTGCTGCAATCAAGCTCGGGACTACTTAGCTCCTGTTTCTCCAGTGAGACTCTGCCAGATTGTTATCTACCTATACATGGTGAAACTCTTGGCTCCTCAAGTTTTGATCCTGTCTAGACATTTTTGGCCTTACCTGTTTTTGCTCCTCCAGTGATCCTTGGTCATCTCCTGTCTTGCTCCTACCTGTTTCGGCCCTGCTCCAGTCCTGCTCTGGTCCTGCTTCAGTCTTGCTCCAGTCCAGTTCCAGTCCAACTCCAGCCCCGCTCCAGTTTGTTCAATAAACCCCTTTTTCTTGTTTATTCCTTGTGGTCTGTTGTCCGGTTTTTGGGTCCTTCCATTATCGAGCTGTAACAAAAGCACTGACATAGGAGCTCTAGTTGTCGTCCTTATTGGACCACGTCACTGTGACTTGCACCTTCCTCATTCGCTGGGTTCATGACATTGGGCTTGCGATGCTATTGCGGAAAACAGTTTAAACAAACTCTAGACAAATGTGAAACAGCGTTGGTCCACGAAAAGACTGTTTTCACACTGGTCATCTTCCTTGGCTCAAAATCGGCTGCTGCAACTTCCATAGAACTACAGCAACTTCAGATATGGTGCACCACTTCCTTGTTTTTACCACCAACGTGGTGTTGTGGCATTGTGATGTTGAGATGCCAGCCTAGTCATGTGACTAGTGTTTCAGATGACGTTTCTGGACACAGATCATTTCCAATATGATGATACGGTGATTCGTTTCAGTGTAAAAGTAACCATAGACGTGCCATTTTTCTGACACTTTTTAGTATCGCTATTCCAACATGTCATTTTCTCCACAGATCACCTACATGATGAAATGAATAAAGCACAAAGGGCCCATACAGCCTCAGTTTTAGATTAGATATTTTCCTATGCTCTTTTTTTTAAACGCATGACTGTTTCCCACGGCTCTCAGTCAGGACAGTTTCCCACTGTCTGATCTCCTCTGTGGCCGAAGTTTTTTCTGATCAAGTCCTTTGCACTGGCCAAAGAACCTTCTGCTACATGGGAGCACAAAGTATAACACACTATCTCATTAATATTATTCATGGTGTCGCTACTCTGAAAATGCTGAAGTAGTGGATGCTTGAAAAATAATGTTTATGCCACTACTCTGACAATTAGACGTCAATGTTTAACGTCTAGCAGCGTGGAACCATCAATCTGGGACAGAAGGTGAAAGAATGTGTTGAACCGTCCAGCAGAGAAGTTACACGATGCCCCTTTAAAACGCCGTACTGCATAACACAGCTCTTTTTTGCATCCTGGCTGGACATGTGGCGCGAGGAGAAGCCAGTGCAGGACTTGAGAAATCCTGCGTTAAGCTGTGGGCGGCGTGCCTGATCCTGCAGCTGGTCCGTGATGTATGCTTTGTGATAAACTCCGAGCTCAGCGTTTCTCCAAAGCCTCTGTCAGGAGGAGACAAGATGGCCGCCGCTCCCCCTCCTCATCTCTTCCCCCCGTGACTCACAGGATGTTTCCCTCTGTCCTCGTCTCAGAGCCATAAGCCCCGCTGTCACTCCACTGCTCTGACAGGACTGGAGACACGAGCGGCAAAACGGGGGATTAAAGGGACACTGAGTAACTTTTCGGCTGGGGTCGGTCAGTTGTTTGTCTTCATAGAGGTGGTCTGCTTTGCTGTGAATGCTACACAGTATGGCATTAACTTACATAATTTCAAAGACAGATGTTTTTATTACACAGCAAAAAACAAAATCTAGTCAAGTTAAAATCAAGTTTGATCATGATTTGAGTAAATTTCACTTGACAAGTAAAATGATCTGCCAGTGGAATAAGGCTTTTTGTACTTAAAATATGAAAATACATCTTGCTACACTTAAAATAAGAAAAAGATCATTATGGCAGATCATTTTACTTGTCAAGTTGAATCTACTCAAATAAAATAAAATGTTCTTAATTTAATTCATTTTAACTTACCTAGAGATTGTTTTTTTTTCTCCAGTGTACTAAGAAATACCTTGACAAACATGAATTCTTACTGGTTGCCTCTCCACAAATCTGACCTGCAACTTGTTCTTCTGACTTGTTTCCATAGAATTTGACTTTATTGGTTTGGAGGATAAGCCCCTTGAGATGTTTCGCCGTTGCGTTTTCGAGGAGGTCCTCATAGTCACAACAACAGAAGACAGATCCAGTAGGACAGACAACAGGCTAGAGAAATTCAAATAAACAAAACAACAGAATCAACATGACCGCAGACACACTCACTCACACTTGAACAAAAAATAAAAGCCGCTACACACTACAGGAGAACCTTCCAGATTTTGGCTGTGTTTCTTTTTCCTGAGTTCGGGGAGGCGTGACCCGACTTTGTGTCTTCATGTGTGATTTTAAAGCCGCTGCTCCTCATGTGTGGAGTCAGTGTCAGATCATATTCACCAAACATCAGCAACACTACGATAACAGACAGTAAAACAGAGCGTCAGGGGCAGAGGAGCGACGGACACAGAGACGCAGCAAACAAACTCAAGATAGAGTGAAAATAAAGACTTTATTACTCACCTCTCGTAAAGCCTCTCATAAATTTAAAGTGCAGCGTCCGATCCACATTATCCATAGAAATTGTCTCCGCAAATAATGACATCCAGTCCACAAAACCGTGTTATTAATCCATTTTCCATCCATCCAATCCATTCTTTGAAAGTAAAAAGACAGTGTTTCCAGTGTTTGTTTGCATCCACAAAGCGCACAGTGAAGCTGCAGATTAGTGACAGTGACTCTACTTCCTGTGGACTTTACCACCAATCTTTTCTGCTTTAAAAATCCTGTATCTGAAGTATTGCACCACATTTCACAAATAATAATAACAACACAGTTTTGACTTTGACAGTATCTGAACTAGAAGTGCAGAGCTCTGATCTTTGAACACTTAAGAGTCTCAAAGCGACTGGTTTTACTGTAGACAGGAAACAGCTGCTCATGACTTTATATCCTGTGGTCGCAGACAGATCCCGCTGAAGTCTTTGTGATCAGAGATTTTTAGTCTCATAAGTTCCTCCAGATTTATTTAATTGCTTTTATTTATTGCTATTCTGTGGTTTTTGCTCTTATTTTATTTGACTGGTTTTGTTGTTTTGAGACTTGTGTGATTAAATCTGAGTGTTTTTTTTTATTATTATTGTTCTTACTTTGTATTTGTGCAGCACTTTGGAAACTGTTTATGCAATGTACTGTAGAAATAGAGTGGACTGTAAACTGGGCAGGACCTTGAGGACTAAAGAAATGTGTGATGGAGGAGGGGCGTGGTCTGGACATATAAGGAACAAGAATTCACACTCCAAACTCCAAAAACACATGTCCGTGATCAGGACAGTCAGGCGTGATGTCAACAACTACTTGAAATCAACCTAGTTTAGACTAAAGTTGCCCAAAAAAATCTTATGAACAGTCAACAAAGCTATTCAAACACCATATATAGACCGTTTATTGGCGAAAAAGATGGATTTAGTGTTTAAAAAGAACATAATATAAGTGTCTGGCCATAATGACACCGAAACATCTCTCCTCAGGTGCCCCCATCACGAACAGCTTGTGCAGCACCTCTTAGATTTCATGTTATTTAGAAGATGCCTGTATATTCGCAGCATAATTAACCTGGCGCCGCACGGTGGGAGATTCTATTACGAGCTCCTTTTCTGCCACGCAAAGTGCCCGCGCCCATGTCACAGGCCAGCGGGCACAAAGCCGCAAAGCCTGTCTGCATTTTAAACCAAACTTCCAATTTCCCTCCTCCTATCTTTCTTCATTCTCACTGAAGCTGGAAATTGAGTACGGCGCACTTATGTGGAGAGGGGGAGGGAAGGAGGGAGGGGGCGAGGAGAGAGGGAAAAGAGAGGGAAAGAGTGAAGGGGGAGTGTGAGGGAGGAAGAGGAGGAGGTGAAAGAGAGATAGGCGAGGAGAGTGAGAAGAGAGAATGGGTATGAGAGAGAGACAAAGAAGGGGAGAGAGAAGAGAAAGAGGAAAGAAAGAGAAAGAAAGAGGAGCAAGAAAAACAAATGAACAACAAAATCAACAACAAAACATACTTTTATTTTTTCCCATTTTTTGCCTGAAAAGTAGACTATGGGTTTCAATCAATCAATCAAACTTTATTTATAGAGCGGTTTTTATACAAAAAATGCAACACAAAGCGCTTTACAGTGATTAAAAAAAGAACAATTCCACATTTTCCCTCCACCCTTCACCCCCCACAAAGCTAAATAGTAAAGCTTAACTAAATAAGTGAGTCTAACTGTAGCAAAACTATCTTTATTTACTACTAACTGAATCAGGAAACTATGAGATTACTATCTGTGACTACTATGTTTCATAACTCTTTCTCTATACTAACTATAACTAATACACGGAAAAAAAGAAAATAGAGGAAGAACAACAAAAAGGACACGTAGACATTATGACATGATACTGCAACCGAGAGGAGTCAGGGAGCTGGAGATAGTCCAGTAGGCAGGGTGAGGGTTTAAATGCATTACACAAAACACAAAATGGCCACAAAACAAACCAATCTTTTAATCGAATGATACCTCTTTGTAAGACTGAATGTTTATGGAGAGACACATACAGTGTTCCCGGCTGGTTTAACCACAGTAAAGCAGTACAGTGTAGCCTGCACGGTCAGAGATGGATTTTGTTCATGGATATTACAGCATTAGAGCAGTGGGCCTCACAAATCCACAAAGACAAACTTAAAAATATACTGTTTAAAGAGGATCCAACAACAACTTTAAAATCTTTCTTAATAAGCTAACGCTTCCTCCATGTGTGCACTTAGTGTGAATCAAACATAGACTGGATATATGACTGGACATAGCTGACACTTGCTAGTCACCACACTCCAAATAACAAGTGTTCATAGGAGTCATGGAGCTATAATAAAAACTGGATAAGGCCTTTTCCCTCTGTCCCGGCCATAGATCGTATATATGAGTGGACAAAGCTAAAGCGCTAGCCGCCTCTCTCTCTGTAACTGCTGTGGTGAGCCTCGTCATGTTGGTCTTAAAATGTTTGTATTAAACCGCTCTACATGATCCTGAATTAGTTTTGTTGCTATTTTGTCAAAAAAAATCCTATTCATAACATAGAGCCTGGCTCCAGATTCACTCCTGTAACCGTGAGCATCACGAGCCTCATTTGAGACACTGAACGCTATGGTGACGTCACACTCGCCTCGTCCACTCCTTTTATACAGTCTATGGTCCCGGCTCGAGACAGACTAGTGGCCGCTCCAGGTACTGCAGGACATCCACAACTTTCACAAGGGTTGGATTTTGTAGGATTCTTTTCTATTTTCACAGCATAAACTTTAAAGAAGTTTTAAACCCTCAAAGCGTCTAAAAGTTAGCTTTATAAGACTTAGCCTCGCCCCACTCTGAGCTCGCTCTAGCAGCTCTCGCTCTGATTGGTCCAAACGCTCCACGCCATGTACGTTACAGATGTCACACGGGTGGGAGGAGCTCGCCCGGATTGAAGAAGTTAATTTGGAAGAAAAAATTATTTTTGGGCCCAAATGAGCACAGGCCACTGAAAACAATACAACGCCATCTTAGGTTCACCCTCAGATTTGTTTTCAGTTCACTTTACCTTTATTATCATCCCTTTCTCTGTAACTGCTGATCTTAAAATGTTCATAACCTGCTCTACACGATCCTGGTGCTTTTATTTTGGTATTTTATCTATAAATAAATTCTGATCCTTTATATGGACCTGGCTCCAAATTCGCTCCTGTGACTGCAGCCTCGATGAGCTTCATTTGACTGGAGCTGAACGCTGTGGGTGACGTCGCTCTCACTTAGTTCACTTCTTTATACAGTCTATGGTGTCAAATCAAACGTATATACACTGTACGCCACAATATTGACCATGAAACAAATTAAACCAAGCTAATAATTTTAATGTTACAGTGTCTAATAAAATATGTAAAAAGCAGAGATACAGGTGTAGGTTTGTAAGGTTAAAAGGTCTGTTTTAAGAGCTTCTATTATTACTATACTGATGTGGCCCATCTATTGTAATTATGTGTTATCTTCACATTTTGTTGTGAGGCATTTCCCTGTCGGTGAAAGGTGCTATATAAATATACGCTTGTTTGTTTGCTGCCGGACTTGTACTGCTTTTAGTTCAAGAAAACACATTTACCCCGCACACTATTGTAAACGCAGCTCTTTGTGTACAGAATGAGACCGAATGACGACACCTGAGCATTTTATATCCGAGTCTGCTCCAAAAAACGCAGAAGAACGACTGTTTTTGACTTTTTATTTGACCAAAAGTACAAAATAAAAAATAATATGAGCGACAGTAAAGAGAGAGAGAAATGTGAAAAAAGAAAAATGTGGTCAAAGGGCACATATTACACGATTTTCTGATCTGTTATTAAGTTTTCCTCATCACAAACACACCTGAAGTTGTGTTTTGTTCCGTTCACACGTTTTACTCACAAATTCTGCATTTTTAGTCTTCTGTGTTCTTCTCTCAAATGGAAAACACTCTTGTGATGTCATGTGGTCATACAGGAAGTGCTCCACTGTGTTTTTAAACTCCACACACCTTCACTAGAATCATATGGATCATTTCAGCCCTGGAATTGCCGATCTCTACTGAACCAAAAGGTAAAAGGAGCTGCATCATATCTGGAGCGCTGGTTTCGAGCCGTCGCTGCTCCCTCGACCCTTGTTTCAATACACGCCTCATGAACTTTGAACCGTCTCCAAATATGGTAGTGCTTCCTGCTCCATAAACCCGGGGCTGTTGGGAGTTTTATGCGTCGCACTTCAGCGCATCATTAACTTCCTGTGTCCTGTTGCCACGGCGATCGGGCATGTTGATTTTTATGTTTTGGCTCACGTGCGTCTTGTCTGTTGTTTACGGCCATAAAGGCAAAGCTGGAACAGAAGAAACCAACGGAAATAAAAGGATAAACTGTGGTAGAGAAGAGGAGGAGATGGAGAGGCTGAGGGGGCTGATGGTTCTGCTGCTGTGGTGCAGAAAGAGAAGAGAAAACAGTATATTAGTATATTTAAGAATGGCTTGAAAAGAAGTTCGAGTCAAAAAGAATTCACCAAAACAGCTTTTTTTGTACATTAGTAAAATTAAAATTAATTAATTAACAATCTATAGAACAGATTATGATAAACTGAATATTTTTTCTATTTTAAAAAATAATAATTTTGATCATTTAAGTGTATGTTTCTATTTTTTATTTTTTGTTTTATTCTATTCTTTTGTTAGGTCTTGTTGTGTTTTGTTATGTTGTTAATGTGCTGGGTGTACAAACTCTAAATTAAATCATTTAGAAAAAAAGTAAAAATAAAATAAATAGTAAAAAATAAAAAGTACAATAAAAAATAAACAATTAAAATAAAAAATAAAGAAATATAAAGAATTAAAGAAAAATAAAAAACAAATATATATAAAGCATGTCTGTTGTTTTTTTTTCCTTCTTTTTTTTCTTGTGTTTATTGCACTGAAAAACGTGATCCCCTTGACCTTACTGTAAGTGTGCTTGCTTCTCCACAAACCTGACTCATATTAGGCCTGGAGGAGGGTCTCTGCTTGCTTGTTTCCATGGAAATGTTGTTCCTGATATGCCACACACAAAACGGCACAACAAAAAAAGGATCTTATCACTATGTAGGATCATGCAGCTGACCTTCGGAAAGTTACACAGTGCAGCTTTAAGTAACCACCTTTAGTAACCAGAGTATTCATTGTATTCCTATTAGCACCTTTCCTTTCGCTTTAAAAGACCTGAAATTCCGGCTCACTCCATAATTATTCTTTAACAAAGGACATTTCATAACTTCTTACATAACCTCCTCTGTGCACATGACTGTACATTATCTAAAGTGCTCTCTCTGTCAGTGACAGATTACATATGCTCCGTCTTTTTATACAGTGAAAGGAGCCCTGATCTTAAGGAACGTTTAAATAGAGAGGATTTAATATGTTTCAGGAAATTAAAGCCCACCGGAATACCCCCTTCACCTGCTGCCCCCTGGAGTTTGAGTGACAGAGCCAAGGTGGAGTGTTTGTTTGTTGGTGAAGGTTTGTGAACAGCTAAACAGATGCAGCATTCAGGTTTGGAGATTTGGAAAAGCGTGTTGTATCAAAACGTAATCTATGTGAATGCAGAAGGACAGGTGAGCTCCAGTTTGTAATGCGTAAAAATGGACGGATTATAGATTTCAAGTACATTTGGTTTATGTTGATACAGTAAAATGTCTTTTCTGGTTAAGGTCTAAATCCCCATGGTTTTTCTGGCATATAGTTAAAATCTGTGACACCTGTAGATCAAAATAGGCAACTACAGTTCATGACAGTGAGCAAAGTATGTAATTGAAATTGTAATTTGCTACAAATAAACCCACATTTTTATCCTAAATCTATAAAAAAAAGCATGTAGTCAAGTTTTGTACAGTTACCTCGTCATAATAAAGTGTTCAAGTAAAACGTTGTGTATATTTTTTAAGTAACAGGTCAACAAAATATTGGCCTCTGCTGGAGATTTAAAGGTGCAGTATGTCACCTGCTTGTCTCTATCGATCTATGAACTCTATGGATGTCATTGCTCTGCATGGAATGTTCCACAGTACATTTATTCACTTACAGGTAGTTTTATAGCTCAAAAATACCTAGAAAAACAGATATTCTGACTTAGGCGACGTTTACATGGAAACGGTCTGAAGCAAAAACACAAAAGTGCATTTTCGTTCTCTCTTATTTTGTGTTTTGGGTGGAGAATTCTGCTGCACATGGAGATGCAAAACTTGCAGTTTGCTGATGTAGTTTGCACATCCAGGGCGTAGGTGGCAGCACCACCAAGAACAAATGTCTACGTACAACTTCTGCTTCTCTACTTCCTCTTCTCCAGTGCGTCAATTCAAAACAACATGGTGAAGCATAATAACACCACCATTTTCATGTGGACGGACGAGGAGTTAAATTATAAATCCAACAAGGCACTTGAAAATGCTCCGCCATGTTTGCTTTTTCCTGAACTAACTCGTGCTCGTGCTGTCGTTGCTGTGTAAACGGTTGAAAATGGAAAACGCAGATTTTTGTGTTTTCAACCCACCAAAACGTTGTTGCCGTCTAAACTATACGGACATCTGGCAAAATGTTTTGTGTTTGCCACCTGTTATTGTATAAACGGCCCCAGAGTAGAGTTGCCTCGCCACAGATCTGACCTGTAATTGGGTCTGGTTTGGTCCAACAAAGTGGGTAGCTACAGTTCATAATAGTGAGCAGCACATTTTTCCATTCTGCTGAATCTGTTTCATTGAAAGAGACAAAATAATAATTGAGACAGAAAGTAAGTACATGTACTAGAGACTGGGGGTAACAATGATGTTTTTAACAGAGGAGAATAAATATCACTCAAACATGCATGAATCACTGTAAATACAGCTTTGAGTGGGTAAATGAGAAGGGAAGACAGTTATAACACGACTAAAACTCCAAAAATGTCTTCTTTAACTTTAGGAGCAGAGCCCAAGAACATCTCCACATCTCAAGGAGGATCTTGGTCAGAACCACCCAGTGAGAAGAATCATCCAAATATTGTGGATTACTCACAGTCTACAAAGCCCGAACACAAAATACCATTACATTAAACAATTCTATGCATTTGTGCTTTCCTTTAAAACTGTGTAATCCTTAATAACCAAAGAATTAGAGCCTGACGCCAGTGAAAACAAAGATGAGAAACACAAAGCGCTCACTGCATGGCTGAACCAACTCTATGAATGTAAATGGCTCTGCTGTGAGTATGAGGCGCTGAGGAGTGCACAGGGCCGTCTGCAGAGGAACGTTCTGGATTCAAGGTCTATATGTCTTTTTGGAGTAGATTTAGTCTAAGCAGTTTATCAGTGAGTAGTAGTGTACTTCAGATACTTATAGTGCTCAGTCATATCTTTCATTATATTAGATGAATGTACAGCAGATGCATCACAGACTGTATATATGTAGACCAGGGCTAAACTAGACTAAAGTGTGAACACAGCGTCTATGTCGTATTGTACTCCTGTGTGAGTCCTACTTTAGATCTGGTTCAGTATGTGCTTAGTAGTCATGGTGTGTACTGTAGACATACTTGCTTTAGTCCTGATTTAGATGGGGTTCAGTTCTGATTTTGTCTTGATTTAGAGCTTGATTAGACCTGGAAATAGAACAGCCTATTTCTGGTGTGTTTAGTTTAGTTTCTGTAGTCTATAACTATAGCTCTGGTTAGGAGCTGGTTCAGCGCTGGTTTAATTTCTGGGAGTGCCCTTACTCAGGTTTGGATTTTTATTTAGTCCTGATTTTTTCTTACTTTGTCCTTATTTGTCTCAGTCCCGGTTCAGTGTGTGTTTGCCGTCCTCGCAGCAGCAGACATGACCCGGCTGTCTCCTCCATTGTTCTCCATTGTTCGGTACATGCCAGCCTCCCTGTCCTCTGCTGCCCACTTATTGTGCACCAGGTTTTTAAAGATATTCAGCTTGGCACACATCAGCACCCTCCCACTGCCATTCACTGGTTCAGTGGTCCTGCTTTAGACCTGGTTAAGACCTGGTACAGAACAGTTTTCCATTCAAGGTTTAGATTTTGTCTTGAGTTGCTTTCACGCTGTCTCTCATCAGGCCAAATGTAAAAGAACGTTTTCTCAGAGAGCAGCGTGTTTGTGTCGGTGTGAACACAACAGACTCTGCTGCCGACCTGCACAGTCTGTGGTCTGTGTTATCACCATCACACATTGTTCTCATGGTGTATTTAGTTTGTGTATACCCCCAGTAAAGTGAGCATGTGCATGTGAATTCACAGCTCTGTCCACTTGAAGCACTTTGTCATGGAAATACATTTGGCTAATGTACTTTCACATAATTCATGGTGTTTGGGGTGAATGATGTGGTGTGTATGTGAACAAGACCGACCCAAAAACAAAATAAACACAACTAAAACTACTGCGCACTACGATTGGTCCACAGAGCGCAGAAACGTGTGAAAACGACCTTATTCTACGTTTATATGATGACGCTCTGAACAGAAGATGCAAAAGTGGCGTTGCGTCTTTACTTTTTATTCCGCATTTAGAAAAGCGTTTTGGGTATCCAATCACCGTCCATTGCCGTCTGGCTCGCCGGCGACAAACTGGTGCATCCAGAATTTGAGGTAATTGCGGATCCTTCTCTGTTCACTACTAGTATCTATAAATATTCTGCACATTTGTTGGGACGCCTCATGTAGGTTTATTAGAGCTGCCAGTACAGTTTGAAGGTCTGACGCATGGAAATGATCCGACATGTTTGTTTCTGTGTACTGTATGTATGTGGCATAAACACATTCACGACATGAGCAGATTTGAGTTTTGCGTCTTGGGCAGTGTAGACAGAAACGCTACGATGGAGCATATTCAACTTTCCTACTCTGGAAGGTAGATTCAGATTTTTCATTTTTTAAGCCCCAAAAAGGCTGTCACCATCTAAAAGAAAGGCACTTCTGATCAAATATTTTGTTATTATTATCTACAAGTGTGTAAACAGGCCCTTAGTCTTAGATTAATTCTGATTTGGACCTAGTTCCGAAAATATTTTATTCTAAGTTAGGGGTACACTCAAAATCCACATACACCACATCAAAAGTTGGACTAAACTGGGACTAAACCCAGAACTAGACTTGGACTAGATCAGAACTAACCTAAGTCTAAGCCAATTCTGAATGCACCCTAGTTTTTGTTTTGTTTTCCAATCTGAGTCCTACTTAACCTAGTTTTAATCCTGGTTTGGACTTGATTTTAAAATTATTTCTCCCTAAAGTCTGGGTTTAGTCCTGCGTTTTCTCCATATTTGTCTCAGTCCCGGTTCAGTCTGTGTTTGTCGTCCTCGCAGCAGCAGACATGACCCGGCTGTCTCCTCCATTGTTCTCCATTGTTCGGTACATGCCAGCCTCCCTGTCCCCTGCTGCCCGCTTATTGTGCACCAGGTTTTTAAAGGCATTCAGCTGGGCACACATCAGCACCCTCCCACTGCCATTCACTGGTGCTACAAACCTGGCCCCCGCACCCAGGGAGTGCGAGTTGGCAAAGGGACACCAAAACATGGACTATCTGCCCCTCAGAAGCTGCTGTCTGGAAATCCCCTCCCGGCTGGCTTAATCCGCGCAATAAAACAAAACACAAAGGAACCGGCGCGCAAATGGCTTCAATCAGCTTAGCACCGCGTCATAATGAAAACTATTAAGCGTGCAAAATGTAGGCCAAATTTAATTGTGGATGTAGCGACGGGCTAAAGCTAGAGGTTCCCAATGGGCAAATTATAAGCAATGAAAAAAAAAGCTATGATGTTTAAGTTGGCAAATATCAAAGCCAAGTCAGAATAGAAATATTAAGCAGAATGTGGGTCAGCTTTAATTGCGGATGTAGCAACAGGCTAAAACTAGCAGCTATCTAGCTATGGCACATTTGTTAGTCCAAAATATTTCAGTCGTTTTGAGACTAATGAGGATTCCAGTATCTTTGATTCTAATGTAAAAGTTTGGATTACAATATTTCTTAAAGGTCTAATGGACTCTTGTGAGTTTTAAGTCATTATTGTTGTTATATCTAGGGTGTCCAGACGTCGGGACAGTCCCAGTTTTGAGCCCTCTGTCCCCTGTCCCAGCAGATTTATCCAAAACCAGTGATTTGTCTCAGTTTTATACAAGAAATGTCCCAGGTGTACATATTTTGGACCAATCTGATCCCTGCCAACTGTCATCTGTCATTTGTTTCAGTAAATACAGAAAACCTGCTTAAAAATGACTAAAACACTAATAAAATGTGACTATACTGACTCACATGTTCATCATAAATGGTCTCTGCATAATAATGTTCCTTAATTATGCACCCGTTTCACAATTTTATTGCTACCGACCACCAAAAAATCAGGCATGTCCCAGTTTTTTATTTTGAATCGATTTTGGTCACCCTACATTACAGCATTAAAAACAGACCTGGAGTTGTGTTTTGTTTCATTTGCACATGTTTGAGTAACTCTTTATTATTCGTCTGACTAAATCTTCAAAGCTTAAAATGCTCTGTTCCACCTTGTGATGTCATGAAGCTGTAGTTTTCAAGTTTTTACCTTTTTACCTTTAGTTCAGCAATTCCAGGGCTGAAATCATCCAAATGATTCTAGTGAAGGTGTGTGGAGTTTAAAACCACAATGGAGCACTTCCTGTAATACCACATGACATCACAATGAATTAATGCCCTCAGGAAGAAGGTACAGGGTCCCAATCAGCAGGCTAAACAGGTTCAAGCACTCTTTTATTCCCCTTTCGATTTCCTTCCTGAACTTGAAGAAATAATGCTCTACTGTATTACTGTATGGCCATCAGGGACTGTGCAATATTATTTGCACATAGGCTTTGGGAATATGCAATACTGCTCATAGGTAGGCTCCAGGAAGGTGCAATATTTTTGAGCACTTACAGTGAACAGGTTTCAGGGAATGTGCAATACTGACTTTTACTGCTAATTATGGGAATGGTGCAATATTTTCAAATGTTGAACTGTATGAATTGATGTGTCCACTGTGTGTGTGCTGTTTGTTGTATGTCTGTGTGCCAGGAGTACCCCTGTCCCAAGACAAATTTCTCCCAAGGGAGACAATAAAGGCTAATCTAATCTAATCTAATCACAAGGTGGAAAAGAATGCTGAAGGGTGACGTCCCTATTTACCTGGGACAGTTTTGTAAAAGAAATGTCCCTGGTGTCCCTATTTTTGATCAAACTGATTTAAACATGGCCTAAACTAAGACTAAACCAGGACTAATACAGGACTATCACACATTTTGACTGATCTGATCCCTTCCAAACGGTAAAGAGAAGCATACATTGTCATTTGTTCAGGCAAAATACAAAAATCTGTGTTTGCGAATGACCATAAAGCAAAAAAAAAAAAAAATTAAATAAAAAAATTAATTAAAAATGCAGTGACAGAAGTCCCTCAGATCATGACTGACATGAGAATTCGCAATGTTACTCACAGTTTTATTTATACCAGCCATCTAGGGGTGTAACGATAGTCTCACATCATGGTATGAACCTCACAGTACAATATTTACTGCAATATGGTGGGAAAGCTCAGGATATTATGATATTCTACATAATAACAAGACATTCTAAAATGCTTTGACCAGTCATTTGGTGCAACATTTATTGTCATTAGGGATGGAACCTGTACCAGGTTTTCACATGTAGGTTAAACATGAGTTCAGGTGCTCACCAGTGATGCAGGTGGAATGGAAATAAAAACTCTACTAAGTACTATGATTTTATTGCAAAAATAGAGCTTAGCCAATACAGACATGTTGTCTGTCAGGGTGAATTGAACACCGAATTATGAAGAAGTCACCCCGAATAAAACAAGGGTGTTCATTATATCGCTTTTGTAGGACGTCCCCAAACCCTGACCAGATCCATATTAGGGTATATCTTGACTGGACATTCTACATGTCCACGCCAGCTGTTACCTGGAATGTGGGCGTCGTCTCAGGAGCTCTTAAAATACCACACAGGCATCTTTAGTTTGAAGGTCTTATGGCGCTCTCTAACAGTTCACTATGAGTCAAATACTACACACGATATACCTCACGGTGCCATATTTATTACAATATTTTGTGGAGACTCACAAAACTGTGAGTCTGCTCCTTTTTCCTCTAAAAATGCCTTCACAAGACTTAATCCAGAGAATGAAGATTTCAAAGTGCTTAGAACAGTTATTTCTTCATGTAGTCTGCACTGAAACGGAGCAAAGGATCATGGTCTGTGTAGTTCCCTCTGTTTTTTTGTTTTTTAGATATTTCTGCAGCATAACTATTCATTTAAGCAAAGAGACTTGGGATTCGATATTTTGTGATGGTCGATATCACCATATTTCGGTTATTGTTGCATCCCTACAACATCCCAACCCAGGTGTGTCCCAGTTTAATATTTTGAGAATCTGGTCATCCAACAACACAGAACACAACTCCATGTACTCTGTGATGACGTAACAATATTAACACTGCTCAGAGTAATACGGGCCCTTTAAACGCAATCCAAATCAAATCCATTACATTGCTAACAGCGAAATGTCAAACGTGGCGATACTGAGAGAGGCAGGTGTCCAGGGCTAGCGTCACGATGCTAACCGCTCTTGGTTAAAGCTGAACCCTACAATCGGAGCAGAATTATCCGTTTGAGCACAGGCTGCTGGGTAATGTCAGGTTAGGAGGACACGTGTCTGTGGGGGACATTTGGAGCTGTATTTATCCAGCAGAGGAGGAGAGCCGGGCTGTTAGCTCTGTTACATAAATGCCACTGGTTCCAGAGACACCAGAGACGTACCATGATTTAATTTGATGTTGCAATATTCTTTGAGCTTTTCTCAGTGTGCAAATCTGGACATTCATTGGTTTATTTCTGCATTACATTAAAACAGTGGTTCTTAACCTTGTTGGAGGTACTGAACCCCACTAGTTTCATATGCACATTCACCGAACCCTTCTTAATTAGAAAAATAAAATGTCTTTTTCAAATTCAAAACAGGTATATATATTTTATTGGTGCACCCATATTGCACATATTTGTCTGACCACTTTATTTTTTTGCTCGACATAGTATGAAGGGAAAATATTAAGAAAGAAATTACACGACACCATCACGACAGTCACAGACTATTGCACACACAAAATTTCCTGCAGCCAGTTACGGCCAAACGGGGCGTGGCATCACCAATCATATGAGTTGGATGTGTGTCTGACCCCTGCCGAACCCCTGAGATTCACTCACCGAACCCCTGGGGTTCAATCGAACCCAGTTTAAGAACCACTGGATTAGAAGATCAATTTCATGCATTACTTGTTTGTTGTTGTTAATGGCCTTTAATAACAATACACTTGAGAACTTTTATTTTGACATTTCGAGTTTCAGAAATTAAAATAATGGGTTTGTAAAGAACCACACATTATTTTCCATCTTGGAAACATGCAGATGTTTCCAGTGAAGTTACTGACACTGGGCATGTGATAAAACCATGGATTCAGCAGCGTCTTCACAACCTGCCAAAGCTTTCCATGGAGGACATGACACTAATCGCATCTTCAATTGCCACATTGACATGAGAGCTTTAATTCCCAATAAAAATAATTTAAATCAGAATAAAAATTAATTCTGCTTTAAAAACACTTAATCCCTAATGAAAATTATTATTCAGAAAACTTAAAAACTTAAACTTAATTCCAAAGTAAGTGGGTGGTTTATTTAGATTTTAAAGCCGAGTTAATTTATTCCTTGATCCTATAAACGTTTATTCTTCTTCAAAATAATCCTGGTGGTTGGTGCTCGTTGCGTCGCCCTTCTGAACCAGATGATCCGGCTCCTCCAGTCGTCTCTTCGGACTTTCCTCCACGTCTCTTTGGATTTGTGAGCGGGATGTGGGAGTGGGCTGAGGTGTGGCAGCCTCAGACTCAGTTTGTCTTCTTCCTCCTTCTCCGACACTCTTCCCTTCTCCTCCTCAGCTCACAGACGTAAAGCGTGAGGAGAGAATTCTCATTGTCATTGGAACAACGGCGGAAAAAGTTTGGATCGTTTTTGTGTCCGCGGCATAACGACAAACCGAGATGACAGAAAAGCCAGGAGCAGCTGGTGTGTGGGTTTTCTTCCCAAAGACGTAAATACGTTTGCGTTTCTGTCCAATCAGAACCCTTCCCCACCCCCAGATGCTGAGCGAATAAAGACGATTTAATGTGTTTTCCATGGAAACCTCAATTCAGAATTATTTCCATGTAAACTTGAAGGAGAATATTTTAATTCAGAACTATTAATTCGGAATTAAAAAACGTGGCCAATGTCACTTACAGACAGCTGGTCTTAACTGCTGATCTGCTGAACATAACTGAACGCTACAATGACATTTTTTTTAATAAAAAAAATTTAATTAGAGAAATTACCCAAATTAATAGGCAATTTGTAAAAGGAAAAAAGAAAGAATATAATGACATCGAGATGAAGAAAACTGTGTTACTATTGCCGACAGAGCCCAAAGGAAGTCGGCATCCACATATTTCCAAATCTTCCAGTTTAGAGCTCATTCCTGCAAATAAGAAAATCACTTCCTACTAACCAGTTATTTCAGTACAATAATTCCGCATAATTATTTGGCTTTTCTATTTCCACCGTCAGACTTCCGCAGTGCAACAGCGTCCAGAGATGTGTCACAGGCACGTTCCAGCGGAGATGACGGAGGGGCTGCCAGCTCCTCACCTCAGCCCCTCGTGAATCCTCCATGCTGGGGGAAGATAAGAGCCAGGCGTGGGGCACTGATAACCAGACTGGAGCTCCTACTGGGACCTGACGTCTTCACCGCTCAGACGGGGACGTTTCATTCATCGGGGGGTAACAGTAGTGAACGCTGCTAAATGCTAATCCACAACAACAACTGGTGTATTGTGTGGAGATGGAAGGGCTTACACACACGTACAAGAGATATTATATTTGAACATGGGATGATGTGGTGTTTGGGTCTGCGGATGGTTTGGTGTCACTTTGAAGTCTGTATTTAACCTAAAGCTTCAAATTGTTTTCCTTTTGCAGCCCTCATTTAAAGAGCACATATCACACTATTTTCTGATCTATGTTATAATGTTTCCTCATCACAAACAGACCTGGAGTTCTGTTTTGTTTCATCCATCCATCCATCCATCTTCTTCCGCTTATCCGGGGCCGGGTCGCGGGGGCAGCAGTCTAAGCAGGGGCTCCCAAGCTTCCTTCTCCCCAGCCACTTCCACCAGCTCCTCCGGACGGACCCCGAGGCGTTCCCAGGCCAGCCGAGAGACATGTTTTGTTTCATTCATGTTTAATACACAAACACTGTGTATTTAGCTTGGTAGGTTCTTTTCTCAAACTGAAAACACTGTGGTAATACAGGAAGTGCTCTACACTGTTTTTAAACTCCACACACCCTCACTAGAAAAATTTGGATCATTTCAGCACTGGAATTGCCGATCTCTATTGAACAAAAGGTAAAAGCAGCTGCAGCTTGAAAACTATCGCTTCATGACATCATAAGCATTTATTCTTAAGCTCCTTTTAAGCATTTTGAGCTTTAAAGTGCCACTAAACACCAAAACCACTTTTATATATTGATTAGCTGTGTAAATGGGTCTAAAATAGAAGTGCATATCCTCATCCCTGGCCTTATTTTGGGATTTTAGTGCATATTTGTTAAAAATCTGACTTTTGGGTCAAAGCTTTGTCTGTAACGGCCTCTTTAGGATCACCTACAGCCAGAACATTTGAATTTCCAGTTTGGACTAACGCCCCAGTGAGTCAGACGCAGGTTATTATGTGACGAAAGCAGCCACTGGCGTCTAGGGGCGGGACGTGAGGAGCCCCTCTCAGCCCCGTCCCTTTCTGACACTGCTGGTCACTGCAATGTCCTGCCGTGTATGGAGAAAAGGTAAACGGCGTGATCCGAGCACAAATGTCTGCTCTTGTGGACATTTGGAGCGCACTGATCCGTGCCGTGTTGGATTGTTGTGGCTGTCGGTCGCCTGTCAATCGTTGCTCCACACCCGCTGCCCCCAACCCACCGGACATCGCCTACTCTGGAGGATTTTTCAGATTTTGCTTAGGGGGCAGAGTAAAGTTTGTTTAACGGCTCTTTAAAGGTCATAATAAAGGGTCACTCATACATGTGAATGAAACAAAACACAAATCCAGGTCCGTTTTTGAGGAGGTAACAGCATTACAACCTGACTTAAAGCTCCCATGAGTCCATTTTATTGTTTATCTAGTTTATTTTATTATGATAAGACCTTTAATATTATTGGTATTCTGAATTTATGAATACATTTTTAAAAGATATCTGAATAAAGACTTCAGTCAATCACTAAATCAATCAACATATCCTCAACGTGTAAAATTTCTCTGTGTACAACCACTAGCTCCTTTTCAATTTACATTTTATCCACCTCACAGTCCATCTCCTCGCACACCCTCTCATGCTCACACTAATCCCCGCTAACACTCGCCTGAATTGCTATGCCGTTCGCGCTCTCATCTCGGCTATTATTTACCTATACATTCTCCTCCACAAACACTACGGCGCCGGTTGAAACGCCCAGGCTTCGATAAGGACGTGTGTTTATCTTAGAGCCCCATTCTCTTTCCGCGCAGTAAATATGGCGGCTGTACGAGCAGATAGGAGGGGGGAGAGGAGACGGGCGACGGTGAGAAAGGGTGGGGTGGTGGGGGGCTCACAGGTCAACAGTCGATGGGGTGGGGGTGGCGGCGGCGAGGAGAGGGGGGGGGCCAGAGTCTCCGATTGACTTATCTACCTGAATCCAATTTTCATGTTCACTGGCTGCAATGAGTCCGGGATGAATTACGCCTTTTTCTATCAGCTCTTGATAAACAAATGGAGCGCCTCTGCTGCTGCGCGGAGAATCCAAAAATGAAAAAAAAAAAAAAAAAGAGAGAACGTTGAATATATCACAGGTTACAGGCTCTTCAGAAGGATTCTGTTTCAAAGGTCTGATACAGCGGCGGATCTGCATGGAGAATAGGTGAGTGTAAAAGGTGAAGTGGATTGTGAATTCAGTGTAAAATACGAAGCGAAAAAAGAGCAGCCACTGAGGAAATTCAACTCATGATTCCAAAAATGTGGTATCTTTACTCACCTTACCTGCTCTATGATTCTGTTAGTTTGACCCAGGGGAGCTGTGGCTACGGTAGTGATCCTTGCACTTGTAATGCAAATACTTGTAACTCTACAGATGTGTCAAAGCCCCTCAAAGCACTACACTGCAGTCATTAGTCACTGCGCAGTTAGTAGTGGTCACTATTGAGGCCAGAGCTGCCCTGGGGTAGATGCGAGGTTGCTAATCTGCACCATCGACCACCATCAACACTCACTCACTCACTCCACATTCATACTGTAGGTAAGCAGGGACGGAACCAAAAAACAGCCCTGGACTTTTCCCCCGACAAATAACCCTACCAAAAGGGGAGGGGGGATTTTCATCATTTAAATAGTTAATAATGAATAATTTCAATAAATCAATAATGAAATAATTGAAGAAAACACACAAAGATTAACTACTTCTGATTGTTTATTAACAAAAACACCAAATAATAATAATGCATCGGTTTTATACAGCGCTTTTTTGGACATTCAAAGATGCTTTACAGTTCATTATTCATTCACTCCAGACCCGGTGGTGATAAGCTGCTATTATAGCCACAGCTGCCCTGGGACAGACTGACAGAAGCGAGGCTCCTAATCTGCACCATTGGCCCCTCCGACCACCACGAACACTCACCACTTTCATACTAGACAATGTGGGTGAAGTGTCTTGCCTAAGGACACAGACTGGACGGCCATTCGAGACTTTTCCAGAACGCACAGACTGCCAGTGCGCCCCTGTAGGTAAGGTGGGGGAAGTGTCTTAAAGGGATAGTTGTTTTTTTTACATGAATCTGTATGTCCCTGTCAGTAGTGTCGTGCATCAACACTGACTTACCTCCCGACAGCGTCCGGTGACCTGAGTTCTTGTTGGTTTCGGTGCACAGTGATATGACCGGAGAGAAAATAGTACCAAGCGATTACGAGGTCTGACTTTTTCGTGGTTCACATTTTGTGATGTAAATGTGTCACTCTTTTGAACACATTGTTTTGAGAAGAAAAATGCTTTATTTTCATGACCCCAGCCAAATTGCCAGCACCAAAACTGGGGAAGAACTCGGGTCACCGGACGCTGTCGGGAGGTAAGTCACTGTTGATGCACAACACTGCTGATGGGGACGTATAGATTCATGTCAAAAATCCCAAACTATCCCTTTAACTAAGGACACAACAGAACTTGTTCCGATCTGCTTTAACCACTGAGCCAGTCGCCCCAAGAAGTAACTTAACACTAGCCAGTGTGGAGTGCATGAATAATGACAGAGTACCACACCGAGAGGCTTTCACAAGTCTGTAAAGTACAGTACAAGTGTAAAGGATTAATATTACAGACAATATACTTTAAATTATAATTTTGCAAAATAACAATTGCACTATTCTTCATTTTGATGTAGCTCCTCTGTATTTAAGTCTTTAGTTTAAGATGCATTTATTCCAGCCTAACGTGCCACATAAGTGCAGTGGATTGACCTGCTTTGTTATGATTTTACTGCTCTTTATATTCTCTCCCTTCACATCTTCAGAGGGACATTTCTCTTACTGTGGTGAACTGTATTAAGACGTGACAGTAGCTGTGCCCTGTGTCCGCCTGTGTGACCCCCTCTGTATGACTCTGTGAGGGGGAGACGTCCACAGCTCTGCCCCCTCCGATGGAGCCCCCTGCAGGTCAAACAGGTGCAGCGTTCGGACCAGTCGAGCTCCTTTGTCCTTGGCACAGATCCACAGCGGAGGCCGAGTGGAGTTCTGCTGCTGTCTGATGTCTGAATAGTCCAAGGAAAAGCTACCTGAATGGAAATGGAAAGTGGAAGTGATATATATATAAAAGTTTAGAGAACACATTTTATGACTTATGCAGACTTTTTGGAGCATCTGGAGAGAACCTTCCCTCATTAAAAACTTACCTGAAGTTGCATTTCACGTCATTCATGCTGGTTTCAGTAATCCTCTCCAAAAGTCCTTTTCCCTTGAGCCTCACTAAACAGATTTCCAGGATTGTAATGTCACAAATAGAAACCCTGCATTTTTAGGTCCATAAACCATTGACCAGACGCGTTTCTGCTGTTAAATCGTGTTCATTACAACTGTCTGCTTTCATTAACATGTCCGGACAGGTTTCTCAATACTTAGTTTATATTTTTCCTCCATGGTAAGATGGCGACTTGTACCAGATCAAAGTATTTGCCTGAGCAGACAGTCTGTTTTATATTCTGTCACTACTGAACCTGGTCACAGACACAGAGCAGTGGTTCTTAAACCTTTCACACCAAATACCTTCTAAAATAATGACTTTTGGAGTAGCACCAGATCTAAACCTGGACTATATCAGGCCTAAATTAAGCCTAAACCAGGTCTAAAACGATTATTATATTTGAATAAAACCCATATTCTTTTGCCATGACATTAAAGCCAACAACAACTATCATTCTAACATGCACTTCCTGATGATTGGACAGTAAAGTGCTTTCATATTAAATACAGACAGTACACAGTGGACATATTTTGAGCTGCTTATACAATAAGTCTGTACTGGGGCAAAGCAAATACAGGTACAGGGGAGTTAATTCTGTATTTTTGGACCAGAAGTTCATACGGTTGTTTTCCTTTAAGTCGTTTTAGATCAATATTGTGCTTTATACTGAACAAACTGTTAAATAATGTGCCTAGATTGCGACAAATAACAAAATACCAATTCATCTTAAACAACAAGAGGGCCATTCGGAGGAAGTTGTAACGTAATTAATCTCCCAGTGGTTCCTGTGCAAAGTCCAGAGCATATGTTTAGAGCACACCTGAGCACGTCCATGTTCTGACCTGCTCGTCCACTCATCCATCACCAGTGTGAGTGTGTGTGTGTGTGCTAAATATCTACACACACACACACACCCCACTGAGGCATTGGTCTGAGCCCCTCTTCCCATAATGCCTTCTGTCTCTCACTAATGATCTCCACAATGAGACCAGGCCTGCACATCTTCATTAGACTTTGGAGAACTAATTTAACTCCACTTACACAACTTATTTAGCCACATTAAAAGAACATGTTAAGAAAATGCGGAAGAGTTTGAGTAATCCCATCGGTGAGATCCACACGGCGTGCTAAATGGTGGTGCTGAACAGTTTTCTGGGAAATGGTGATCTGGAGCTGATTCACCTAATTCAGGAAGTTGCCGTGGGTGCAGATAACGTCATTCAGGTTATATTATTGTGCATGGTGCTGATAAGTTCTGTATGAACTATAAAGCTGTTGAACATTTAACATTTCACACAAACAAGCCTATTTTATTAAGACACACAGAGCAACTTTTGTTTTCTGAGCTCAAGATGTATGTAAAATCCCCTTTGCCATGGATTCCAGGTAGAATCCATGGCAAAGGAGAAATTCAATTAGTCAACTGAACAAACGTTTATTTAGGTCAGAAATAAACGTAAATAAACGTTTGTCCAGTTGGCTTATCGGATTTCTCCTTTGCCTTTTCTGAGCTCAGTTTTTAGCATCATATTAAGGGATTTTAACCAACTAAGAAGTACAGTTCAGTTTGTGCAGTTTGTTTTTCAGAAAGTCCATGGAGACTGTGCATTTGAGATGCTACAGTTTTTTCTACACCATATGTGGCAGCAAAGGTGGCAGAAGACCTTCCAGATGAAATACTCTGAGACATTGCAGAGGAAATACTTTAATAGCATGAATGTAAGGAACTGCTGGATTGTGTGAAATGAACATGAATGGAGACTGTGCAAGGAGATATGGACATTTGAGATGCTATGGTGTAAAAACAAAACGTGGCAGCAAAGGTGGCAGAAGACTTTCTAGAGGTAATACTCCAAGTCCTTGCAAAGGAAACATTATGAGATAATGAAGCATTTCATCACCAACCAACACACATTTAGAGGCAAAAGTGAAACCGTTTGAGAACCTAGGGTGCCTGATTTCTGTATAAATAGTTCTGAATTAGACTCTTGTGGGTTCAACATGATTAAAATGGCTACGACACATTTGATGATCTCAGTGAATATTTGCTACAAGCCAGGGACAGCGTGAGAATCACACGATCAAGCAGGAAAACAGAGATTTAGATTTAGATCTGGTTTAGTACAAGCCTGGTCTAGTATTTGAAAAAAAATCCAAATAAGTTCTGATGTAATTCTTGGAGTGAAAAGTTTAAAACCATATTGCACATGAGCACTTCCGTACCTCTCCTGTCCACTTCAGTCACTCTGTGTTCTTTGGTGACGACACTTCTGGAGGTACAGGGGTTTGGGGCAGATGTACAACCATGGAGGGGCAGGTGAACAGCAGGTGATGGGCAGGTGCGCTCCTGTCCCAGACCTGCCCTGTTCTCAGTAATGAATGAGCCTGGATCAGACACACAGCTGGCAGAGAGCAGAGGATCATTCAGACGGGGGATAGACTGTACTCTGTAATGTTCTGTAACAAATGGCGAAAGACAGCAAAGTTTTAGTGTTTGAAAAGGTGATTGTAAACTTCCTCATTCATACACTGAGAATAAAATGTCGTGATGTGTGTAGACCAGGGGTGTCCAAACGTTTTTCATCAAGGGCCACATATTAAAACACAGACCAGGGTGAGGGCCTGTCGAGGGTCATAGAATGATGGTCAAAACAGTGAATAAATAAAATCTCTGCATGTATAACAGGTTTGAATGACCCTCCAGACCTTTGTTCATGCTTAGACCCTCAAAAGGACACACTACATTTGTCTGATCAAGGTAGATTTCAAAAACATGCAGTAAAAAGTACGACTTGCAGTAGTTTGGGCCAATTCACCTGGAAGCCCGAGGAACAAAACAATTGGTCTGAGGGCCACATTTGGCCCCTGGGCAATAGTTTGTACATGCCTGGTATAGACCAAAGGCTTCATGGACATAATTAAATTGCTTGCCGTCATGTTGCAGATACGTTCATGGGGAAGCTTCCAGTTCCATTGACTTTCTTATGAAGCATCGTCTCTCTGTTACTGCTGTTTTGTGTGTAAATACATTTCTATTCTTAATATGGAACCTGACTCCAAATTTGCTCCTATAACAGCTGGCCTTGGTAAGCTTCATTTGACTGGAGCTGAACACTGTGGGTGGCGTCACACTCCCTTAGTCCACTTCTTTACACAGTCTGTGGTGTAGACCTGAGCAGCCCTGAGCCATATTTACACTGGAGTCATTAAATCAGCCGAGCCCCGGGAGAGATGTGATTACAGCCGTTTGATTTGTTATAAATATAAAATCCGGATCTGAACCACTTCCCGCTGTACGCATGTTATATTTATGAATTGTTCCTGACCACAAACAAAGGTGAAACAAAGGCTGAAAGAAAAGTTATTTGTTAAGGTAATGTTACTGTTTCTGTAGAGAAATTTGACCCATGCTTAATAAGACGAGACACTGCAGGTGAACAGGAAAAAATCTTACATTTAGACATGTCAATTTGAAACTTCTGTAGTTTACTCATATAAATGTAAGAAGAAAAAATATTGTAGAGTTTTCATCAATGTTTTCATATAAAAATTAGACATTTTCTCTGTAAAAACTAAAATTGACAGTTTTGAGGATATTCAAAACAGAAACATGAAAACACCAGGTTTTGATTTCTTGCTTCTTTATGTTGACATTAGATACTAAAAATATATGGAGAAATCTTATTCAGCATAAAATAGATCTGCAAATTTGATTTAAAACTTATAAATGAATGTTCCTATGGGGGGAAAATGCATTTTTACTAAACAGTCTTTGAATTCCACTGTTCCATAGCTCTATGGGTGATTAAATTAAATAGAGTGGACCATTTTTCTGTTTCCACATGATATATTGATATATTATATTGTAAGAGACCAAACTGACTAAAAAATACAAAAAAGCATCTCTCGTAAATGCTGCTGCTGTCATGGTTAGAGTGTGGTTGAGGACCCCAAAGCAGAGACAGAGGCACAGGTAGCTGTTAAACAGGTTTATTGCCGGGAATGAAGGATGTGGTGATGGAAACTGGCTGGAGACATAGACGGAGGGAAGACACTGGGGTAGACTCACGGGTAGACAGACTGGACGACAAGGGCAGGCAGGATGACGTGGACAAGCAGGACGAGGACGTGGACAAGCAGGACGAGGACGTAGACGAGGGATAGAGGAGGAATGAACTGACACCGAACAAAGGACAAGGACAGAACCAAGGACTGGGGCTGATTAGACAATTAGCTGCAGGTGAACCACCGAGCAGGTGATCCACACTGCAGCATGAGCCCAGCCACACCCCCGAGAGGAGCAGACAGACACAGAAGGGAGGGGGAACACATAACAAACACCAAACCCTGACAGCTGCTGGTACCTGTCTGGAGCAGTGGGCGCCGCAGAGTTGTGCCCTGGGACCCATCTCCAGATTTCATTACATTAGTAAAGCTTTTCTTTCCATTACAATTTAGCAGTAAATTATTTAATGTACAACAACAGAGTCAGTCCTCTTTCTACAGTAGGTCTCATTCTCCAAACACAAACTCAACTCTGACTGGTGTCACTGTGAGGTAAGCACAGGATCACAAGGCCTTCACGGAGCACCAGGTTACAGAATGTGTCATGTTATAAAAAAACAGACCTAGAGTTGTGTTTCGTTTCATTCATTTTTGAATAATCCTTTATCGACATCTTCAAAGCTCAGAATGGTCTGTTCCACCTTGTGATACATGGTATTATAAGGGGTATTTTTCACGTTAGCAGCTTCCTTTTACCTTTTGTTAAGAAGAAATAGTCAATTCCAGGTCTGAAATGATCCGAATGATTCTCGTGAAGGTGTATGCAGTTCAAAAACACAGTGGAGCACTTCCTGTATTACCACATGAGATCATAAGGTGGAACAGTGTTTTCTGTCTGAGAGAAGTGCTCAGTGTGTGTTAAATGTGAGTGAATAAAACAAAACACAAGGATGAGGGAACAACATTTTAACAGAACAGAAAAAAGCTTAGTATTGTATTATCTGTGTCTGTTTGCATGTGTGTGTGTGTGTGTGTGAGTGTGTCTGTGAGTGCATGTGTGTGTGTGTGTCTGTGAGTGCATGTGGGTATGTGTCTGTAGCCAACCTGAGCAGCTCAATCCAGGTTCAATAACATTGATCTCCAGGCCTCTTATCTGCGGCTCTGGACCACCTGAGAATACGCACCACAAATCAGCTTGTCCGATCAGAGTTTAAAGAGAATTACTTTGAGTGGATTTTAACTACATTACAAATATGTCAATAACAGACTTGTCTTTGCATTGTGGGTGAAATTAAACATAACTTGGAACACAACTATTCTGTTTTTACAATAAACTCCGTGGTAAAGCATTCGCCAGCACAGAGAGGTTGGGTGCAGGAATTTATAGTGTGACTGAGTGTTGTTGTGTCATTGGGCACTTCACTAACCTTGTCTATGTGTGAATGTGGTGTGAAAATATGTGGATAATAAACAGTAAGACCTTGTATATTTATTAGACAATTATGATAAACTATTGAAACTATTGAAAAAAAAAAAACTATGCTGACTTTTTCTGACATTCTAACACAAGGATGTAGCTGTGATGAACACAATTTGACAGTTTCCCTTTGTGGTCGGTTGTGTGTTGAGAAATGTATGAATGCTCGTTGTCACTGTGCATGGTTATGGTGGTTGTGTGTCCGTTTTCTGTTTTTGGGCCTTGAGCTGTAGAGAAAGGCCCTGTGGGAAGTGGATTTATGTTTGTTGGAGGGAGGGGGGGCAGTGCCAAACTTGCACCGCGGTCTTGTGCAACTACGTTACACTACGCTTTTTCTGAGGTGTGTGTGTCTGTGGTGTGTATGTCTGTGTCTGTGGTGTGTATGTCTGTGTCTGTGGTGTGTATGTCTGTGTCTGTGGTGTGTATGTCTGTGTGTATGTTTGTGTCTGTGGTGTGTATGTCTGTGTGTATGTCTGTGTCTGTGGTGTGTATGTCTGTGTGTATGTTTGTGTCTGTGGTGTGTATGTCTGTGTGTATGTCTGTGTCTGTGGTGTGTATGTCTGTGTCTGTGGTGTGTATGTCTGTGTCTGCGGTGTGTATGTCTGTGTCTGCAGTGTGTATGTCTGTGTCTGTGGTGTGTATGGCTGTGTCTGTGGTGTGTATGTCTGTGTCTGTGGTGTGTATGTCTGTGTCTGTGGTGTGTATGTCTGTGTCTGTGGTGTGTATGTCTGTGTCTGTGGTGTGGATGTCTGTGTCTGTGGTGTGTATGGCTGTGTCTGTGGTGTGTATGTCTGTGTCTGCGGTGTGTATGTCTGTGTCTGCGGTGTGTATGTCTGTGTCTGTGGTGTGTATGGCTGTGTCTGTGGTGTGTATGTCTGTGTCTGCTGTGTGTCTGGCTGTGTCTGTGGTGTGTATGTCTGTGTCTGTGGTGTGTATGTCTGTGTCTGTTGTGTGTATGTCTGTGTCTGTTGTGTGTATGTCTGTGTCTGTGGTGTGTATGTTTGGTCTGTGGTGTGTATGTTTGTGTCTGTGGTGTGTATGTCTGTGTCTGTGGTGTGTATGTCTGTGTCTGTGGTGTGTATGTCTGTGTCTGTGGTGTGGATGTCTGTGTCTGTGGTGTGTATGTCTGTGTCTGTGGTGTGTATGTCTGTGTCTGTGGTGTGTATGTCTGTGTCTGTGGTGTGTATGTCTGTGTCTGTGGTGTGTATGTCTGTGTCTGTGGTGTGTATGTCTGTGTGTATGTTTGTGTCTGTGGTGTGTATGTCTGTGTTGTGTGTCTGTGGTGTGTGTCTGTGGTGTGGATGTCTGTGTCTGTGGTGTGGATGTCTGTGTCTGTGGTGTGTATGGCTGTGTCTGTGGTGTGTATGTCTGGTGTGTTTGTCTGTGTCTGTGGTGTGTATGTTTGGTCTGTGGTGTGTATGTCTGGCGTGTGTATGCTTGTGTCTGTGATGTGTGTGTCTGTGTTGTGTGTCTGTGGTGTGTGTCTGTGGTGTGTGTGTCTGTGCTGTGTGTGTCTGCGGTGTGTATGTCTGTGTCTGTGGTGTGTATGGCTGTGTCTGTGGTGTGTATGTCTGTCTGTGGTGTGTATGGCTGTGTCTGTGGTGTGTATGTCTGTGTCTGTGGTGTGTATGTTTGGTCTGTGGTGTGTATGTCTGGCGTGTGTATGCTTGTGTCTGTGATGTGTGTGTCTGTGTTGTGTGTCTGTGGTGTGTATGTCTGTGTCTGTTGTGTGTATGTCTGTGTCTGTGGTGTGTATGTTTGGTCTGTGGTGTGTATGTTTGTGTCTGTGGTGTGTGTGTCTGTGTTGTGTGTCTGTGGTGTGTGTGTCTGTGCTGTGTGTGGGTGTGTGTGTGTGCTGTGTGTGTGTGTCTGCTGTGTGTCTGTGCTGTGTGTCTGTGCTGTGTGTCTGTGCTGTGTGTCTGTGCTGTGGTGTTTGTGTCTGTGCTGTGTGTCTGTGCTGTGTGTGTGTGTCTGTGCTGTGTGTCTGTGCTGTGTGTCTGTGCTGTGGTGTTTGTGTCTGTGCTGTGTGTCTGTGCTGTGTGTCTGTGCTGTGTGGTGTGTGTGTGTGTGTGTGTGTGTGTGTCTGTGCTGTGTGTGTGTGGTGTGTGTCTGTGCTGTGTGTGTGTGTGTGTGTGTGGTGTGTGTGTGTGTGTGTCTGTGCTGTGTGTGTGTGGTGTGTGTGTGTGTGGTGTGTGTGTGTGTGGTGTGTGTGTGTGGTGTGTGTGTGTCTTTGCAGAAATGATGAAAACACCCAAATAAGTTGTGAGTGTAAATAAGACTTCGTGCTACAGAATGATGACGTGATAGAGACAGATGGAGGGAGCAGACAGAGGCGTGACAACATTAGAGAGGGAGGGAGGGAAAGAGAGAAAGATAGAGCTTGAGAAAGGAAGGAAGAGAGAGGGATGGAGAAAGGTAGAGATAAAAGGAGAGGCAGGAGAGAGAAAAAGAATGAGAGTGGAGGGGGTTGGGGAGAGAGAAGGGGAAGAGAGAGAGAGGGAGGGAGCGAACTGAGAGAGGAGGGGGCTTGGAGAGAGAGAAGAGAGAGAAAGGTAGAGAGAGAAGGAGAGGCAGGAAAGAGAGAGGAGGACAGAGAGAGAATGATGGCATGAGAGCGAGAGGGGGAGAGAGAGAATTGAGAGAGGTGGGGGCTGGAAAGAGAGGTAGAGAGAGAAGGAAAGCATGAGAGAGATGAAGAGAGGGAGAAAAAGATAGAGAATAAGGAAGGAAGAAAGAGGGAAGAAGGAAGGAAGAGATAAAAGGAGAGGCAGGAGAGAAATAGAAGAGAGGGAGAAAGAGAAGGAGAGAGAGGTGAGGGATGGAGAAAGAAAGAGAGGCAGAAAAGAGAGAGGTGGACATAGAGAGAGAAGGAGAGCATGAGAGAGAGGGAGAGAGAGAACTGAGAAAGGTGGGGTTGGAGAGAGGTCAAAGGAGAACAAAGAGAGAATAGAGACGGGATGGGGGAAGAAAGAGGAGGTAGAGAGAAGTAGAGGCTGGAAAGAGAGAGGTGGAGAGAGGAGATAAGTAAAGAGGAAAAGAGAGAGAGGTCAGAACCATAGCTTGTAGTTTGTTTAAATGGCCATAGTGAACCAGCTTGGTGCCACGTTCCAAACAGGAAGTGTCCACAGGAAGTGTTCATGTGGCACTTCCGGCTCCACAGACTCTGGTTCCAATACGAGAAAATAAGATGACGTCATGTCCGGGGAATACTGGCAGCCAACAGGAAAACTCATCTGTCTGTGGCCAGAGCGATCTGTCAGTCTGCATCTTCCAGAAAAAACGGGTCGGGGAGATCGATGCTTTTACCACCAAGTTTTAACGTTTTTGATCCTCGATATTCACTGACTTAGAGTAAGATGATGAAGTCCTGTCAAAAGCAATAAATGCAAAACCTACTTCAAAATAAGACGAGTGGTCAAATCTGTCAATACAAATAAGTGGCCCCACTGACTTTTTGCCTACCAGCCACTGCGCACGTGCGGAAAAGCTGGATATAAACAAAACAAAACAAAAAATGTTCTCATATTCACTTTACGTTAAAAAATAGTCACTCCTCTCTTTGTATTTTCTACTGTGAGTCTCATCATTTTGGTCTTAAAACGCTCGTATTAACACACTCTACATAATCCTGGTGTTTTTATTTCGCTACTTTGCCCAAAAATAAATCCCTACACTCCCTTAGTCCACTTCTGTATACAGTCTGTGGTCAGAAGAGAGGAGGAGGAGGTGGAGTACGGGAGATAAAAAAGAGAAAGAGGTGCTGAAAGAAAAGTAACAAGCGAATAAGTTAAAGAAGAAGCGCAAGAGAAAGCATAACAGAGTGAAAGATAAACGAAGAAGGAGACAGAAAGAAAGAGAGACAAAAGACTGGGAGGAGAACGAGAAGGAGAGGGCTTAGTGCTAATGCTAACAGCGAGCTCCGCATCCGCGCTGCTCCTCTGATTAGCCGTCCATCTGGCAGTGTGGGCCCAGCGCACAGCCAGAGAGGGGCCAGACGTGGAGCCGGAGAGGGGGAAGGAGAGGGGGAGGTATGGAGGGAGAGAGGAAAAGAGGAGGAGGGGTCCACTGGAGCTCACTGTCCAGCCCTGCCCCGGTGTGCCACAGGGAGCCTACAGCTGTCCAAAGATGGATTATCAAGAAGTTAGTGAAGCAGAAGAAGAAGAGTAACTTTTCTGTAGCGAGTGCAGGCTGGACCACGGGCGGGTACAGAGAGGGGTTTATGATTATGCCAGTTTGGTGTTAATTCAAGTGCACTGCCAAATAAAAACTTCCAAAATATCTTTCTTTACTGGGAAAAATGTAAAAAGGCAAATGTAGATCCTCCTGTTGCTTTGTTAATGTTTTTTTAATGGTTATTCTGTTATTTAGTCATGATTCTAAGTGTAGTAGTCAGGCAGTTTTTAGGCCAGATGCCCTTTCTGTCACTGTCAGCTACTAGTGAGGTGAGGTACTACTGAATTTTGTTTGTATATTATAGGAGAATCTTTTTAATTTATTTAAGGGCTGTCAACGTTAACGTGTTAGCGCATGTTAACGATTAATCACAAAGAAATATCGCACTAATGTTTTTTTTTAAATTAATCACAATTTATTCTGAATGCACATGCTCCTCTATGGAAAGCGCGATAGTAACCTGAAAGGCGGCGCAGGTTATTAGGTCAGTGATCAGGTCTGTCCATACGAGGATGTGAAGACGACAGATGAGACTGTGACTGGAGCTCAGCGGCAAATTTCTCAAAAAAAAAACTGCCCGACGGGACTTTAGATAAAACTAAGGTAGTTTGCAGATATTGCAGCGATGAACTCTCTTTCCACAGAAGCACAACAAGGTTAAAATACCATCTTAAAGCAAAACACGGGTTTGATTCAGCGGCAGCAACGACGCTACTTGTACAACAAGCCGAGCACAACAAACAACGTTGGTGGAGTGCATTTTTGTTAACTGCGATTAATCGTGATCAATCAAAATTCTAAAGTGTGATTAATCTGATTTAAAAAAATAATCATTTGACAGCACTATTTTTTTTTACACTATACAGTATCTGAATGGTAATGCCGATACATTTTAAACTAATGGATACTGAAAAGATCCATATTTTAATGCTGCTAGGACAGCTTTTCAGGTTTTGATTAGTAGACCATGCAAAATATTGTATTAAAACTATACAAAAAGCCATATGAGGGGCGCCAGCCACAAAAAACAAACAAAACAAAACTGTCGTTGTGTCCTTAGGCAAGGCACTTCACCCACATTGCCTAGTATGAAAGTGGTGAGTGATGAAGTAGTGAGTAATGAACTGTACAGTGTCTTTGTGACATACAGTATGTCTGTGAAAAGTGCTATATAAATATACACATACTTACCATATGTAGCGGTTGAGAAATGTTGAAGATTAAAATGCTTTATACTTTGTGTTCCAAATACGTCAGTTGCTCTAAAAATCACTGATACGTGTCACTGGGTGTGTTTAATGATCAAACTTCTCTTTTGCTATAAACACAAACCAAAAATCTGATACTGTCGGCTTTATTCACACTTACTGGAACACGTTTGGAAACATGCGGATGACGACTTCCGGTGCAGTTCCCAACACTGGGCATGTGATAAAACAATAAAACTGTGGATTCAGCAGCAGCAAATTCACAACCTGCCGAAGCTTTCCATGAGGGACGGGACTCTGATCGTGTCTTCGAGGGAACTGGTCGTAACCACTGATCTGCCGAACATAACGGAATGCTGCAATTCCATCTTTTTTTTATGAAGTTAGACAAATTATAATACACAAACTAACAAGCAATTTAGAAAAGGAACAAAGAAAGAATACAATGACATCTAGATGAAGAAAACTGGGATATTTTCTCAGTTTTCCCAGATTTTGTGAGAGTTTCTATCGCCAACAGAGCCCAAAGGAAGTCGTCATCCGCATATTTCCAAACGTCTTCCGGTTTTGTGACATTAACGTGAATAATAAAGCCTTTTATTGGGTTAATCTGATTTTACTGACCATGTAAATGTATCACAGTCTCTTCAACCAACATTAATCGATATACTTGCGTTTCTACCATATTTTTTTTTTTACATTTTTAAAACAATTTAGCACATCCGCAAATATTCAAATCTGCTTCCCACCCCCGCTGACTCTCTTGGGGCTTACGACACACAAATGAGCAGCGTTTGACTAGTTTGAGCACTTTCCTGTAATGTCATTTGTGCGAGAGGCAGGGACTGGAGGGCGTCATTTGAAGGATTTAAATGAAATAACAATTGGTATTTACACATTAAAGTCAACAGAAATTAGCTGCAGGTCTCCGGGGAGTAGCTCTTAAGCTTGTTCAAATTGAGTAATTCTGTGGTTCAAGTAGCGTCAACACAACAGAAGGAATTATTAAAAAGTGATGTTAATGTAATGACTCGATGGGCTGAGGGCAAGAGCGGAAACAAGGAAATTAAATGATTTTTTTCACCATTACAGTAATTTATGATTACGATAATTTGACTATTTTTGTTATGAAGAAATAGATTTACATTTTTGTACATGCGTGGTTTAAAATTATAATAACAGATTCAGATAACTCTGTGGGAAACTCTGTGGGAGTTTTTTTTTTGTTTTTTTGTATAAATATGCAAATAGAAAATGTTCACAAGTTCAATCTCATAAATGTAATATTTGTGATTGGATTGAAAAACTTGTGGCTTAAAGGTGCACTGTGTAACCTGTCTCCTGGAGGGTCCGTCACCTGCTTGTCTCCATTCAGATGTGCCTAAAGTGTTCCACAGTATGACCATAAATTTCCACGGATACTTGCAAACCAAATTACAGGCTAGATCTGTGGAGAGGCGACCCCACCCACAGTAAGAAGGGATGTTTTTTTTTACTGTATTTTTGACCAATAAATGACACCAGAAGTTGAATAAATGCGAAAACAGGTTCGTTTAATGCCGTACTGTGGACAATTTAACCCAAAGCATTAAAAGCTCCATGGAGACAAAAAGGTTGTGGACCCGCTCCAGAAAAGTTACTGTTGACTTCTGTTAAATCTTAGCAGAAATGAAAAAACAGCGCAGAGGCACGGAGATCGTCCTTACAGAGCGTTTAATGATGTTGCAGCAGGATTCAAGACATCAGGGTGAAAAACAGGCAAAATGTCCGAGAGTCTAAAGAATCTACTGAGGTTTCTGATGGTCTGAATGAGTCCAGGTGTCTAACAAACCTTTGTATATTCTAATTATGAATGTTCTCTTTTTAGCCGATACATAAGTCTGGGAAAATCACAGATGTATTATAAATGTTATCCTTTAGTTAATAGTTACCCTACAGTTTATCTCTTCAAAACAGAGCACCGTTCACTGTCAGGGCTACAGCTGGAGTTTGTATCATTTAAAGTTACTGAACAGAACATTTTGCACTTTAGCTGCAGCAGCATTAAGTCTGTCAGCGAGTACCATAAGATTATTGTTCACATTATTCAATGCACCGTAATGTCCTTTCAACGGGCAATGGTTCTGCCTACTTATTTATGATTTAATTAATGAATTTCAGCCCTGAGGTTTCTAGTCTCTACTAACCAGAAAGTAAAAGGAGCTGTTGAAAACTGTTGCTTCATTACATCACAAAGTGGAACAGATTTTTAAGTATTTGAAGCTTTGGAGATGTAGGCAAACTAATAATAAGGAGTTACTCATGTGTGAATGAAACAAAACAAAAACTCTGGGAATGTTTTTTGAGGAGGAAACAACATTATAACAAGGCTTAAAGCAGAACTAAATAACTTCAGTGGTAGAGCTCCCCCTACAGGTCTCTTGTGAGAATGAACTGTCGTAAATATTCTCCCCTCCCCTCCCCTCCCCGCTCATCTGCGCGCTCACGTTTTTTTTTTTTGCTCTCATGTTTGTTTACATAAAGCCTGTGAACAGTGTGTCCACAACACAATGTCTCAGGTGGGTAATGTTTTTTTTACTCTGTGTAATGGTGATTGATTTCAAGCGATCTTGTAAAAATATATACGAGCGCCCAGAGCTCCTGGAGCACCGCGGCTCCCGGAGCACCGCGGCTCCCGGAGCACCGCGGCTCGTAGCTCGTCAGTACGAGGTGTGTGTTGCTAGCTCGGTTAGCTGTGTGTAGCTGAAGTGTGGTAGAGCAGTTTGTCTCTGGTGAGAACAGAACAGACCCTGAGAGCTCAGATCCGGGTCGGTAGGAGCCAAGTTGCATGTGTGGTTTTTCCGCCCAAAGGCAGAGGGGGGCACCAGTGAACCCTTCAAACACCCCAAAATGTGATATGTGACCATCAGAGGGGCTTTAGAGGGGCTTTAATTGGGTAAAAATGTTACTTAGTTCTGCTTTAAAGTTCACAAGAGTCAATTCTGTGTAATATATGATCTTTAAAGGTGCATTGTGTAACTTTTGTGGTGGAGGGTCCGTCAAATGCTTTTCTCCGTGATGTTATTGCTGGAATGTTTCACAGTATGGCATTAAACCTTTCAGTCATCATGGAGACCAAACCAGACCATGTTACAGGTCAGATCTGTGGAGAGGCAGCCCGGCTCAGTCAGAACACCTGTTTTTAAGCTATAAAACCACCTCTAATTGAATAAATGTAAGGTAGAGCTGTTTAATGTCACACTGTGGAACATTCCAGGCAGAACAATGACATAACCATAGGAACAAGCAGATGACAGACCTCTAACCAAAAATGTATGTTCCATACCAAAATTGTTAAATGATGTCCTTTTCACAGATGATACCACCCTCTACTGCTCAGGAGAAGACCAAAAGCAGCTTGTTCAAATGGCAGTTTAGTTTGATATTAACAAACTGTCATTAAACAGAAAAAACTAAATTTATGATCTTTGCAAAACATAAAGTAGAAGATCATGTACAAATTATGCTCAACAAGTTTTTAGGAGTAACTATAGACCATAATTTTAAACTGGAAATTGCATATAAATAAAATCTGAAATAAATTATCCAAAGTAATTGAAATTATATATAAGTATAGAGATAGAAGACTTTATTACTTACCTAATGTAAAGTGGCACATTTAAAGTGCAGCATCTCACCCACATCATTGATAGAAATTGTCCTCCGCAAATAATGACTCCAGTCCACAAAACGGCGCTATTAATCCATTTTGTGGTGTTCTTTAAAAGTGAAAATACAGTGTTTCCTCACATGTCTGTTTACATCCACAAAGTGCACAGTGACGCTGCAGATTAGCAATAGTGACTCTACTTCCTGTGGACTTTATCGCCTCTTTTATGCTTCATGTATCTGAAGTATTGCACCACATTTCACAAATAATAATAACACAGTTTGACTTGTATCTAAACTAGAAGTGCAGAGCTCTGATCTTTGAACACTTAAGAGTCTCAAAGCGACTGGTTTTACTGTAGACAGGAAACAGCTGACGCGCTCACAGTTTTATATCCTGTGGTCACAGACAGATCCCACTGCAGTCTTTGCGATCAGAGATTTTTAGTCCCATAAGTTTCTCCTCAAGTCTGTGGTGTGCGCATTCTGTTGCACGTTTTAAAAAGACCGAAAAATCCTATAGTGTGTAGTGGCCTTAAGTTTGTGCTACGTACTCTGCTGTACTGTTGCTAATTTGTTTGTTTCCTTTTTGTATTTATGAACTGGTGTCAAGAAGATTCAAAGAGGGATAAAGGGGAGGCACAATCAGCTCAAGCTTCAGCCTACACCTTTTTGGTCTGTATGTTAAATGTGATTGTCTATGGCACATGTGTCAAACATGCGGCCCGGGGGCCAGATCCGGCCCTCCAAGACCTTTAATCTGGCCCTCGGCTGATTTTTCTATTAAAATACTTAAAATTTTCAGATTTTTCTGTTAATTTTCTGCACCGTTTAGCATAGCAGCGTCTCCGGCGTTTCTGTACGTTGCGACTCCCACCAGAGCAGCACAAATGAAGACTTTCCTCTTTCCAAACGCTCTTAAAGGACGATTGTTTTGACTGTCGACCGTGACCCTCATCAGCAAAATGTCAAAAAATGAGAAAAGCAGATGCTGAGTTCAGGATTTCCCAAGAAAAAGAGTCTAATTCTTATTTGTTGACAGAGGTGAATGGGAAATCTGTGCTCAGTGTGTTTGGAACAAGTGGCGTTGCTCGAGGAATATAATCTTAAACACCACTACGAGACACGGAGAAAAATACAATAACTTGAAGAGAGACCTGAGTTTTCTGATCCGGCCCTTTTGGGATCAAAGTAGGTTGCATACGGCCCCCGGACCAAAATGAGTTTGACACCCCTGGTCTATGGAATAATGCCAGAATATGTTTGTGACCGAAATAAATGAATCAGTACAAGGTATTATGAACCAAGTCCGCTTACACTTGAGTATATCTAAATTATGAATGTGTATTATTTGTCCAGGTTTGACAGCATGCACTTGTGTGACATTTGAACGAGTTACCCTCTGGTTGACGGGCAAACCCTCCTCTCCCTCCGCCCCCGTCACCCCTCTCACTCCACGTAACAGCACACACACTAACCATATTTGCTTTTATGTAAAACTTGGTGACGCCGTCCTGTTTATAGAACCAAAACAAACACGAGACGCGTTCTGTTACCCCGGCCGCTCACTCACCCCCGAGGAGATAAAAGACTCTCTCTCCCCCCTCATCACTGTCTCCCTCGCTCGCCCGGACCCTCGCTTACTCACCGGCTCGCTCGCCCGGTGCGGAGCTGGGGCGTCCAGATAAAACAGCCCCCGAGAAAAATGACGGCAGGTAATCACGCCGAAGAACTACCGCTCATTACTCTCGCCCTGTCACTGCAGATGAGAGACAAGGCGGCCAATCGCGCGCATCCCTGCACCCCGCCGACAACGCCAGATTGATTCCGAAGCGAGCACCCTCTTCTTTCCGCTCGTCTCCGCCTGTTTTTTCCCTTTAGAAGTCACCGTTTAATGACTAAGCTTAGGTGGGATCTGATTTTTCCCCTGTACTTCCTGCACGGCGGACAGGTTGGAGTGAATTCAGAAATGTGCGAGTTGACCTTGGCGCCGATGAAGATTGCTTCCACCAACAGAGGCAGGGGCAGATAAAACCGGAGAATTAGGATCTATTGCTATCCATACAGGCTCTGTGAAATAGCGCTGTTCTGCCAGAAAATTCAACGTATTCTGATAAAAAACAAACACTGAGAAGGTTTTTCTATTATAGCTCCTTTATAATAGCTTTCAGTGATATACCTTCTAATACAGTAGGTGTCAAAGTAGATCAGAACGTGTAGTCAGAGCTCTTATCTATAGTTTATGATGTGAAAATGAAACCACAACTATAATCATTAGCATTTTTTTCAATGGGGTTCCACAGGGCGATAATGCTCCTGTGCTTTTATGCGGTTAATGTTTAACTTTAACTAATTTGATACCGTGGGGGAAAAGGGGTGGGGTTAAATAAGTATTTACTTCCTCCCACTCCATTTCGGACATTAGTAAAATCCATGTTTTTGTTTATTGTTATAGAAAAGAAGCATTTGTTTTTCGTCCTATGCATTCTATGCATTGCTGTCTGAATAAACATTCATTCATTCATTAAAAAAAAACAAAAATTCTACTACATTCTATTGAGTTTGTTGCCCATAAAATAAAATACATTCACTATGTAGAACAATCAAATCAAACACTAAGATAGTCATTGACCAGGTGTAGACAGAAGCTAAAGATGATTGTGCCGACCCTTATCTCCAACTACAGCGGGTTAATGGACATTCATCTACAAAAGTACCACATTTTACTAAATCATCATAAAAAAAAATAAACAATCATTCTCATTATAACAAAGTTCTCTTTACTGTTTTTATTTTTTCTAATATTTTTGCATTACCATCCATCCATTTTCTTCCACTTATCTGTGTCCGGATCACAGGAGCTGCTGTCTGAGCAGGGACTCCCAGACTTCCTCACCCCAGACACTTCCCCCAGCTCCCCCAGAGGGATCCTGAGGTGATCCCAGGCCAGCCCAGAGTCATATATAGTCCCTCCAGTGTGTCCTGGGTCTTCCCCGGGGTCTCCTTCCGGTTGGACATGCCTGGAACACCTCCTGAGGGAGGCGTCCAGGAGGCATCTGAACCAGATGCCCTCCCCTCAGCTGCTCCTCTCAATGTGGAGGCGCAGCGGCTCTACTCTGAGCTCCTTCTGTCTGACCGAGCTCCTCACCCTATCTCTAAGGGAGCGCTTGGTTACTCTGCGGAGGAAACTCATTTTGGCCGCTTGTTTCGGCGATCTCGTCCTTTCAGTCATTCCCCAGAGCTCATGACCACAGGTGAGGGGAGGAACGTAGACTGAGGTAAATCGAGAGCTTTGCGTTTGGGCTCAGCTCCCTCTTCACCACAACGGTCCAATACAGCGAGCGCATCACTGCCGACGCTGCACCGATCCACCTGTCAACCTCACGCTCCATCCTCCCCTCACTGTGAACAAGACCCCGAGATACTTGAACTCCTCCACTTTTCCATTACTATTCCCTTAAAAGTTATTTTGAATTGAAACAGAGAAGTCGCTTGTTTTAGCTCATTGCAGAAACTGTTCCATAATTGAACTCCTTTGCTTGAGAAAGAGAGTTCCCTCAGAGTCATTCTTACATGTGACCCGTTGAACACACATGTACCAGTTAGATTATATTTACTTTCTCTCTGAGGGAACATTGCCTGCAAAGAAAGAGGAATTTTATTATGTTTGACTTCGTACATGAACTTAGCCGACCAAGTGCATTTGATTGGACGAACAATGAGTTACTCGGTGAATCATAAGATGCATATGACACACGTATAACCCATAAAACTGCTTTTGCTGTAAGAGTTCACGCTATGATGAACTTTTTAGAGCTTTATATCATTTAATAAGGTTGTATGTAGCTCTAAACACCTAGTGATGTCATCAGGTGGTAACCCAGGAAGTGCTTAATTGCGTTCATACACATTCACCAAAAAGTTCCTGATTATTTCAATGTGTAAAATAACGATGCTGCTAACCCACTTTGATGCTGGAAACTATTCATTTAAGACTAATTTACATTGCTTTTCTGTGGCATTTACTGTGGCATTTTGAAAGAAAAAGTTAGAAATTATAAAAAAAAAAGTCAATAGCTACACAGCACATTATTGTACACAGGTTTTAGTGACTCTGTTTTGGGGAGTTTTGACCACTGAAAAGAAGATTAGTTTCAAATATTTTGTTCCAAATTGCAATGCCAACAGTGCCAATTTTTCCACTCCAGAAGCCAGTGACTCCTAATGCAATTTATTTTCGTAGAATCCCCAAAGAGCATTGGCCTCGCAGAGCTTCACAAAATTGATGATTTAGCCAACAGAAAGTTTGCAAAAATAAAACAATGAAAGTGTTATTGGGTAGCAACGGACAATCAGATTAGCTAACGAAAAAAAGGTGTCCATTTAAAGGAAGTGTACTGTATGTAGCCTGAGCTCTTTCAGTTTAAAAAAGTGTATTATGAACTTGGGCTGCTCGTGGGTTGCTGCATATAGCGAACACATAAAGGTTTTTCCTTATATGGACAAGGTGCAGGGGCCGGGGTTTAGTGAGGGTCCAGATCAGAGAAAGTCCTTTTAGTAGGGATATAAAAATAACCGAACTATGGTGATATCGTATCGTATCAAAGGTCTCACAATAATATCATGGACCATCTTTGCTTAAATGAATAGTTATGATGCAGAAATAGCTAAAAAAAACAAAAAAAAAAACAGAGGGAACTACATAGACCATGATCCTTTGCTCCGTTTCAGTGCAGACGACATGAAGAAACTTTGAAATCTTCATTCTTTGGATTAAGTGAAGGCATTTTTAGAGGAAAAAATAGCATATTGACAGTTCATAAATATACCATGAGATTTATATCATGAAAATATCGTACAGAGAGATTTGGATATCGTTCCATCCCTAATGACAATAAATGTTGTACCAAACGACTGGGCAAAGCATTTTATGTCAGTCTCGTCATTATGTAGAATATCGTAATATCGTGAGCCTCCCCACCATATTGCATTAAATATCGTACAGTGAGGTTCAGACCGTGACAATATCATATCATGAGACTTGGATATTGTTACACCCCTGTGTTTTTAGGTTCAGACCAACTGGATTTCAGCATCAAAACCCAAATCAGAAACTCAAGTGAGGCTCATTCTTCTTTCTGCTTGGATAATAATCATGAGAACAAAAACACACACACTTCTTGGCCATCACATCCAGTCTTTTTCTATCTAAGAATGTATCAGTAAAAGATATATTTAACTGTCATTGCTGTTGATTCAATTAACACTGTGTTTATGTTAATGACAACAGAGAAGGATGGAGTATGAGCAGAACTGTCCTGTTACTTATATTGTCTTGTTTTATGTGTTTTTGTGGAATTACACTGCAAATTTCCTGATCTGGACAAGATTTAATTAAAGCTTCTATCTATTCATCTTGTTTTCAGATTTATTACCCACTTGTTAGTTCTGAGACTGCTTCATTCTAGTCTACACAGTAAAACCTGGAGGGTTAAAATTTCAGGGTAAAATATTTCAGAGTTGTTTTTAACACGAAAAATGTTATTTAACTGTTTGAAAGTTAAATGGGGGTTCTAGTTGGGGAGAGTTGGCAGAGTTAATATGCTTGAAGTTAATTAAACTTCCCTTAGTGTTAATTTGGCACCTCCCACCCACCACTTCAAAAATCTGTGAGAGAAATTTTGTACATAATTTCATCTTAAATGAACTAAAATAAAGTGTAAAAATAAAACACCATTTAGTCTCAAAAAGTTAATATAACTCTTGATTTTGGGGTTAAAGAGGAACTTAATTAACATTTCCAAAAGTGTTAAATGAACTCTAGAACAGATCGGACTCATATAAACCCTGAGAAAATGCTAAAATAGATTATGTGAGAGTCAATTTTAATCCTCCACTTTTTGCTGTGAGAGGCAGTTTATTTTAAAATAACTCATCAGTAAAATGATCTTGCTGCAGATCATTTCACTACTATTTTCTGATAAAGTGTTTATATCGTACATTTTCGCCACACTTTTTTGCAGTATATGTGTTTGTATGTTCTTAAATAAATTCTAAATATTTATCTCATGTTGGGAACTGGAATTTTAAACCTAGATCTTACAAAAAGCCATTTTATAGTATAGTTTTTAGTCAAATTCACACTGTAAAGCATGGAGTACACCAGGTTCCACACAGACTCTATTTCCTCATCCATTTCTCTGCCCAAACAAACACAGAGTGACAGTAAGTGAGTCCTTGTAGATGTCCAATCCGGCTCCTTATCCAGTCATAGGCCCGTGTCTCACTGCTGCAGCTCTATTGAAACTGATCCTTTACATTACCCCCTGCACCTGCCCCACTCTGCCCTAACCCGGGCCCTGTGCTGCAGATTAGAGCAGACAGCACCACTTCCCTCCTGCCTCCTCCGGTCTGCGTGGAGGAAAACACGAGCTGATATGGAGCGTGTGGAACCAGTCTCGGAAATGGACTGTTTTTTGCTTTGACTCATTTGTACAATATTGATTCATACAGACACATGATGGATATAGAGGAGCTGTGAATTTGGTGGGTTTCAGATAACACACATTCCCAACATTATGTACTGTAAGATAATAATATTTAAAGGTGCACGGTGCAACTTTTTGCTTCGGAGTCCGTCACCTGCTTTTTTCAATGGATATGTCATTTCTCCGCCTGGAATGTTCCACAGTCTGACATTAAACAGCTCTGCCTTGCGTTTATAACATTACAGGTGGTTCCACAGCTCAAAAATACCTAGAAAAACAGGCATTCTGATTGTGATTGGCATCGCCCTTCCACAGATCTGACCTGTGACTTAGTCTGGTTCGGTCTCCATGAAGGTAGAAAGGTTTAACATCATACTGTGGAACATTCCAGACAAAGCAATAACATCTCCATGGGAAAAAAGCATTTGACACAGAAAGAGACTCCACCAGAAAAGTTACACAATGCCCCTTAAATACAGCATCCCAGGTTTTGTGTAAGATCAGGGACACATTGAACCCTCTTCTTTGTATATTCAAGAGTATTTTCGCAGTATATTCAATAAATAAAAGTGATTTCTTCTTGTTTGTGAGTTCTTCTCCATCAATAAGCACTCGGAGGAAAGAGGTGAAGGTAATAACTGACATTTAAGTGCTGCTTTAGGAAAAGTGGAAATTAGTACTGTTTTTAAGGTCAGATCCAGTGACCCACAGATCAGCGTGATTCCAGCTCCCACAGATGAACGCTGTCGTTGTGTCCTTGGGCAAGACACTTAACCCACCTCGCCCCCAGTGTCTGTATACACTTGTGTGTGAGTGTGTGAGTGAATGGGTGAGTGGTTCCTTGTTGTAAAAGTGCTGTGAGTGTCTTGAAGGTGGAAGTGCTGTATAAAGATGTGACCATTTTCCATTTTACTGTGTTCTAATGAGAAAGGAAAAGCAATGTCAGTTTAAAGGAGTCAGATGAGTAATTGAAAACTCCAATTTTCCTCAGAAAACGGTCTTTAAATGTCACTAAAATGGAGTGAAAAGCATTCATTTGTCGTTAATGTTCATTTAAACTGAACATAAACACTGGCATTGCCTTCTCAGTGTTTCAACTGCCCATGAACTTGAAAAAAAAAGTAATATTGGAAATACGATGGATCCTCCCAAGTTTTAGTAGCTACTTTTGTTCCCACTTTATTCCTACTCCAAGATGAGTCTGTTGACCCTCCAACCCCAGGCCCATTAAGCAACATTTCCTCCAATTTAGAGGACAGAAATGGAGAGATTTTGAAGAAAAGAAACAGAAAAAAACAAGTGTACCTTCTTATTTTAATACTTTCTTTTCAGACCAAGGCTCAGTTTGTTTTCACAGCTGTCTTGAAACTCAAAGGTGCATTATTGCTTTACCTCCAATATCCCAAAGTATAACATTAAACTTTTCATTTATCTCCATAGAAACAAGCAGGAGACGTCACCAGGCCAATTTACAGATGAGATCTGTGAAGAGGCGTCTCCACTCACAGTCAGAATGCATGTTTTAAAATGTATTGTGGAACATTACATGCAAAAGAATAGTATCTCCATGGTAACAGACCCCAACCTGACAAGTGAGGCAGAGCACCTTTAAAGTGAGAAAAGTTTTGAGCATTTTGCCATGTTATAAGCCATGTTGTGGTACTTTTTCACAAAAACAATCCATAGCCTATTTTTTAACAGAAATGATTCTTTCTCTAATTTTTATTATTATTCTCTCTATATCTCCAAAGCTCAAAACGCTCTGTTCCACCTTGTGATGTCATGAAGCGGTAGTTTTCAAGTTAACAGCTCCTTTTTACCTTTAGTTTCAGCAGAGATGGGCAATTCCAGGTCTGAAATCATCCAAATGATTCTAATGAAGGTATGTGGAGTTTAAAAACACAGTGGAGCACATGACATCGCAAGGTGTTTTCTGTTTGAGAGAAGAATTCAGCTGGAATATGCAGGTTTGTGTGTTAACAATAAGTGAATAAAAAAAAAAAAAAAACACAACTCCAGGTCTGTTTGTGATGAGGATTATTATAATAACAGAGAAGAACATAGTGTAATATGGGCTCTTTAACAATTTATAGACACAAAACAACACAAATAACAGCGAAGAAATCACTCAGTCCATTTATTTTTTCAGATTGTATAGTATTGTTTACAAATTTTAGATCCACAACACTTTTCTACCGTCAAACTGGTTTCACTACAACTGCATGCATCTGTTAGCATGCCAGTTATGTTGCCCAATATTTGCTTTGTTTTTTTCATGTTTATTATTCAATAAAGACCCAAATTAAGCATGATGAACAGTCCTTCAACTTGTATGCAAAGACTTATAGGCATATAGGATTTATAGGCTTACAAATATACAAAAAAACAACAACCAGAAATTCATTTTAAACAGTTTGCAGTGGCCCAAAGTTAATCCTCACTTTCAAAACACATTTCTAGCGCCATAATTCTTCACCTGGATGAGTTTATAAGCGTGTTTCACAACTTTCAGAGGCCAGAGTACAGTTTTTCTGCCATGGTAATTCTACCAGCAACTAGCATGCTAACAGCGCATCGGCCCTACTTCTTGGTTCAGGTACAACAATAATATTAACTGTATCTGAAGTGGAAAAATGACAAGAAATAGAAATAGGGTACAGCCTGTGTAACGTTTGACCCCGCTGTGTATTTGAGCAAAGTAAGTAATACATTTTGAGCGTAAGTGATGAAAAGTGTTAGAATAGTAACAGCTCATATTCTGGTGTTCTCCTCATTTGTCTGTGTGCTGGTTTGGTGGTTTACAGATGCAGCAGATTACTGTGTAGGCTTCACTCTGGTGCGGTGCCCTGTCTTTGGTCCAAGCGGCTTTGACTGAGTGCGCGCTAAGTCGTCTCCACTGGGTGTGAGAGGAGTGGGCGTCCAGATGGTTCTGAGAGCTGCCAGGTAATTACTGCACAGCACAACTCAAGACGCTCTTTCACTTTTACACTCAAAACGCTATGTCCAGTTATGCACCTCATTTCAGCCTGGATTTTACATCACTCATAGAAAGAATATTTAAATGTGCACCAAGGAAGTTTCCCGGCAGAGGGTCCACCACCGGTTAGGTTCCATACACGTATTTATCTTGGATTATTTGATTGTAGGTGTTTCTATTGCTCAAACATACATTATAAAACATGCACGAATGGAAAGGAGCGTGTTTGAATGCTCAGAGAAGACGGCTTTGGAGTAATCCATCTGTGAAACTAGTGTGAATGAAGCAAAAATACAACTCCAGGCGTTTTTGATCAGGGAGCAACAGTATAACGTGGTTAAAAAGTGAAAAAAGTCAAGTTTGCATAATATGAGTCATAATTCGCCCTCTACCCACCCTTGAATACTGCAGGGGCACCCTGTCAAGAGTCTGGAGAGCCCTCCTCAGATCTTCTGCTCAGTTTGATTAGGAATATTTAGCAGGAAAATGATTGCAAGTTGTGGTTTATTCAGCCAGATCCAGACGCTTTGGCAAAACTTTACTTTTAAAGGTTTACGGTGTGAAAGCACTGGTCTGATTCCTCAGCCAGTTTCACGTCGTCGACACCATGTTACCTCACAGCATTAGGATTCGTTTGCTTGACAGTAGGTGAGTTCTTTATTTATTTAACCAATCGCTGCTGTTTGGTGGTGACATATGTAATGTGCCGAAATGCTCAGTAGTGTCCAAGTAAAACCTGCACAACAGCAAATCCTGGAGGAAGAAGGGCAATAACGTCTTTCACCTTCATGAAACCAAACATTCTCTTTGTTCTGGCTTTAAATCCTTGATGTGGAGAATCATTGCCAACACAGAATGTCTGGCTCCATCTCGACTGCTTTGTTTTCTGTTGTGCTGCACCACAAAAGGACACAGAGGTGCTGGAGTTTGACGTCATAGCTTCACTGAGTACAACGTCTGGGGTTCTTACAAACCGCCGAGTGTATTCTGATTCCTGACCCAGTCACTGGGGAAACATGAAATTGATGGGAGACACTAGGTGGCGGCAGCCTGGCTATGAAAGCACATCCTGTGTCTGCAATTTAAGTTGGGAGTGATTGACCAATCAGAGAAAAACATGGTTTATGTCAAAACAAACATGGCTGCTTATGTATAAATAGGGGAGAAATAACACAGAGGACTAAGAATGCAGATTTAGAAAAATGGACACACCACATTCTTATTTAGCTCAGGTAAAAGAAGTTATTTTGTTCTACTACTACTACTACTACTACTACTACTACTACTACTACTACTACTACTACTACTACTACTACTACTACTACTACTACAACATCAGACTTATACAGGGCTTTTTGGACACTCTAAGACGCTTTACAAACAAATAGAATGTGGGAATTATGGGGCAAAGGTGTGAGTTTTTCATAGGGATTTGCAGTGCTGTAAAGAGTCCGAGTTCCTGATGGACGGTGCTTGTGAATTCCACACAGAGGAGGTGGCGGCTTCGCTGACACAAGAATTTTCAAGAGGAGAATGTCTTCCACATTTGAGAGACAAGGTACAAATTAGCAGCTGTGGTTGGACCATTTTAAGTCAGGACGGAGGTTTCACACCCTTATGGATCTAGAGCCTTCTGGATTTAAACAAATAAAGGACTGTTTGGACAGACAATGGAAATCCCAGAGGAAACCCACCCAGACACGAGCAGAACATGCAAACTCAGTACAGAAAGTCCTCACTTCACCCGTCCAGGCATCTTATTTGTTGTTCTATGTTTCCATTGACAATATTTTCAGAAAACATGAGAGAAAAGCATTTGAGCTTCATATATATTAGTGTATAATCTCCGTCCTCCGCGCGTGGCTATAGCGGCATGTTTGCAGCCATGTTAATAGCCATAATGCATCACAGAGCTGACAGGCACAGGAACACTAATGATGAGTTGGACAGCTGCAGCCGCTCTCTGCCTTCTGTATCTGTGTGCCTTTGTTTGGGCAGAAAATATACTCAGGTCTGAATGTGTGAAGGATGCCAATTTATCATAATAGTGAGGCTAATTATAGTGTTTTCGCGAAGAAGAATTTTCACGGTCTAATACGGTGGACAGCAGATACGCAGGGCAAAGATTAGGCCAAATGTTTGGAGGCAAGAATTCACACCACTTATTTTACTCACCAAAACCAGCATATTAATATCTGGTATAAGTTTTAGTTTAGTTTGCTCTCTGCGTTAAGTCACTCCCCCTTCAGAGCGCTTTCACAACAGAATCAGTTTACATCCTGCTACTGACACTACTGCACATCACGTCAGGTTTAAGAAGTTGTAGTACATGGTTTGAATCACGTTTTTGTATATTTCTGGAGAATTGTCACGTGAGAGTGTGGGAGACATAGGCTTGTGGACTGAATCGTACAGGAGAGATCGCTAAATTACTCAAACATGCATGGATGATACATACATTTTCTTCGGTCATGAGAGAACATTCTAACATGACAGAAAGCTCCAAAAAGTTGATTTCCTGTAATACCGTTTAAGTGTTTGGATATCGTAGCCTTAAATATTTAGATTTAAGAAACGATTTTCCCCTTTTTAAGTGCGTAAAGGTCGACTATGTAACTTTTCTGTTTATTCAAATATGTTCCACAGTGTAGCATTAAACGAATTACAAGCAGGTCATGCCTCCAAGTTACAGGTCGGGTCCCAACAACTGATTCCCAAATGTACAAGTCGCCCTTAAGTAACGAATAACTGCTCTGTCAATAATCATATCATTGCTGCACTGTCTTCCAATGACCTCTTGAATATAACTGAGATTTTATATTTTATTACTTATTTTTCTATTTCATTTTGACTTGTACATTTACATAATTATATATGATGATACATAAGATAGACACTTTTCTATTGTCTATTTTTTTTAAGTTCATATTGTAAAAATACAGAAGAATCCCTACAAAATCCGACCTTTATGAAAGCTGTGGACGCCCTGTCTGCCGAACACGGGCAGGTCGGTTTCTCAAAAAATGCTTCTGTGGGAGATTTTTCCTTGGGCTGCGGGCTGTAATATCTCGCTCAGCCACACGTCAATTTGCGATCACGGATAGAGGGGGCGTGGCATATCCAGCTCTTATTATACATCCATGATTATGCCATTTGTAACATATGTATTATTGAACTACAATACAATAGCTGGTAGTAATATTGGAATGTAATAGGCTAGTGATCAGAAGTCTAGGGGTCGGCTACGGAGAGAGTGATAGAGACTGAAGTTTGCAATTGGGATGACACCATGTATTGACAAAAATTTAAAAAAATTGACATAACATACTGAGAAACACCCTGTGCGAATGGCCACTCGAAAATACAAGTAATATTAAAGACAAATCGTTATTTCAAGATTCATTCAATAATAAAAGGTTGACACAATCTTCTGCAAAGCTTGTACACAGCGATGCAATGATCAATAGGTACCAGATGAACCAAAAATCAAGAAGTCCATACCCTCAACCCACCCACAGTTCACTGAATTACCCACGTCTGGGTGATAAAGGAGATCCAGCAGAATTTGAGGTAAAAGAGTTTCGGCAGTTCATTATTGCAGTAAAAGATGGATGCGAGTGAGTGACGTGTGTGGGGTGAGAGATTCCCTGGGCTACAGGAGCCCCCTACCGGTCCGGCAGAGAGATAGTGGTTCTCCCACAGTTCAGAAAGTCCTTAGGCTCAAAGCCCACTCCTTAGCTCGCCATCGGGTTGGGTAACTGGGAAACCTGGCCTGTATAAATAGCAAAGGCCCCAATGAATCATATGCACATATCAAATAAAGTCAAGTGCTAATAAATTGTAACATTGGTGTGCGCACAGTTCAATTTATAGCACTAATTGCACTGGAAGCTCTTCAGCATAAATAAAATTTATATCAAATAATATCTGTCATATGCCAATTATCAATAATCAATAAAATGCATTAATTGCATAAGATAAGATAGCAGCAATTCAATTTAATATTTGGTGTCACTTAGAGAAGAGTCATATTTGAAAGAACAAGGTACAAACTCTAATAAAACAGTAGGCTAACCGCTCCTATCTAACTACATGGGAGCGGCTAGGCTACCTCAGCACAACAACGTTTCACTCACCAACTCCGCAGATAGCGCCGCATATAACCGCCCTTTCGATTGGGTTTTGGACACGGTAGCCGACGGCTCCTATGGGTTAAGTGAACCATAAATATCAAGCGAAAATGTGAATTAACAAGCGAAACCGCGTGAAAACAGACCTGCAGCCCAGCTCTCCTCTGGCATCCCCACGGCGTCTAACCTAAGTGAATCTCCGCGGCAGGAAATACACACGCGTTTGGCGCCACAGGTCACATGATCGCATGACGTCACCAGAAAACTAATGCACTGATTGGTTAACTAACGGGGGGATGGTGCGTGACTACGTCAGACGCACAGTGAGACTAATCAAGACAGAAATGAACGGAGAATGACAGATGACTCAGGATTTATTACCTGGGTTACACCCTCCCCCCTTAAATCCATGCAACTCCGATGCATGCTATATGACATGAACATGAGAGCACACAGGGGTATCAGACGCAGAGAGAATAAATGCTTCACCATAAGCATCAGCTAAGCTGTGAAAGAGAGTTTGTACAACTGAAATGAGGGGATTACCCAAGGCTGAGTATTGCAAACGCTTAGGCGGTTGTCGCTGTCTAGTGGATCGTCGTGCGATATTAGCATCATCCGAGTTAGTAACATTGACTGGTTCCTCAACTCGGTTAAACGGCGTATCAATTACGCTTGGGGGTGTCTCTACCTGGGCATGGGGCACCGATTCAGTTTCAGGTTCTTCGTCTTCAGCCCCACAGGAAAGTGGATGGTCATCAGTCTCAGGTAAGTGATTCTCTGATTCAGGTTCAGGTTCATCCACAGGTAGAGAAACTCCAAGAACAGCAGTGGGATCGGCATTGTCAATCATTTCAGGTAAGCGGTACGGAGCAGAGGGAAGAGACTCTGGATTTGCAGGATCAGGTGTTGTGTCAGGTACAATAGACTCATGCTCACGATTTCCAGACACAGGAACAGTGATCACATCTTTAACTGTTGGCTGAATGGACAACCAAGGAAAATCCAACTCAACATCCTCCTCTTCCAGATTACCATCAGATTCTTCAGCTGGTGGCTGACTTCGGGTTCGAGGCTTTCGAACAGGAGTAGAAGTTGGAGAGTCTGGATCATTAGTGACAGGGAGAAACCCACATGGAAGCAATAGGTCACGGTGCAACGTCCGCGTTGGCCCATTTACATCATTTTCTGGCCGCACCTCATAAACAGGTAAATCACCAGCACGCTTAATGACCACATAAACATCTCTCTCCCATTTTATCCTCCAACTTATGCTTGCCACGGAGCCGTGCATTACGCACCAAGACTCGGTCTCCTGCTTCCAGACCTGAGGGAGTCACTCGTTGATCAAAACGACGTTTGTTTCGTTTCCACCTGATTTCTCTGCATTTTTGTAAGCGATTTGATAGCTTTCTTCCAGTCGGGACCGCAAGTTTTGCACATACTGAGAATGAGACTTGAGGATGGTTCTCGTGCAGGTAAGCCATAAGCAATATCGACAGGGAGTCTGGGACAACGGCCAAACATGAGTTCATACGGTGTAAAGCCGGTAACTTCATTACGGGTACAATTATAGGCGTGGACTAATGGTCTGACATATTCCTTCCAAGTGGCCTTTTGATTTGGTTCTAGTGTACCCAGCATATTCAAAAGTGTTCTGTTGAATCTCTCGACCGGATTACCACGTGGGTGATAGGGTGTAGTTCTTGTTTTTGAATGCCTGCAATTTCACAGAGTTCTTTAATTAACTTGGATTCGAAATCAGGTCCTTGGTCAGTATGCAGCCGTTCAGGGATTCCATAATGCACTAAAAAATTTTCCCAAAGGCACTTTGCTACAGTCCTCGCTTTCTGATTGGCAGTTGGTATCGCCACTGCATACTTTGTAAAATGGTCTGTTAAAACCAGAATGTCTTTGGTGTTACTCTTGTCAGGTTCTAACGACAGATAGTCCATGCAAAGCAGCTCGAGCGGACGAGTAGTTTTGATGTTTACCAGTTGGGCAGCTTTCTCTGGCAAAGCTTTACGGCGAACACATCGAGGACAGGTCCTGACTTTTGTCTCCACATCACTTGCCATTTTGGGCCAAAAAAACCTGGAACGAATGAGATCAAGAGTTCGCTCTATTCCCATATGTCCCATATCATTATGGAGAGCAGAGAGGACACTTGGGCAAAGCTCTTCTGGAAATACTAGCTGGAACATGAGCTGCTCACCATCTTGTCGTCTGCGGTACAGAACATCATCACGAAGCTCGAGACGATTGAGTTCTCGCAATAGGACAGAAAGATCAGGCAGCTCTTGCCTAGCTGTTGGTGGGACTTTTTCACCAGTTTTGATTTGATGGATGATTTCACGAATACAAGGATCAGCTTGCTGTTTCTCTTTCAGGTCCAGTTGTGACAAGGTTGGGATGACTAGTAACCCATGCTGTGTTTCATCGGCAAAGCATTCTGGCACTGCTAACGCTGTAACACTCATGGACTCTACCAAGGTGATTGAGCAGTTATCAGGATCGGGAAAAGTTCTGGCCAGCGAGCTGAGACAGATGGCAGCAACAACAGCTTGAGGAACTTCAGATGTACTGTCAACACTGTGACCATTGGCAAACTGTCGAACCCGGTCCCACTCTTGTTGCAATTGTAAATCAAGACGATGGTCATGAGGCCGTCTGGACAGTGCATCTGCATCTAGATTTTGTTTACCAGCACGGTACTGGAGCTTGAAGTTATACGTCGCCGACAAAGCCGCAAGCCATCTATGGCTGGCTGCGTCTAACCGCAGAGGTCAGAACATATGTCAGAGGATTGTTATCAGTTATCACGACAAATTCAGCGCCATACAGGAAATCGTGAAACTTCTCTGATACACTCCATTTCAATGCTAGAAACTCCAGCTTATGCGCAGGATATCTTGCTTCACTGGAGGATAAACCCCGACTGGCATATGCGATTACCCGCAACTGGCCATCCTGCTCTTGGTATAAAGCAGCCCCGAGCTCGGTGGTACTGGCATCGGTATGCAAGATATATGGCAGCTTTGGGTTGGCAAAGCCCAAGACAGGAGCAGTACTCAGTCTCTCGATAAGCGTATCAAAGGCATGCTGACAGTGGAGGGTCCATCGTTCCCCGAAGGGTTGGCTGCTGTCGAGACCCTTGGCATTGGTAGAGCGCTTTTGAGGTGAGCGGCGGGCAGGGGTATATCCCTTGGTCAGGTCGTTAAGTGGCTTGGCAATGGCAGCGTAGCCACTAATAAACCTTCGATAATACCCTGCGAATCCCAAAAAAGACTTAAGCTCCCTCAGTGTATGGGGAGTTGGCCAGGATTTTAATGTGCTGACTTTCTCGGGGTCGGTCTCAACGCCATTTTCGGACACCACATGGCCTAAATACTTCACAGATGTTTGGAAAAACTTGCATTTTTCGGGCGACAATTTTAACCCATATTCTTTGAGGCGATGGAGAACTCTCAACAACCGACGTTCATGTTCTTCAAGTGAGTCGGAAAAAATGATTAAGTCATCCAGGAACACTAGGACTTCTTTTAAGTGCAGGTCCCCCATACACTTCTCCATGAGACGTTGAAAGGTACTGGGAGCGTTCGTTACACCCTGGGGCATACGATTAAACTCCCAGAAACCCAACGGGGGTCACAAAGGCAGTTTTTGCCTTGTCTGCCTCTTCCATTTCTATCTGGTAATACCCAGATTTGAGGTCCAAAACACTAAACCAGCGAGACCCGTTCAGGCGCAGAAAACGACTCCTCTAAATTCGGCAGTGCGTACGCATCCTTCACTGTCTGGAGGTTCAGCTTTCTGTAGTCGATGCAAAGACGCACATCTCCATTCTTTTGCGAACAACGACAATGGGCTTACGAAAATGGAGACTCAGACTCTCGAATCACCCCGGCATCCAGCAAGTCTCGCAGGTGCTTACGAACGGCTTCGAGGTCGTTAGGGTGAATCGGACGAGCTCGATGTTTAAAAGTTGTTTCATCATGAAGATGTATTCGGTGCTTCACCTTGTCGGTTCGTCCGAAGTCTAAATCATTCTGAGCAAAAACTTCAGGAATGGTTTGGAGTGTCTGGAGGATGCGGTCTCTCCATTCTGGAGGGATTGGTGAATCTCCAAAGTTGAAATTTATGGAATGGTGATCAGGATCTGTGGATGACACATCAGAAGTAGCGTGATGAGACAGGATCTGCGGAGACACTACGAGCTCAGCGATGATACTCAGTGGTGGTAAAGTGATGACTTGGTCTGATTCATTAGTGAGAACAACAGGAATCTTGTGATGTGGATGGCTTGGCAATGTGATAAGACTGTTCTGCACACAGAGCCCCCCAGGCAGTGGAGTAGTGGGATGTTCTACCAGGGCCCACCCAGCAGACAGGCTTGGGATAGCACGGACAGAGCCTTCAACCGCAACAGTTTGACCAGCTGGAATCAGAACAGGAACATTATTGGCCAGTCTTACAACACCATCGCTGCCTCCATAAGTTTTCTGGTGCCGAATTTGCAACAGGTTTAGAACTGCTCGGTACCCATGCAAGGTAGGTTGAAAATGGGCAAATTCAGTCTCTGCATATTGTTCATAGAGTGTGTCTAATGTGTTCATCCCAATTAAGATCTGGGTCTTGAACTCTGGACGCACATCTGGGACCACTAAAGCTAAGGTGTCAATGTCAAATTCAGTGCCCAGGAAATCTTGAGGAAAAGTTACTGTTACTTCTATGTAACCAAGGTATGGAACTAATTGTCCAGCTGCCCCTTCAACATGCAACAGATCACAGAGTGGGTTTACAGGTAAGTGTGACAAATGTTTATTATAAAATGACACTGGAATAGTCGTTACTTGAGATCCAGTATCAAGTAGACACTGACAGTTCTGACCAGCAAGGCTCACTTGGGAAGTACACCTGGATCCGATCAGCCCTTTGGGAAGGCGAGATCTGTTTGATTTGGTGGACTGAGCCAACTTGCATTTCACAAAGCTTGAACTTGTGGGACATTGTGGGTCCTCTTCAGTTCCTGATCGTCCCTCCACAGGAACCCTTTCTAGTTTAAAGACTGGTCACTTGAGTTTGATTTTTGCCACTTCTGCTGCTTTTGATTAAACTGCTTTTTCTTGGCAGCCACGAGCGCTGGATTCGGATTATTGTCACAATTTGATTTGATGTGACCATCTTCACCACATTGAAAACAATAGCCTGGACGGGGTTTCTGTTTGACGGTCGACCTGTTGACTTCCCACTCCTTTGATCTTCTCCCAGCTTATGGACGCCTAGGGTCTTGGATGGAACAGGCTGTCCGGGGACTGACTGAGCGGCAGTTAAAGATGCAAGTTGTTTCTGGATGTCTGCTAACTGCTTGGCAAGCTGCTGCGTTATAGTTATAAAATCATTGGAGACTTTCTCGTCAGCAGTTGGATAGGCATACTGAGCGTGAGTAGCGACTCTGGGTTTTACTGAGCCGAGATGTTGTTTCATTCTCAATGCTTTAGGTAGCTTCTCGATCTTCCTCAGTGCGGAGCAGTAGCAGGAAATCGGAAAATGTAGGTGGATTTGACTTGCGCTGCTTTTAGCTGTAACTCGGAAATTAATGTATTGTCCCAGCAGCCTCGACAGAATTGGTTGAGCAGGAAACGGTCCATAGCTGCCTCTGAAGCTCCACCCCTCTTCACTGCAAGGGTCAATGCTACTTGCAGGCGCTGCAGATACATAGAGGGTTTCTCACCAGCGTCTTGGAAAGTGTCCATAAACTTTGCATATAATTCATCACCGTCCTGAACTGTCCCATAAGCTGAATCGAGGATTTGCAGGTAGGTCGCAGGAAGTGTTTCAGCTCTCAGATGTTTCACCATATCAGCTGCCGGTGGAAGGAGACTCTCAACGATTTTACGAGAACGCTTGCAGATTGGACACAGAAGGGTCTGTCAGGAGGAGATCGACACCGAACGCCACGTTATCATAGTCAGATTCATGCTGAGGTCTTGGTGACTTTCCGGAGAATGCTCGGAGTCGATGGCTGGACAAATGCAAAGAAGAGTCATTATTCTTAACAACGTGTTCTACAATATAGTGTGGCACATCTCGTAGGTTGAACTCTGGAGCAGATGCTGATGAAAAGGAGGGTTTTGATTTGAGCTCATGTTCACTGGTGGAATCAGACTGGAAGTTAAACTGCTCTCGAGCTGGAGGTGGAGTTAGAGCACCGTCTTTGTGAGTGGTGGGTACATTTAGACCTCTCACGCCAGTAGACTGCACAGCCACTCCATCTTCATCATCAGGTGGGGTTTTCATGTGACTTGGCTTGGGCAGAGCTCAGTCACTGATTGCCCAAGTAGAGACATCACCCCATTTAGGACCGCAGGCGTAGTCCTGACCAGTGAGTTTGGCTAACTTTGTAATTCAGTGAGATAGGTTTGGGTTTGGGCTTTACCTAACTCATTCGCACACACAGTAGCTAAATCAAAGATAACATATGTCATATTAGCAGAGTCGCAATCATAATTATATGGCAACACTTTGCGCAATGCGGCAACTGCAACACCAGATTCATATTCGACAATGAGCACACGACGCAAAGTAGGAGTCAGTTCATCGCAATATTCAATTTTTGAAATTTTGCCATATTGTGCCAAAAATTCCACAACCTCATCTGCTGTTTTGCTTTTTGTAATATCTTTGATTAGAACAGAGTTTGGTATTTTTATACCTCGTTCCTCCAATATGTCCATGGTGTCTACAATATTTAGGTTTTTGCTGTTAATATTATTAACAAGGTTGAAAAAAACTTAATTTTTTAAAGACAGTTCTGTGCAACTCTCTCCTGGCTAGCGCTGTAATATTATGTAACATATGTATTATTGAACTACAATACAATAGCTGGTAGTAATATTGGAATGTAATAGGCTAGTGATCAGAAGTCTAGGGGTCGGCTACGGAGAGAGTGATAGAGACTGAAGTTTGCAATTGGGATGACACCATGTATTGACAAAAATTTAAAAAAATTGACATAACATACTGAGAAACACCCTGTGCGAATGGCCACTCGAAAATACAAGTAATATTAAAGACAAATCGTTATTTCAAGATTCATTCAATAATAAAAGGTTGACACAATCTTCTGCAAAGCTTGTACACAGCGATGCAATGATCAATAGGTACCAGATGAACCAAAAAATCAAGAAGTCTCATACCTCAACCCACCCACAGTTCACTGAATTACCCACGTCTGGGTGATAAAGGAGATCCAGCAGAATTTGAGGTAAAAGAGTTTCGGCAGTTCATTATTGCAGTAAAAGATGGATGCGAGTGAGTGACGTGTGTGGGGTGAGAGATTCCCTGGGCTACAGGAGCCCCCTACCGGTCCGGCAGAGAGATAGTGGTTCTCCCACAGTTCAGAAAGTCCTTAGGCTCAAAGCCCACTCCTTAGCTCGCCATCGGGTTGGGTAACTGGGAAACCTGGCCTGTATAAATAGCAAAGGCCCCAATGAATCATATGCACATATCAAATAAAGTCAAGTGCTAATAAATTGTAACATTGGTGTGCGCACAGTTCAATTTATAGCACTAATTGCACTGGAAGCTCTTCAGCATAAATAAAATTTATATCAAATAATATCTGTCATATGCCAATTATCAATAATCAATAAAATGCATTAATTGCATAAGATAAGATAGCAGCAATTCAATTTAATATTTGGTGTCACTTAGAGAAGAGTCATATTTGAAAGAACAAGGTACAAACTCTAATAAAACAGTAGGCTAACCGCTCCTATCTAACTACATGGGAGCGGCTAGGCTACCTCAGCACAACAACGTTTCACTCACCAACTCCGCAGATAGCGCCGCATATAACCGCCCTTTCGATTGGGTTTTGGACACGGTAGCCGACGGCTCCTATGGGTTAAGTGAACCATAAATATCAAGCGAAAATGTGAATTAACAAAGCGAAACCGCGTGAAAACAGACCTGCAGCCCAGCTCTCCTCTGGCATCCCCACGGCGTCTAACCTAAGTGAATCTCCGCGGCAGGAAATACACACGCGTTTGGCGCCACAGGTCACATGATCGCATGACGTCACCAGAAAACTAATGCACTGATTGGTTAACTAACGGGGGGATGGTGCGTGACTACGTCAGACGCACAGTGAGACTAATCAAGACAGAAATGAACGGAGAATGACAGATGACTCAGGATTTATTACCTGGGTTACACATTTCTCTTCAATCTTTTCTCTTATTTCTAACCTAATTTGATCAATTATTACAGCAAACATATCATTAAATAGCCTGCGATGATTGTATTAGTATTGTCTTGTCTCTATGCACACTCTAAGTTTATATAAGTGAAAATGAAGAAGATAAAAAAAGACATTTTTCGCAAAGAAACTCTGTCTTGTGGTTTTGCGACACGTTTTACTCATGAGCGCTGAATGATGGACATAAAACAGGTTGATGTTTCATGCCCGGAGTCGCAACAGATGGAGACGGCTACGCAGGCAGCCCAAGAAGAAGCACTTTGACCGAAAAGAGGAGGTACATCTGTGATTTGGTCACATTTTGGGTTCAAGACGTCTGACAGGGAGCAGAAGACGGCCATATGCAAACTATGTGTCACAGTTCTGCCTATTGTCTACATGTTCTTCCCCAGTCCAGCTCCAGGTCTGTTCCAGTCCTCCTTTTGCTCCCTCCCTGTTCTCCGACACCTGTCTCTCATTCCCTAATTATCCCTGGGGAGCCTATATAAGCTCCTGGTCTTCACTCAGTCTTTGCTAGATTGTTGACCTGTGAACACCCATTTTCAAGCTCTGTATCTGAAACCCTGTATCTGTTGTTTGCATTTGAGCAACTCTGATTGAAGTCCCTGAATCTGAGTTCTTTCCCTGCCTGTTTTCGTGTTGAAGAGATTCCCAGTTTTGGAGGATATTTTAGTTCACTTTACAAATCATATAATTCCTTTGTTGTTATCTACCTGCCTTGCCATTTAGGCCTTACCTTTTGTAGGACACTTTCTGTTGTACTGAAATATACTTTGTGTTGGACGGCATTCTTTGTGTTGCATTTGAGTCCTGTGCTCCTTCCTGATACTATGCTGCAAGACTATTCCCGCGCCTGATGCCAACACAACAAACCTCTTCTATCACCTAAAGAAGGTTTGATTTTTCCAGAGAATAACTGAAAACATACTTTATTTTGGTATATCCTGTTATATGTATCGTTATTATTTTATCAACTGATTCATATTGTGATCTGATTTTTTCCATATCGCCCAGCACAACCTTTCTCTTGCTCTTTTTTGCTGCTTATTGAGAATTTATTATTACCATTTATATATTTTTCTCTTTGTTATTCTATTATATTGTGATATGTGAGCTGCTGGGTCCAAATAATTTCCACTGTGGATCAATAAAGTTTGTCTAAAACCTGTGGAGAAGTGACTCACAGCAACAATACATGAATGAATGAATGTAAAACGGCCATGAGAAACGTCCTTGTTCAATGCCGCTGTCTGGAACCTTCCTGACAAAGCAACAGCATCTTCATGGGGACAAGCGGAAATAAATGCTTTGTGCGCCTTTATCTAGTTGTCTGTAACACATTTAAATCAGTATTTTATCTTTTACATCATTATGATCTGCGACGATGAGTTAAAATGAGGTGAAATTTTCTGAGAATTTGAATACCGGCTCGACAGACCAACAAAAGCGTAAATGAATCACTCAGAATCCGACTCTGAGTGAGCTAAAGATGAATTAACACTATTTTATATATTTTATAACAGCTCATAAAAAAATTACTTTGCATATTATTTATCCTTCAAAATGCTCAAACAATTAAAGCCCATTGTGTGACTTTTCTGGTGGAGGGTCTGTCAGATGCTTTTCTCCATTGGGATGTTATTGCTTTATCTGGAATGTTTCACAGTATGACATTAAACCTTTCTATCATAAACCAGGCCAAGTTGCAGGCCAGATCTGTGGAGAGGCGACGCCGTTCAGTCGGAATGCCTGTTTTTCCAGTTATTTTTGCAATAAAACCACCCATACTTCAATAAATGTAAGGCAGATACGCAGTAAAAAGTGGAGTGTTAAAATTTTTACATTTTCTCAGGATTTATATGAGTCCAATCTGTTCTAAAGTGAATTTAACATTTCTGGAAATGTTAAGTAAGCAACACTGGACCAGAGTACCCGTTTAACCATGAAATAAAGAGTTATATTAAAATTTTGAGAGTAAACAGATTGCACTTTGTAGGGTTATCTTGATTTAGTTAAACAACACACGTGGTTTATTTTTACACTTTTTTCCCCTTTATTTTAATTAATTTAAAATGAAATTATGTACAAAACTGATTCAAACTGGTCTTCTCTTGCGGGAGTTTGAAGTGGTGGGTGGGAGATGCCAAACTAACATGAAGATTACGTTTACACTGAAACAAATTACTGTATCACCGAATTGGAAACAGATTTGCGTTCAGACACGTCGTCAGAAACGCTAGTCACATGACAAGGCTGATGTCACGACACCACGTGGGCGGTAAAAACAAAGAAGTGGAGCACATGTCTGAAGTTGCCGTAGTTCTATGGAAGTTGCAGCAGCCGATTTCGAGCCGAAGATGATGACAAGTGTGAAAACGGTATTTTCATGGGTTGATGCTGTTTTGCGTTTGTCTGTGGTTTGTTTAAACTGTTTTTCACAATAGCGTCACATGCCCGATGTCATGAACCCAGTGAATCATGAAGGTGCAAGTCACAGTGACATGGTTCAATAAGGACAGTAAAAGCTCCTACGTCAGCGTATCAATGTTTTCAGGCGTCCACATGGTGCCGGATCAGATCTGTGCTCAGTTGAATTTGTGGGCGCTGGCGTCTCCAGATCGTTCCTTCTCCAGAACGGTTTTCCATCATATTAGTGTGGATGAATCTGCAACGAAGATGCAAATCTGCATCTGCAACGAAAATGATTCAAATATGCACTAGTGTAGACGGGGCCTAAGGGAATAACCCCAACTCAATCCCCCATTTAACTTTCAAATAGTTAAAACAACAGTTTTTGTGTTAAAAATATTTTACCCTGAAATTTGAATCCTCCAGTTTTCTGTGTATGTTAAATGTTATGTTGTGGAACATTCAACTCAGAGAAATGACATATCCATAGAAACAAGAAGCTGACGAAAAGTTACACAGTGCAGCTTTAACAACATTCATACTAGAACCTCACTCAAACCACTGAACATAACAGACTTAAGGTGATGTTTTCTTCCATTGCTCCCTGCTCTTCAAACAGACATATTTTTATCACTTCAAATCATCCATGCTCCCCTGACAGCCACCCAAACTCCCAGCATGCTTTGTTCTACGGCTGCTGGCGTTTGATCTCCTATGCCCTTACAAAGCTAGCTCACCGGACGTCACACATTTTTAAGCAGCTCCTTCAAATTCAACAAAGAAATGGAAAAAAGTGTGGGATTGATGCCGGCAGTGCTGGGGTGCAGGAGCCACACTTGCTCTGATAGCTAGCCTCCAGCTCTGGCTGTATTTTATGGTACATATCCCACTTCAAAGTGCTGAGAAAAGGCCTGTTTATAAGAGTGATTTCCTTATTAAACTGAGGTGAGTGAGATCAAATGCGTCGGAATAACACGTTTCTTTTTTTGTGCTCGTGTAATGTCTTTGAAGGTTGTCCATTACCCAGGTAAAGGAAAAAACAATGAACGATTTTACAAGCTAATTTGGAATTAAAGGTGCACTATGTACATTTTCTGAAGGTACTACTTTGCCCAGAATGTTCCACAGTATGGCATTAAACTTATCCATCTGTGTGGCGATAAGCAGGTGACACTTACAGGTCTGATCTGTGGAGAGAAGAGCCTGCTTACAGTAAGAAGCCCTTTTTCAATATCTTTTTATTTAAGTGTTTATTTTAGAGCGTTTGTCCACTGATCTGAAGGTTCAGTGTCGTTCTCGACACCTGCGGATACCCGGCAGGTGACCTGCAAATTTGAATGAAACGGGTAAAAATTGTTGTGCTGTGTCAGATGTGGGTTCAGGGGCCTGTTCCAGAAAGCGGGTTATGTGAAAACTCTGAGTAAGTTAACCCCGAGTTGAGGGAAAGTCTGGGTTTTCTGTTCCAGAAAGCGAGGTAACTGAAACACTGAGTCAGTCACCGCGGTAACAGACTCTGTGAACATAACCTGCTCGGGGGCAGGTTTACTTGAAATAACCCTGAGTTTTTCCACTCCTCTCGCATGAAAATCGCTTTGACACAACATGGCTTGTCCATTCGTCCCAAACCCAGTAGACATGGAAGCGCAAATTATTCGAAACGCTTTGCGCCGGGAGAGAATCTTTCGGCCCAGGCTGGATGTTCTGTCATTTCCAGATGAATATCTGTTTGAGCGCTACCGCTTTTCATCAAACGGGATCATTTATCTTGAAAGTCTCCTCCGGCCTCATATTACAAACTTCACCCACCGCGGACGTGCGCTCACTTCTCTTCAGATCCTGTGCATCGCGCTACGTTTTTATGCAAACGGAAGTTTTTTGTACAATATTGGCGACGCGGAGCAACTATGGCAAGGCCACAGTTTGCAGAGCGGTGAGGAAAGTGACCCTGGCACTGAAACGCCTGTTGCCGGTGATGGTGGTGTTCCCCGGACACAAACCCACCCGCAACATCAAGGAGGAATTCCACAGGATTGCAGGTAATTGATGTAGTAATAAATAATATAGGCCTATTCATTTAATTTATTTTTTTGGTTATTTCTTTACATTCTGCTGCTACCTCAGTCAGTCAGATTGGTTAACTTAATTAAATGTAATTTTGCAGGGCTTCCTAATATAATAGGTGCATAGATGGGACCCACATTCCCATCACTGCACCTACAGAGAATGAGGCGGATTATGTGAACAGAAAATCTTTTCACAGCATCAATGTCCAGGTATATGATCTATAATCTTAAAAAATATGTAGGCTGCATGAAAATGTAGGCTACAGTACAATACAACTAACTCATGTCATTCTCTGCACTGTGAAGATCATATCCGATGCAACCTACATTATTACAAATGTAGAAGCCAAGTGGCCTGGCTCTGTCCATGGTTCTCGGATCTACAGGGAGTCTAGTCTGAGCAACAGACTTGCACGTGGTGAGGAAGCTGAAGCTTTGTACAAATGTTCTTTGTCTCTTTTTAAATGCACTCAAATGTGTCCTCTATAATTACAGGGGAGTTTAATGGCTACCTATTAGGGGATCGAGGCTACCCATGCCAGCCCACTCTGTTGACCCCTTACCCTGACCCTGAGCCGGGGCCCCAACAGCGTTTTAATGTGGCCCACTGCAGGACTAGAGCCCGGGTTGAGATGACCATTGGCCTACTCAAATCCCGGTTCCAGTGCCTGCACAAGCTCAGGGTCACTCCAGAGAGGGCATGTGACATCATTGTGGCCTGTGTTGTTCTCCATAATATTGCAGTTATTAGGGGAGAGCAACACCCTGCCGTACAAATCAATGACCCAGAGGATGACCACCCCATCCACCCTGAAGATGTCCGGGATGGAAGAGCTGTGAGAGACCTCATTTGTAGGAACTACTTTTGAAAATAAAAACACATATTCAAATGTGATTGGGTTCATCTTTATTCCCTACAGTACAAAAGCAACAGTTAGGATTTATAATAGTTCCAATTATTAACATATTCCTCCATTTCACCAATGCACCACCTCAACTGGCGTTCCAGTAACTGAATTTCCAGATGTGCCTTCCTTATCTGCAGATCTAGATGGGTCATGTCCTTTTCAGTTTTTTTAATTTTCTTTATCAGGTGCAGTCTGTACAACTCTTTGGCTGGTAACTGTGAAACATATGCACAACATTTAAGTGCTGCAGTTCTACATACAGATTTCACAGGAAAATCTCACTGTATGAAGCTGTGCGGCTGAACTTGATGGAGCTGCTCATGATGCCCAGCCATGTCCTGCTGAAACATAAAAATGTACTTAGTCGTTTGTCCACTCATCACTTCAGTGTACATGAAACTATATTTCACTCAACAGTGTAAAGAAATGTGAATGGGCCTCATGGCTCTGCAGTAACTTCACATCATATTAACACATACTTCAGTTGGCCCCTCTGGATCTATCCCTGAGGCAGCAGTCAGCGTCTCCTCCTCATCATCATCATCAGCCTCCTCCTCCTGTGATAGAGAGAGACTGTTTCAGAATACTTTCAACTACCACCTGAGGCAGGATCTGAGTATGGAATAGTTACAGCTGCAGGGTGTTGTATTGGGTGGGGAGGCTGAACCAGGCAGAGGACACCATCCTCAACTGTTGGGTGAATAAAATAGGATATATCTATTGGTCTTATTTTATTTGATTAAATGCAGACAGAAGTGTATACTTGCATCTGATGTAGGCACTTGTGTCCATGGGGGTGCTGGGCTCAGAAGAGCTTCCCCCAGGGATGCCCTCAGCCACTGGCCGGGTAGCGTTTTGGCTGAGGGCCTCACCTCAGCCTCGGTCAAACTGGGTGGAGGTGGCCCTCCACCCGTCTTTTTGGCCTCTGCCTTCTTTCTGTTGGCTGAGCAGAACTCAGATGATTTTTTTGTCATGTGCACAGTCACATTTCAAATGCAGCCTATTAAACTATAAATGTATAGGCTAAACAAATAGTTTGCATTTACTTTAAGTGGGAGGGCATGTTTAAACAGCATTTTGTTAATAATTAGCATTACTATTTGAAGTAGCCACTGAATTAACATTTACTTTAACAACCTAAGGCATTAAAAAAAAAACATGCCTTACCGCTTTGTACGATATTTTTATATTTCATTTTTAGCTGCTTCCACGTCCTTTTCTCCCCTGTTGGATTGCACCTAAACGAAAATCAGATTTTATTCCTATTTAACTCAGCAAATAAGCGATGATCTTACAGTTGAATGTTAACTTAATTAAACAATTTAAACTCACGCATTGACTCGGGCCGCAATTTCTTCCCACGCTGCCTCTCTCTCCTTTGCCGCTGCAGCGGTGTTTGATTTACGCCGGAAAATATGTTCTTTCTCCGCGTAGCCTCCATTAGGACTTCGAGCTCAATCGGGCTGAAGTATGTGGATCGCTTTTTCATAGTTGTCATGGTGACGCTCATGGTTTCGGGGATCCATTGACTATGGCTTTTTATAGTAGTCGTGCACGCGCGTAACTCGAGGTAAACCTACTCAGAGTTGATTAACTTCATTCATATCACCTGTTCTGGAACCGAAAACTCAGGGTTTCCCGTCTCAGGGTAAGTCAACCCAGAGCTCATGGTTAAACTCAGAGTATGTTTGAACCCGCTTTCTGGAACAGGCCCCAGGTCGGACACAGGAAAGCGCGGGTCTAATCTGCGGTTTACAAAACATCATGTGCGAACAAAAACAGGGCTGTATTTTAGTAAAATGCAAAAATGCCATTGTTTTTACAAGATGACTAAATGTAAAATCCACATGTTTTTGCTGCACGTGCTTTCCTATCTTTGCCACTTTAATTTTCAAACCACACCTGCGATGCCCTGCAGTTCAAAGTGACTCGCGAGGAGCTAAAAAGAAAAGCTCTCTGACTGATTTTCATTCGGGTGCGGTTCGGGTGTCTTGTATGTATTCATAGAGGGTCGGAATGGGTGCAGAATTTTATTTAAATACTGTCAGAAAATGGGTGCGGATTGAGATATGACGGGTACGGGCGGGTGCAGTTTGTCAAAATCAGGCCTGTGCAGGACTCTGACCTGACCCACAGGTTTGCGGCGTGATTCCAGCTCCCACAGATGAATGCTGTCGTTGTGGCAAGACACTAAACCTACCATGTCCCTAGTATCTGCGTACACTGGTGTATATAAATGTGTGAATGGGTGAGTGGTTTCTTGACCCTTGACACTTTGAGTATCTTGAAGGTGGAAATGTGCTATATATAAATATGGCCATTTACCATGTGTCTAACTCCCAGATGGGGGCAAGAGCCAGTTTTGTTAATTACACGTGCTTTGCCACAAATTGTCAGAAAGATCATAAGGAACCTGATTATTTCTATTACTACCAAGACCCTGCTGTATTACAACAGAAATCTGCAGTTGAATAATATTCTTTTCACCTGTCCCCATCTGTATTAAATAATATTAGCCTACAGAATGCTGTGATGTCATCTGAAACCCAGCAATAAGTTTAATGCCGTACTGTGGAACATTCCATGGAGGCAAGCAGGTGGCACCTTTAGGTTTAAGATGAGATTTTCTAAATACTGGGAGAACGTTTACGTGGGTGCTGTGTAACTGTTGGTATTAATGGGATTATTTGTGTAGAGAGGACACAGTGGATGGAGACTTTTGTCCTGAGGGCTGTTACTCTCCCTGACCCTGGATCTGATGACATTTGAGCTACAATGAGACTTTTATTTGAACTTTCTATTATTTTTGCCTGGGATCTAGAACACACACTTCTTCAATACTCAAATGGGTGTGATTGACAGGGACAATGAAAAAGATGGCAGATTTCTGTAGAATAAATGGGCAAAACACTGATCTCTGTTAATTTAAGGGGGAATACATTTGATTTTATTTGTAAATTCCTCCTTTGTTTACACTGAAATAAACAAACTGGACCTTCTGATTGGTGGAGGAGGATGTGACTGAATACACACCTTCTGCACATGTGAAATGTGTTTTGCCCCCCATCCCCGAGCCACATCCCTGCCCCACAAACCTGCCTCGTGACCTTGGCTGACATAGGTTTCACATGGCTACACGATCACTATCAGGCTGTTTTCCTCTGAATCCCTGCCAGACAAAGGCAGGGGACGGGGGCCACGGGGTCAGCGACAGGCCCCTGCTCTGTTTGGATGTATGTTCACAGAGACACGTGTTTATGACAGAGGAGCCCCATTCACACAGTCACACATCATCACTGACATAATGAGGCGTGCAATGGGAGCCCGTCGCAACGCATATGTGGGCTACACCCAGACAGGTATTGAAATAGTAGATTTTGACCAATTTTCTCTCTTCACAGAACTGACTTTTTACAGCTCCAAAGGGCCCATGTTACACTATTCACTGGTCTATGTTATATACTTACTGTTGAGTTTTTGTTTTATTTTTTCATTCACACATGTTTAACACAAAACCCTGCATATTTAGCAACTCTGTTCCACCTTATGATGTCATCTCGTAATACAAGAAGTGCTTCACTGTGTTTTTAAACTCCATACACCTTTCAGCCCTGGAATTGCCAATCTCTACTGAACTAAAATAAAAAGATAGTCATGGAGAAGTTCCAAAGGCTGCTTTTACCATTTTATTTCCCTGGAATCATGTACATGATGGGCCTCCTCTAGAAAGTTACATTATTAGCAAATACCGTCCTTGATTGAGACACTTCACCTGTGTGTGAATGTGTTTGTGAGATTTTTTAAATTAACATTTAACACTGTCATGCAAACCTTGTGCTAAAAGAACAAAACAAAACAAACAAAAAACACTCTCCCTCGACCTTGCCCAGAAATTGCAGCAATTAAAGTACACGATGTTTTAGTGTTATCTACTGTTCCTTTTCATTTTTTGCAAACTAGGTAAATTTGCACTTTTCTGGTCATAAAAACTGAAATCTGAGTGTGTCTTGCCTTCACTGGCCTCTATAATTTCCAGTTGTTGCTGACAAAAACTGCCCTGATCACAGCTTTATGTTTCTGTTATAACACACCTGTCTGCAGAGGCAGAGTTTGAAGTGTGGAGACCTGTTAGACCAATCACACCCGCCCCTCCTATCGCTCTCCCCTTTAGTCCTCCAGGTCCTGCCCAGTTTAGCGGCTCTATTCAAAATGTGCAGGGTGTCCAAAAAAATTCCTTTTTACATTTTTGGTACCAAGTCCAAATTTGTTTGCCAGTTGGTGAAGTTTTTCCAAATTTTGCACTGAAGACTGCACAGTCTTGGGTGATTGTGTGGGAGCAGATTACAAGATGCAAAATTAATTTTCTTTGGGAGTGAACGGCTCAACCTGAAAACACAACGAAAATAAAACATTAAATATAAAATCTTGATCTGTTTCTATACATTCTGTGAAAATATGAGGTTATTTCAACAGTTTTTGGCCTGCGAAATGATGTCAAATGTTTTGGGACACCCTGTAGTTGTGGACGAAATGTAGATGTTTAGCCCCACTTTAACAACAGCAATTAGCAAAACATGCAGTTCAGAAAAGGCAGAGAATCCGAAGCTTAAGATATGAACACCTGGCACACACCTTTTCCAATAAATAAAATAAAACCCTCTCTTCAGCACAGACTTAAATCACCAGCGATAAAAACCTACGCGCATGTAAATGAAAGCTGAAACGACGAGCGCTGCGTACAGTCCGTCTAGTGCCTTGTTAGAACAGCCAGTCCACGCACCATAAACCTCCGCTTCTCCCCGCACACCCGCTGATGTACTGTCTTTAAGTATCTGGCTATTAGTCCGCCATTGTGAATATGACCAGCGGATAGGAACAACGCTGATGGAGCAAGAGCGCAGGTATTCTTAACTGTCCATAAAGTGGGCCTGCTCCTGCCATTCCAACACCACTCGGGGTAATTATGGCGCTTCATTCTCTTGCACTATTTCAATTTCCTGCCTGGTTGAGGATGCCGGAGATACGAGAGAGAAAGGGAAGGAGAGAGTGAGATAGAAAGGGAGGGAGAGAGCAATGCAGCAGAGCACGGTATAATTAAAAGTGTTTGGAAAGCGCACGAATGGAGAACTTACATCGCGCTGGGTAAACAATTTAAAATGTACAGTGATGTGGGAAATAGCGATGGAAAGCGGGGTTTGGATTATAGGCTCTAGTCACGCTGACGTCATAAACCAGGAAGACGTTTGGAAACATGCGATGACGACTTCCGGTGTAGTTCCCGACACTGGGCTCGCCGACCGACTGTGATCAAACCCACTGAAGTAAATGCGATCGTTGGTAAAATGAAGACTGCAGACAGATGTGCTGTTTGGAATCATCCTGAATTTGGCGTCCTCGTCTCTTCTAATCGCATGTACCCAGTGCGCTCAGAGTTGTGCGTCAGTGCGGAAATGATGAAAACTGAGGTACGGTTGTGATTGTTGATGAGCCGAACATAACAGAACGCTACAATGACGTGGAGATGAAGAAAACTGGGACATTTTCTCATTTTTCTAGATTTTGTCAGACATACTACTGCGAACAGAGCCCGTCGAAAGTTGTCATGGCATGTTTCCAAACTTCTTCCTGAATTACGAGAAGAATTTTCTAAACAGAAAATGGAGGACAAAAGAATAGACATTTTTAGGGTGAAAGTAAAAAAAAAAGCTACGCAAGGATTTTGGTGACAGAAGTGGTATTGTTTCCCATTCATTCAGACTTAACACGGACAGTAGAAGACAGAGATAAAAACATTTCCAGCACCGAAATGTCAAATGGTTGTTCTGCGTGTGGTTATCAGAATCTAAATTCTACGAAAGTTTTAAAGTTTTGCACTGACCGCACAAGGATCTGGCAGTCGGACACCATTTGTCAAAGTTGCTTGTTGAGGAAATATTCACGATCTTTTGACGATAATCCTTTCGCAGAGTCTCCACTCTTCGGACTCCGCCCCCGCAGCCAGGTATTTGTATCAGAAACACCACTGTAATCAGGGCAGTCTTTTGTGATATCACCAACTACTTGAAATTGTAGCAGCCACTGAAGGCAGCACAAACTTAGACTTAAAGGTGAATTGTGTAACTTTTCTGGTGGAGGGCTCATCAAATGCTTTTTCTGGAGGCGTTATTGCTTTGTCTGGAAAATTTCACAGTATGGCATTAAACCTTCTTCACATCTTCATGGAAACAAAACCAGGGCAAGTCATAGGTCAGATCTGTGGAGAGGCGACCCCGCTCACAGTCAGAATGCCTGTTTTTCTAAGTATTTTTGAGCTATGAAAACCACCTAATGTAACCCCCCTCTTGCATGGCTTTACTGATTTCTCTTTGTTATATTGGCTGATTGGGACCTGATGAATGCAAAAACAAAGAATTATATTTTTACATGATCGAGTTTTTGAGACAAATGATGTCCACATATGACATATAAAACATTCATTTTATATTTTAATCATTTTGATGGATCACAATAAAGTCACAATTGAATTTTTTTTTGCTAAAACTATTCATGAAGTGCCCGAACAACCCAAAATCTGTTGAATCTGTATGAAAATAAACATTATTGTGACATTTGTAATTACATTTAAAATTGTGACTTTTTGAGTACATTAAACCAGCCAAACCAACATCTGCTCTGAATTTGTGCCATTTTACGAAAAACACAATTACATTTTCGCACCTTCTTCTTGATCATTTCTCCACACAAATCTCCATACGCTTTGTTTACCCCACACTTGACTGCTCTAATCGAACTGCCTGCGCTCTGTGTTGTGATCTGCGTAGAGGTGTATTAACCCGAGCTCCGGCGACGCCAGGTCATCCTTCATGCTCAGGCTGAACTTTAGCAGCCTTCACATCCGATAGGCCCCATCTCGAAAACGCCCCATTGAAAAGACATTAGCCCCTGTGTACGTGATCACATCTGAGGATACTGTACCACCGTGGCATTTGTCGACGGAAACGCGTGGCTGCTTTTCTTCTGAATGGTACCACTCGCACATCGTGTAATACTGAGAAAAGAAGCATGGGCAAAACAGGGGGAAGTGGGGTAGAGTAGGTTTAAAGCGGATGGAAGGATATCAGGAAAATGCTCTTGGATATATTTAGGATATGGTTGAAATAGTCATGGATTAGTGTTTGATTGCCTGGCTGGTCATAATTGCACATTTTTACGAAACTTAAAGGTTCTATATTACACGAAATTCATTCTTATGAGTTTTAACCCATGTTAGAAAGTTGTTACGTTATCAAAAACAGACCTGGAGTTGTGTTTTGTTTCAATCCAGACTGAGAGCACTTGAAACGCCCTCCTCAATTTGTACTGGTTTTAATTCATTTATTGTCATTCGTCTCATTTTGATTGTGTTTTAAATGTGTTTTTACCGCCTCTTGGCCAGGGCTCCCTTGAAAAAGAGGTTTTTAATCTCATTGAGACTTCCCTGGAAAAATAAAGGTTAAATAAAAAAAAAAGAAAAGAAAAATCACGCATTTACTTATTATTCTGTCTGCATCTCCAAACCTCAAAATGCTCTGTTCCACCTTGTGATGTCATGAAGTGGTAGTTTCCAAGGTAACAGCTCCTTTTGCATTTTGGTAAAAAGGGAAATGATCACATTTTTATACAGCGCTTTTCCACCTTCAAGGCACTCGAAGAGCTTTACAACAAGAAACCACTCACCCACTCACACATCAGTGTACAGAGACACTAGGGGTGAGGTTGGTTAAGTGTCTTGCCCAAGGACACAACGGCAGCATTCATCTGTAGGAGCTGGAATTGAACCGCCAACTTTCGGATCAGTGGACAAATGCTCTACCAACTGAGTCTCCCCTGTTCAGTTGAGTAGAAATGGGCAATTCCAGGGCTGAAATGATCCAAATGATTCTACTGAAGATGTATGGAGTTTAAAAACACAGTGGAGCACTTCCTGTATTACTTCATGACATCACAAAGTGGCAGTGTTTTCTGTTTGAGAGAAGAACCTTAATATGCAGGTGTGTGTGTTAAACATGTGTGAATGAAACAAAACACAACTCCACAAACATTAGAACGTAGCAGAGAAAACAGCGCAGCCCTTTTGGGCCCTTTAACAAAAACACGTGGAACGAGAATCATAACTCTTCCTCAGTTTCTTTTACTGATAAAAATTACATTTATTCTATTTGACCTTTTCCTGTGATGCTTATATTTCATTTCAGTTTTTTCTTTATTTTTCATAAAACTGTATCTTTGGCTCTTTGGCTGCATTTCTGTAATGGAAAGTTCTGTGGTTGAATAATTTGCTTTAGATTAAATCCAACAGTCTGTGGTTATAGAAGTCAAAATGGGAGGAATAGTGTTTCAATTGGTCGAGTCTTTGTCCACTGACATAAAGGTTGCTGGTTCTAATTCCACTCTCACATTACCAGATTACTAGATTTTCAAGTGATACTTTGCAGTCACATCACAATGGGGGCGTTCTACATGTTCTCTGTATTCATGCCTTTACTCTATGTAGTTTGATGTATTTTAACATGTGGGTGAGACATGTGACTGTCTGGGTTGTTTGGTTGTCTGGGGTCGGGCAGCTGTGGGGTTGGTTGGGTGGGTGGAAGGAAATGTGGGACTGTTTTTATTCACAGTTTGATTGATTGACATGTCCCAGCTCGAGACCAACTAGTGGCTGCTCCCGGTACTGCAGCTACTGGGAGCTTGGGGTCCAGAAAGAATTACCCCATAGAGCGCAATGCATTTTGGGAATTCAAACTGCCTGTGTTCTGACAGAGCATCCACAGGAAGACGCTACAGGTGCATCAAAGCAAGGACCACAAGACTCAAACAGTTTTTTCCCAATGGCCATAACCACTTTGAATTCACACATGCACTGACTGATCCCACATTTCTATCCCTTTATCCCCTGATCCCCTTCATCCACCTGGGTGCAATACTTAATATAGTGCAATATTATAACATAAGTGCAATATTTATTTAACACAGTGCAATGTTTTGACTGGGTGCAATATATAACAGTGCAATATTTAATAATGTGTAACATTTAATCATAGTGCAATATTTAATACTGTGCAATATTTAAAAACAGTGCAATATTTTGATTGTGTGCAGTATTGGTAGTGTGCAATAGTTGATTGAGTGCAATATTTAAAGCAGTGCAATATCCTGCTCGAGTGAGTGATGTTGTCTCAGCTTACTTATTTATTCTATTGTATACTGTGTGTAAATGTACCACGCATGTCTGTACACATATATGTCAGTATTGGAGGGTGAGTTTTAATCTCGTGCATGTGTATTGTGTGAACTGTACATATGTATAGTGACAATAAAAGGCATTTTATTCTATTCTAACTTTCACAAAGGTCAGATTTTCTAGGGATTCTTTTCTATTTTCACAAGATTACTTTTTAAAGTTTTTAAATCCTGAAAGTGGCTAATATTTAGTTTTATAAGACTTAATCACACCCCGCTCTGAGCCCGCCTTAGCTCCGCACTAGCAGCTCTCGCTCTGATTGGTCCAAACGCTCCACGCCGTGCACGTTACAGACGTCACACGGGTGGGAGGAGCTCGCCCGTAGTGAGGAAGTACAGTAAATGCGGAAGAGGAAATTATTTTTGGACCCATGAGCACAGGCCACTGAAAACAATATATTGGGTTCACCTTCCAGATTTTATTAGTTTTATGGTTGAACAGCACAATTTAGTTCACCAAGTCAGCTCTTTCTTGTCAGATTGTGGTAAGACAAAAATCAGATCAAGTCTAAATCACGTTAGAGTGCTTCAGACAGAGCAGTTCCTACAGTTAGCATCACACCCCCAGAAAATGTTGATGACATCAGCTGCAGCTCTGCATCATGTGTGAACGTACAGTAAGAGGAAAAGATCAGGAGGTAAACCATCTCAAACCCAACTGTACTGAGGCGTGACATTCGCTCGGCCGCCGCCTCATTTACCCCGCAAATGTGCGCGGCCCTCCCCTGCCCGACGCTAAAGGGCAGCGCTCACAGCTCACGGACATGAAAAAGTGCCTCTCCTCCAAGCGCGCTCACAAAACAAACAATTACATTCTTGACTGGCTTTATTTACTCCATGATTGAGCAGTGCGGCGGGTGCAGACAGGAGCGCGCGTAATTAGCCAAACCGCTATTCTTCCCTCTGTGTCACTTTGATGGATGGTTGATTAAAGTCAAGGAGATGGCGATCGGGACGAAGCTGTGAAATGCCTACACTTTGGCGTGAGAAGTTGGGAATTAAAAGTTACGTGGAAAAGTATCGACGAGAACACTGACAGGACTCAAGAACAGCTATTTCTGGATCCTTTAAAACATTATTTGACCATTTTGCAGCAGTCATATTCTTGAGTACTGTGGTATGTGACTTTCAAGTGGAGGGTCCAAACACAATGTTCCAAAGTAGGACATTGTCCCAGTTTTATACAAGAAATGTCCCAGGTGTGCATATTTTGGACCAATCTGATCCCTGCCAACAGTAAAGAGGCCTAAATTGTCATTTGCTACAGTAAAATACAGAAAACCTGCTTAAAAATGACTAAAACACTAATAAAATGTGACTATACTGACTCACATGTTCATCATAAATGGTCTCTGCATAATAATTTTCCTTAATCACGCACCCGTTTCACAATTTTATTGTTACCAACCACCAAAATCAGGGATGTCCCAGTTTTTTTTTATTTTGAATCGATTTTGGTCACCCTACAATACAGCATTAAAAACAGACCTGGAGTTGTGTTTTGTTTCATTTGCACATGTTTGAGTAACACTTTATTATTCGTCTGATTAAATCTTCAAAGCTTAAAATGCTCTGTTCCACCTTGTGATGTCATGAAGCTGTAGTTTTCCATTTTTTACCTTTAGTTCAGCAATTCCAGGGCTGAAATCATCCAAATGATTCTAGTGAAGGTGTGTGGAGTTTAAAACCACAATGGAGCACTTCCTGTAATACCAAATGACATCACAAGGTGGAAAAGAATGCTGAAGGGTGACGTCCCTATTTACCTGGGACAGTCCCAGTTTTGAGCCTTGTGTCCCCTGTCCCAGCAGATTTAAACAAAACCACTGATTTGTCCCAGTTTTATACAAGAAATGACCCACATGTCCCTATTTTTGACCAATTTGATCCTTGCCAACAGTTAAAAGAGTTATAAATTGTCATTTATTTCGGTAAAATACAAAAAAAGCTTAAAAATTACTAAAACACAAAGAAAATCTAACTATACTGACTCATGTTAGTCATGAATGGGTCAGGAGCAGAACAACTTTCCGTAATTACGCACTCGATTCACAATTTTATTATTACAAACCAACAAAAATTGGGGGTGTTCCAGTTTTTGATTTTGAAAATCTGGTCATCCTAGTCATGTAGTAATACAGGAAGTGCTCCACTGTGTTTTTAAACTCCATACACCTTCACTAGAATCATTTGGATGATTTCAGACCTGAAATTTCCCATCTCTACCGAACAAAACAAGGTATAAGGTAGTTGATAACTTGAAAATTACAACTTCTTGACATAAAAGATTTTGAGCTTTAGAGGTGCAGACAGACTTACGGTTACTCAAACAAAACACAACTCCAGGTCTGTTTCGGATGTGTGAACAGCATTATAACATGGTTTAAAGCTCACAAGAGTCAAATTAGTCTCATATAGGACCTTGATTTTTTGTAATGTAAACACACTGAAAAAAACCTCTGGATATCATCTTCTTGTACCATCCTTACTAGGGTGGGGATGGGACACACTCAGGTTGGTATAAATAAAATTGTGAAAAGGGCTTCAATCACTGCATTTTTTTATTTATTTATTTTTCTTTATGGTCATTTGCAAACATCTTGTATTTTGGCTGAACAAATGACAATTTATGCTCCTCTTTACTGTTGGCAGGGATCAGATTAGTCAAAAACTGGTATAGTCCTGTTTTATTCCTCGTTTAGAGTTGATGTAGTCCTGGTTTAGTTTTAGTTTAGATCAAACTGGTCAAAAATAGGGACACCTGGGACATTTCTTGTAAAAATAAACTGGGACAAACAAGTGGTTTTGTATAAATCTGCTAGGACAAGAGACACAGGGCTCAAAACTGGGACTGTCCTGGGGAAATAGGGACGTCTGGCCACCCTAAATCTTACTAAACAGCGTCTTACATTTTTAGAGTATTTTGCATTTATCTTCCATAATAAATGAACCAGAATCCCGCAGTTTGGCCTTCAAACTGGCACAGCGCACCCCGCACGGCATAAACTGGCACCGTACCCACCACCAGCTGACCCGTCGCCTCCACCTGCTCGAAGCACGGATGTAGAGAGCTGTAATTGGTGGTTGTAGCTTCTCATCTTTCAGCAGGTGCTCCTCACATCTCCCGGGCCTCGTGTCTTTTGATGCTCCTTCTCATTAGGCCCCTATACAGCTCCGACTTTGAGAATATAACACAATTAATTAAAATGATACGAACTGGGGCGAGTGGGCCAGCCAGTGACGGGATTGCAATCATTGTTCTGATCAGAGCTCCATTGTCTGAGCCTGAATGCGCCGCTCTCGTATGTTTATCTCGAATTCCCCGGTTGCAAGCTCGTTTCCAGCGTGGAGCGAGCTAGCGCCTCCCCTCGCCGTCCCGGAGCCTTCAAAGGGTTCATTTGGTAGCCGGGAGTGAGAGCAGGACTGGGGCTGGTTTATCAGGCAGTGTTCAGATTCAGATAGAGGGAGATTCTGGCTGTGTCTCTGCGTCTCGTGTGGTGAGGGGATGTAAAATGGTTGAATCTCTTTTTGCTGTGAGTTAATCCAGTGTCATTAGCCCCTGACTGTGTTTATATGGAGGCAAAGACAGACGAAAGTCATGTTCGTAAATGCATATAGGGACCATTTTAAGAGAGTCTACGCCTTTCTGAAAACACATCTAAAGATCAGGGAGCAAAACAATCCAAAAGAACAATTATTTAGCTTCTATCACGAGATAGACACTTTATTATCCCGAAGGAAATTCGTATTTCAGGCATCATACAATACATAATACGATACATCAGGAGTCCCCAAGCTTTTTGTTCTAGGATGCTACCTTTACAAAAAGAAAATGCCTAAGAGCTACTCATTTTAGCAATCACAAGAAATTGAACAGAGGAAAGCTTTAGATGAGGAACAGATGCCTATAAAACATAAACCTTTTATTCGGTTATCAAAACCTTTTACATTTACAATTTCAGTCATTCAGCACAATATGTTTATACCTTAGAATATCATACACTGATAATTTTGAGAATAAAGCCCTGGGTCTTGAGAGGTTAATTTAAAAATCCTTTGGCGAGCTAATGGAGGGAGATGGAGAGCTGCTGCTCGCTCCAGAGCTACAGGTTGGAGACCCCTGCTATACATAATATAATACATAACACTATCAGACATTTTTTGGCTTTCAGTACTTGAATAATACCTGGTTTTCCATAATAGTGCCCAAACATTAGTCTGTAACTATTGCTGCATTAATGAATGCATCAAAACATCAAAAGACACTTTTGGTACATTTTTGGCACCAGTAGAACCTGGTAGTGTAAAGGTACAGGATCCAGCCTTAGGAAACACTCAAAACTCCACCACTGTTTCTGACCGATGTTGACGGACACTTAATTGAAGAGTTAAAATTTTTAAAAAATGAATGAACTTGCTTCAGGACAACATTTGATCCATCTCTATAAAAAACACAGAGGGATCTGTTTATTTCAATGATGAATGTGAAACGAAGGAGCTCAGTGGTTTTGAATAAATCAAGGGGTAGAAGAGGAGAAAGGACAGGGCTACAAAAGAGAATTGAGACTGGTCTCAACAGATTAGTGCTTCACTCATAGTTTTTGTGGCAATCCTCCATGTTTTCCAGTCCTCTGATATTTTTTCCTTTCTTTCCCTCATAAACAGCTGGCTGGACCATGTGTGTCCCTGACAGGCTAATCCACTTGTCAATCCATCCATATCCGTCTGAACTCAGGGAGATTAATCGGTCAGACTCACATCTTCACAAAGTATTGAAATAGTTTGTACTCTGATCTAATATTCTGAAAACATAAAATTCTGTTCTAAAGTCCTTCAAAAGCATTTCAGAACCTAAACCAGAAGCTGTCCCTTTAAACGGCCCAGTGAGTGAGTGCTCTTAGTTTCCTGCATGAATAGTCTCAGATTTGTCTTGGCTCAGACTTGCCATTACAGAAACGCCATAGAACTAATTAAAAGTAGCAGTTCCCCATTAAAAGACTTCATCCTGCACTTCTTTTCATTTGTGGAGCGGCGTGTGTGGCCCTCGTGTGTTTACCTGTACCTCATTTAAAACTCATTTCAAACTTCTCCCTCAGAACCAGAGGAAAGCGCCAGCGGGATTTAATTTGTGGATTCAGAAACGGGAATTATTGACCGTGTCGTGGTCAATATCCTGCAGGTAGATTGGACTGAGCGATGGACGGAATTTAAATAAACGAGATTGAGATTAAAATAGAGGTTTTATGTTTCGAGGAGATCAATACTTCAAATCATAGCGTGACTTGTAAATTATTTTTTGGTGTCATTGGGTTTTATTTCTCATTTTACTCTCCAGATCCTGCGTAGGTGTTATTGGGGCTGTCCCAGAGCAGGAAGTGGCTCTGACTCTTGAAAAATTGTCGCCCGTCTCTCTGTAACTACTGTTAGCCTATTCATTTTGGTTTTTATTTAGATTCCCATTATCTACTGAAAAACAACGAGGATGGACAGGATGTACATGCACCACATTCACACCAACCATGAAACCAAAACAGAACAAAAACCAGACACCACAAAAATAACTAAAATATACAAATAACCATGATAATAGCTCTACTTTTGTTTGGATCAGAGACAACACAACTCAATTATTGGTCTTATTAACCCAACCTACATGATCCTGTTTTCTTTTCATCTCACACTTTTATCCGTAAAAAAATTCCTATTCCTAATGTGGATCTGGTCCCAAATTCCCTGTGACAGCCAGCACCGTGAGCTTCTTTGATGCTATGGGTGACGCCACACTCACTTGTTCCACTTCTTTATACAGTCTATGGTCTGTCCTCACCCAAACAGAACCGATATTATAGCCAAAACAAAACAAAAAAATGCCAACAAGTTCAAGCCCAAGTCATTATATTGTCATAGGCGGTTTATTTTCCCGAAAATCTTTAAAAAGTACATTGTCTGACATTGGCATTACCTGGAGGCTAACAGCCCTGTAATGAATTCTGTAGAACCAGTAGTGTTTTAGCTACTACATAGCATGACAAGAGTAGGTGTAAGCTTTCATTTTCTTTCGCTGAAGTGGTGCAAAGTAGACCAGGTTTCAAGTGTGGTCATCTGAATCTGTGTATCATTTGTTCAGTCGCTTTTCAAAATAAAACCAAAAATTTCTTCATTATTTGTCTCCAAAACCAAAATGAAAAAACAGATAGCGACCGAACCAGGACTGAACCTTCCCGTGGTGTTTCAAGGCGGTGACCGGGGGAGGTGCTTGCGAAAGTGAGGACCAGAGGGGACCTGGACCTGGTCTAGTCCTGGTCCAGTCCGAGTTTAGTAGGCAGTCCTCTAATGACACAGTGCACGTAGACGTTCCACACGGGATATTAGGACCAGTTTTATCTGTTTTTTCCGTTATTCATTTAAACACAAAAATTGAAAACTGAAAAAATGAATCGTTAACTGTTTTTTTTTTTTTTCCATTTTGGTTTTGGAGACAAATGATGAAGAAAGGAGTTGTTTTTTCGTTTTCTCATTTTTGGTTTTATTTTGAAAAAACGAATGAACGAACGATACACAGATTCATTTGGACACTGCACCTTTAAATTGGGTTAACGTCAGTTTGAACATACCTTAAGACCTTGTATCTAATTTGCCTTTGTATTTCAGCAAATTTTGTTCAAACAAACAAACAATAAAAAGCATCTAACTGTAAAACATTTACTGTCAATCAATCAGTATGTGTTAGCATGCTAGTTGTTGTTAGCTTTACCGTGACAGCTGCTCTGGTCTCATCGCGGTGAATAATGACGATGTTCAGAATGTATAAGGTAAGTGAGGGATAACTTTGGATCACTGCAACCCACTTAAATGTGCACTGTGTAACTTTCCAGGTGGGCGGTCCATCACCATGGAAATATTGTTGCTTTTCCTGGAATTTTTCACAGTATCATATTAATTTAGTATCATATCAGTATCACAGTATCATATTTATTTATCAATTTCTTGTATAAAACAGCTATCATTAAATAATAAGCAAGTTTAATGCCATTCCGTGGTACATTCCAGGGAGAGCAATATCTCCATGGACACAACCAGGTGCTGAACATACTGCACTTTTTAAATGATCTAGTTTAGTAGATTAGTAAAAAGTTTTGATTTGCAAAAAGAAGAAGTATTTGATCCCGTCTTTACTGACAACTCCAGGAGCCTTTGTCAACTGCCAGAAAAACATAGGTCAAAGACTGAGATGTGCAAATGAAAAGAAGTGTACGAACAATATCCCCAATGAGAGCGAGCCTGTGCGGACAGAAGAGCGGTGATTAGGTGTAATTGTGCTTTGATAGAGGAGCAGAGGTGATTCTAAATGCTACTCTCTTCATGTGTCCCCGTGCTCCGGGCCTGACCCAGTATCTAGTCAGATTGGGTGTGATTGGGGGTTATTTCAGATTATTTCGTGTAAGAGCTGCTCTATGAATGTTGTGTCTGTGAAAATCTGAATAATATCTGAGAACATGGGATATTTACACTCAGGCTAAATTAGTGTCTTGACAATACACAAAACCTTGCCATTTAAAGCAAAAACAAAAGCAAAAAAAACAAAAAGTACTGTCCAGTCAGGTTTGTTTATTTCATTGATGCTCATGAAACATACGAGCTTGTTGGTCAAATTTGTCTCACGTCATATTAACAGAGGTTAGTGCTTTTTATTTCCCATTTGTGATTTAAAAAAAAAAAAAATATGACTGTCAGCATTAACTCGTTAATCGCGACTAGATTAATGCAATCCTTAATGCGGTATATTTTTAAAATCGCGATTAGAGTTTACCAGCCTTTTGTCCCTTCTAAAAACGCAATGATTTTTATTTTATTTTTACTTGCGGTTAGAGTTCGCCAACTTTTCGTCCCTTCTACACATCCGTAGGCAGCTCCTCTGGCTGTTTCGCTTTCGAACTTCAGAGCGCCGTGTTTCAGTAAACTTACGGCCGTGGAGAAACAGAGGAGCTTCTGGACTTTTGAACTGTTTATTTGACTTTAAAACTTTCAGACGCTACAATTTACAAGTCAAAAGTTAAATGCAGCCCGTGTCAAGTTTCAGTACCACCGAAGTACGTCTAGTCTAAGTTAGCACCTCCGAGCTAAATCTCCGAGTGCAGCGACCGGAGCGTCCGAGCCAAGAGCCTCAGATCCGACAAACTATCACAGACCTGAGGATAATCACACGGCAAAGAAAATAACTACAGCGATTGCTAAATGGGTCCAAATTGCTTTACATTATGGTTTTAAAACTGTCTTGAGATGTCAACAATTTTAAGCATGCAGTTCAATATGTGATTAATCGTGATTAACTATGGAATTTCTGATCTTTATCGAGATTTTAAAAATTAATCATTAGACAGCCCTAAAAAAACTTTCTTTCTTTTTTCCTTTTAAGCGGCCATATTTGTTCTGATATGGACAGACCATGCTTGTCTGTGATTGGCTAATCCACCTGTAAATCATGTCCATCTGAACTTCAGAGACGCACCAGTGACCAGACTCACATCTTCATAAAGTATTAAAGAAGTGTGTATTCTGGTTCCCAAGCACCTGCTGACACAATGACAGTCAGATTTGCTGTAGTAGTTAGTTCTTAAACAAATATAGATGTGACCAAAATGAAAACAAATTTAAGTTTGAGCAAAAGTGTAAAAACGTTATGATTAATGCGGTGGTGGAGTGGTTAGCATTATAACCTCACAGAAAATGGGTTATGACTTATTAATGATGAAGAGGAAGATGTACACTACCAGTCAAAAGTTTGGACACACTCTCTCATTCAAGGATCTTTTTCTTTATATTTCTGCCTGGTGTGCACTGACTGCAGGTGTGGTGCGCTTCAGGACACGCATGGATCTTGCAATACTTAGAAAGTCATTAAAACCAGTAGCACCCTACCACCCTGGCCTCAGTGCGGTGCAGGTGCTTGTGGGGTGTGGGTCTGCGGAAAGAATCTTTCTAGACAGCAGTCTTTGACGTCAAAGTGACAAAATCACATGAGACAAACAGGAAGTCAGGCATGCAGAACTGACAGATCCGGTGTATTTTCAGAATAAAATATCCCTGCACACTCCTGGTACTTACCCAGTACCTGCCCAGTGCAGACAGCCATGGTATCCAAAACCACGAGAAAGTGGAATCCAAAGGCACAGGAAAGTGGTCATAATGTGAAATGCCACTGTTGTTTACAGTAACCAGGCTTCTTGTACGTGCTCATGGCATGAACTCCCAATCAGAGCGTGAATCCCTGCAAATACTCTGAAGCACAATTTCCACACTTTGCCTGTGGCCACAGCAGCAGAGAGACCATCAGTGGGGCATTCAAGTCACAATAAAATGGAACCCGAACCGCCCTGCAGTCAGTGTGCACCGGGGTTACTACTTTCTACATTTTAGATACACACAGAAGAAATCAAATCTACTGCATGAAGCAAGGCCTATGCAATTATGTAGTGAAGAAAATGAGTTTTATATTCAAATCCTCAAAGCAGCCATGCTTGCTTTGTTGACAGCCCTGTAAACCATTGACCTTCTCAGTGAGTTTCTGGAGGAAGTCTCCTGAAATGGTTTTCACTTCACAACTGTGTCTTGTCACGGAATACCAAAAGTGCAAAGCAGTGATCAAAGCAAAGGGTAAAGCCTATTTTATTTTGAGTTCATCTACATCCCATACATTCATAGGTTTGTGGCTAGAATCTACAATGTAAATAGTAAATAAAAAGACCATTAAATGAAATAGTGTGTCCAATTTTTGACTAGTAGTGCATTTTCAAGTTGGTTTAACAGCTCCTTAAATTGTACTGAGATATTCACAGATTGGTGGCTTCATAACAAACTCTGAAACTAAAGCACGCGTCTATTTGAGCATCATCTAAAAAGTCGGACCCGGAGCTCTTGTAAGCTTTTCTTTTGGTCGTCTCTCATCTGTGTAGTTAGCATTGTCCAAACATCAAAGTACCCCAAACCTGCAGCAAGAGCCCATCCCCAGTGCTCCGTAATATATCCATTTATTTAGCTGGAGCTTAAATTAGCTGGGGGCAGTGGGAGGAAGGAGCTCTGATTAAACTGATGCATGGGGCTTATGAGGCCTTGTTACCACATCAAAGCTCAGACAGTGAGGGCCCAAATGCTCTCCATCCCGGGATGAGAGATGGTCTGCTCCTCAGTCGGACCCTAATGAGAGTCTGTTCTGCAATTACGACACAGAAATACAGACTGTTCTGAGTGAGTGGGCCGTCACGGTGAATGGGCGAAGTTGGGACTGAGGATATGTATTTAAAAACTTCTATAGATATAAGTTTTGGCAAGTTAAAAGTGCTGTGCCTGATTTTTTTCAGTGTTAAAAATGTGAAAAACAGAACTGGTTCCTTTTAAATGGCTCACAGTGCTCCAAAGTTATTCCTCATTTACGTCACGCGTTACGAGCATTTTGATTATCCACCAGATCAGTTTAGCTGTAATGGTAAACTTAACAACAATTAGAATACTAACCATGCACTTCCTAATTATTTGACAATAAAGCACTCTGTAAATAGATGCAGACAGCACACAGCAGACTTATTATGACTTCAAGAGCTGCTTATGCAATATAACTGTACTGGGGCAAGGCACATTTTGCGCAAATACATGTAGAAAAAAAAATCACGTACAGGCAGCCCTTAAAGGGGAACTCCGGCACATTTGAAGCTAAAGTCCATGGCTAGAGGTGGTCGAATACTGTCAGAAGCTAAAAAACTGCACAGATCAGTGTTTCCTCGGTGGAGATCTCGCTGTGGCAGTGAGTCTGTCAAGACAACAAACTGGTGTAGTGATGGGCGCAAGTTCTTAACTTCCACTTAAAACACCAATTTGCTTCACACTGAAGAAGCTTAACACCAGTTTAACCCATCTGACAACAGCCACGAGTCTAACAAACAAAACGCTCTGCCTGGTTCACTCATTAGTGTCTGGAAACGTAATAAAACAACTTTATAAGCAGCTTTACACTTCCCTCTGTTGATTTCCCACTGCACATGTCAAGAAGAATAGACACTGAAAGTTGTTGAAAGGAAATGGTTTGGGAATGTTTTTTTTTTAAAAGCATTTTTCAAAAAATATAATTCACTCATAAATAAATGGGATTAGAAACAAAATCGGCGATCGAGTCTTTTGGGCTTTCACATGTGCAGTGGAAAATCAACAAAGGTAAGTCTAAGGCTGCTTATAAAGTTTTATAATGTTTCCAGACACTAATGAGTGAACCAGGCAGAGCGTTTTGTTTATTAGACTCGTGGCTGTTGTAAAATGGGTTAAAGTGGTGTTAAGCTTCTTCAGTGTGAAGCAAATTAGCATTTTATGGGGAAGTTAAGAACTTGCCCCCATCACTACACTAGGTTGTTGCCTTGACAGACTCACTGCCACAGCGAGATCTCCGCTGAGGCAACACTGATCTGTGCAGTTTTTTGGCTTCTGACAGTATTCGACCACCTTTAGAAATGGACTTTAGCTTCAAACGTACTTGAGTTCCCCTTTAAGCCTCGACCCTTTGGCAAGACACTTCACAGAGTACAGAGACACTGGTGGGTTACCCTGGGCTGCAAATGTGTAAACCTGAAGCTAGAGCACACAAGCTTTTCTCATATGAAAGCTCAGAACCCCCACAATTCACGCACTGATGTGTCATGTTAGTACAATTTAAAATTAAAATCTAAGAAACTTTAAAAATTTTTACTTTTATATGTCTTGTATCCAGTGGCGGCTGTGCGCCGCACTCCATAACTTAACCTCGATTTAAAAAAATAAATAATAAAGTTATTTTGTATTAGGCTATATGTTTAATATTTTGTTTAAAACTGAACGTGTATCTGCATAGACATATTTATATCATGTTAAATGTGTTCATATCTCTGTATTTGAGTCACGTGGTGCATTTGAGTGCGCAGGTCTATGGAGGGGCCTGAAACATTTAGAAAATTTGACGTCATTACGTTGCTTTTGCCCATTAGTTTGTATTGCAGCCCCTGAAAAACGTCGTAGTGCACAGGGTGGGGGCGACTCAAATCAACTGATTGGTCTTTAAAAACATTATCACAATTCTGACCTATGAGGATTCAGTTGCTCTGTCCCGCCTCAGCCCAACAGGCTAATGCTAATGCTACAGGCAAATGCTAATGCTACAGGCTAATGAATGGAGAACTACAGAGCTGTGAGCTATGGCCGCTAGCTACTTTCACTAAACTGAAACAGGAGAGCGGGAGAAGAGACCTAAACCACGGGAGACACTGACACAGACCGGGTCCCGGGGCACTCGCCGCCGGGACTGCGGCATCCGCTGCTGCCGGCGGGGTCGTCGCTGCCAGGACCGGGGAACTCGCTGCCACCGGCGGGGCACTCTGGGCATAAAAGCGTAGTGCAGAGGGCTTAAGTCCACCCGGTGCCCTGGTGCTAATACGGACTGGCGTAACTTTCAGACTGAAGTGGGAAGTGGGATTAAGATGAGTTTTAGAACAGCTTGTGCACTCGGCTCCAGGACCTTGTCCAGTGAACCGGGACATATTAGAGACAGAACCAACAGGACAGTGGGTAGAGAACACACTCTGCATCAGTCCCCTGGAGAAGGTAAGAGGCATGTTTTTGTTAGTTTGGGGCAAATCTGAGGACAGAGCCTCACAGGTAAACTGTTATAGTGTTAACAGGTAAATGCGTAAATGAATGAGCGACGGGGCTGCTCCGGTGTTCTGCCGTGTGCTGTAGGTGTGTTACGGTGTGTTACTTTGTGTTGTTTGGGTTGGGTGTGAGCAGGTCCATCAGGTTGTGTTGCTGCGTAAACTTTGCGATTGGCTGTGCGTTGTGCTCCTGATAAAGTTCAGCAAATAGTGACTATAATGACTGTCTGTTTCTGGCATTTGTTATAATTTTATATAACCTATACATAATACATATAATTATAATACATATTTATAATTTTGATTTATGCGCCCCCTCCAAAAATTATCCCACCAGCCGCCACTGCTTGTATCTGTGTTCAACCTCAGATGTAACAAAATAAACTCTAAAGTGCGTATGCTGTTGTTGTGTGCCCAGGCCTGGTCCCACAGCAGAGCCTGTGCTCTCACCTTGGGGGGCAAACGGGGCAGGAGGGCTTATTTGAGGCGAGCAGTAAAGACCTGCTTCCATCTGTTTAATTACAGTGGAGATTAGCAGATTATTTTTGCATTACCAGCGCCTGTCACTCGTCTGCACGGCCCTGAGGGAAGACTCAGCCCCTCACCCAGACCCACACAAAACAACACTAGTGCCTGTAGTGAAGTCACAGCCTCGACACAGGGCTGGACAATGTGGTGAATTTATATAATTTATATTTTGTTCACATTTTAAAGAGGGGGCGTTATGCAGAATCGATTTTTTAGGTTTCTACCGTCTTATAATGTTAAACCATGCTCTTCATAAATAGAGCATTTTCAGAACAATAATAGGTGACATGGTTATCTAATTATGTTATGAGTTTGCAGTTAATACCTCACAAAAGTGTAATACTCCTTCTTTAAACGTGTCTTGAAAAATTGACAAAAAGACAAAAATATGAACCGGCAAATTAAGGTGAGGTATTATTTGCCAGACTGCTGAGCTGATGTGGTTTGTGTAATTAATGAATTAACTAATCATTGCATTTATATAGCGCCATTCAAGACTAGAGCTCTTTACAGCACATTGTTCATTCACTCCACACTCAGCGGTGACGAGCTTCTACGTTTCTATATGACGATAACAAGTGTTACACCACATGGTACATGGCAGTCGACCTGATTCGACCTGAATTATTTGAATCATTAATCCATTCATACTCCAGTCTACACAGACCATGTGTTGCCCAAGGACACAACAGCAGATTTTGATGCCTGTCTGTTGAATCAGTCACTATGTTTACATGCACATCAGGATATCCTGTTGCCACCTGCCTAATTTTGTCTGTGCACAACAGTAACACATACCCAAGTGCCAAAGCTTATTAAAAGAAAATCTTAGACCCCACGTGCTTGTGTGATACATCATTTGAAAGTTTAGACCTTCCAGGTTCTGTAGATATGCACATGAAGACTGTGAGTGCAGGCTAACTTACAGTACAGACATTCAAAAATTCAAAAAATTGAATTTTCTGAAAAAAACCAAACAAAATTATAAAGGCTCTAACTTGGGCATACTTCATCCTGTGGCTCACTACACTCACTGCTAAACTTGTTGGCAACAACTGTGTAAAATGTCAGACTTCTAGGCCTAAGGGTTTGGATGCTGTGACCCTTTTTGTAAAAATATGTCAATTCGGCACAAGTGTCATGTACCAGATGTTTCAAACTGTAATAAGATAATAATGTAATGTTTAGTAAATAAATCTTCTTCTGAACTTTAGGCATGTTTTCTTAAGATAACAAAACTAAAACAAGCCAAAAAATTTCTCTCCAGATGTTTCTGGTGCCTCCCACCAGTGTCTGTGCATCAGAGGAGGCAAGAGGCTCTCCAAATACGTTTGTGCAGTGAGCTGCTGTCTCACTATCTCACCTCTGCCCCACGTGGGGCCCACTGCCGTAAAGGTCTCCTGATAGACTATTCAGATCTGTCAATCATTTTCTGGAAGAACCAATGACTGAAGAGCTTTTGCCATGGAGCGCTTTCTCTGACATGCGTAATACACCACTAACTGGACGAGCTGCTTCTGTTCCGCGAGCTGTGCCCGTCGCACCGAACCTCGGATCCTTCCGTGGATGGTCTCATATTGAAGGGGAGAATGTAAAGAAAACGAGCATGTTCCACAGCGCTAACAGAAGTGGACGCTAAACTAAGCTAAAGGATGATAAGCGACAGACATGTTTTCATGCATCATTCATCCATTCAGACAAACACGGTCTTTCTGGACTATTTCCCCACATGGAATTATTTTATGAAAAAAACAACTGGATATTCTTTTTCTGTGGACTGTTTTGGACTAATTGAGTACAGCTATTCCTGGACTGAAACAGTTTTGGACCAACAGAACCGGCTCAAAGATAAGAAATGCACATTGTTGGTTTGATTATTTTCGGCAATTATAAGTTATTGCTCTTTGGGCTCGCTGTGCGGCATAAAATGAATGATATGGTTGTATTATGAGGAATTAAGCTTTCAAACAATGTATAGCATGTCAATAGTGGAAAAATAATTAAGGTGAATATCTGACTTGACTTTTTAATGTTGTGTAATTACCCGTGGGCGGGTGGGTGGTAATTAAACTAGTACATTAACTGGCCTAGTCTAAATAAAATTATATTTTCTAACATCCACTTGTCCTCACAAACGTTCATGTTCCTTCAACAGCTCTAGCACTCGTACTGAAGGACAGTCTAAGCTTAGTTTAAGTAACCTGTATAAATGTTATTCCAAGTCATAACAGTATGACCAAAACAAGAATCCTAACAATAGCAGGTCTATTAAGATTTCTAACTCTCCAGGACTCGCTGTATTCTACCATGGTCTGTTTTCTATTCTGTGCTTTATGTTCACAGAACCACTGACTATAGCCATAGGACGATGTTCCTGAGGATCATTTCTGCCTCCATGGGAACTATAGACTGTATATAGAAATGGACATAGCTAATGTGCTCGCATCTCTTTCCAAATACTGAGCGTAGGCTCCATAGACCCCAATTCACTGTCTATTGAAAAATGTTGTCCCTCTCTGTGTCAGGTTTTCATTTTGGTCTTAAAATGTTTCTATTAATGATTCTGTTTTTTATTTAGTTATTTTGTCCCTAAATCAAGATATCAACATTACTTCTTTCCCTAAGGTCGCTCCTGCTAGCATTTGCAACAGGTTTGATTGACAGCGTTGCTTAGCACTCATTTACTGCTAAACCAGATTTGTGGGCAGGAGTTACCTTCAACAACCTCACTCTGCTTTGGCTTTTTGGCGGCTATGATACTTGCAGGTGGAATCCCAAATATGGAATTTTCCTCCAAATTTGCCCCGATAACCGCTCGCCTCGATGAGCTTCATTTGGCTGGAGCTGGATGCTATGGCTGATACCACACTCAGTCTCTTTCTTTGTACAGTGTATGACTGGGACACATAGGTGGTGGAACCTCCATCAGAAAAGTTTCATTTAAGTATAATTAGCCCAGGCCAGGCAATAATCCAGTGTGTTTATGTTTGTCTGTCCATTAACACTCACTGTTCCAGTCAAATAAATCAATAAATACAAGAATACAATTGTTTGGCATTTTATTTTTTGTCATTTATGTAATCTGATATGAAAAAATAACAGCAGTATGTGTGAAATGCCAATTGGTACGATTCAAATGACCATTCAGTCCTGATAGATCCTCCAACCCTTCAGGACCCCCACATGGTGAGTCTGCTCTGTCCCAGTGACCTACACCCTTTGTGGGCCAGCACAGCCCGTCCCCCTCCTCCAGGCTCGGATACTGTTCCTCCAGCTGACTGTAGCTCCGCCTCACTCTCTAACCTGCCTCCTGTCTGTACTGGCCTGGCCTCGCTCCACCAAACGTGCCGCCGCCACACACACGCACCAGCTCTGAGTAATTGTTTCTTTGGGTCAGCCTGCCTCATCCTGGCCCTTTGGAGATAAGACCCCAGTAAATCTGCCTTGATGTCCGGGTGGAGGAGGGAGGAAGAGGAGGGGGTGAGGAAGACCACTGTTTGAACTGTTCCTTCAAGACTGACGCCTTCAAATCACTTTTTCTCCTCCTGAATAAAAGCGTTGGATTGGAAAGCGGCAGGCCGGCTGTGTACGCATTATTCGGGGTCTCGTGGCGCTCAGGAGTTGTGTCGTATTCATAAGAGCGGGAGAAGAGGAGACCTGGAGACAGAGAGGGGCGGAGGAGAGCAGGATATGTGCACTACTCCTCACTGACGATGTAAGGGATTCACTTTTATTTTTTTGAAGGTCAATTTGATTCTAAAAGAGCCAGAAATAGAGCCATCCAGTGTGAGAGAGGCTGTGCTCTGGAGAGATGGAGCTGGGAGGAGAGGCTTTGCTGCTATTTCTCTAACTGTATGTTTATTTAGAGAGTGTAGCATTTCTGCCACCTTTCTGTATCCATGGAGATGTGGTTGCCTTGCCTACAATGTTCCATAATAGTAGGGCATTAAACAGACATATGAGCGGCGGTAGCTCAGTTGGTAAAGTGTTTGTCCACTGATCTGAAGGTTGGTGGTTTGAATCCTGCTCCTGATAAAAAACAAACAACAAAAACGTCATTGGTTGAGCTGATGAATCGAGATGAATATTGTTGTGTCCTTGGGCAAGACACTTAAAGGGACAGTTCAGAATTTTGGACATAGGGCCTCATTTCCTGGTGAGCCAGAGTGTTGGAGACGTGTGGAGACACTTTTTAAAATCTTCCATCCAGTCCTTGTATTTGGAGAGGTTGCTGGTGCTAGGCTAGTGCATGTCATTGGCCACAGTTGTCCTGCCACTAAAAACAGTCATACCCACTCCACAGAGCACCCAAGGAAAACTATTAGAACTCCAGACTGTCCACGTGAACATCTGTGTCCGTAGAATAATTTTAGAAGTAAAACCAACCGTTGCATTTGAAGGATTTCTGTCTGAGCAGCAGCAGTGAGTTGTACTTCCTGATAGAAAGCTCGGCAGCGGCGGATTGATATATGAGAAAATAGTTCCTCAACATGCGACGATTCATGTGATGTAAGGTTAGTTTTATTTCAAACATTATTCTGGCAGCACAGACATTCACATGGACAGTCTGGAGTTATAATCGTTTTCCTCAGGTGCACTGTGGAGTGGGTAAGACTGTTTTTAGTGGCAACTATGGCCATTGACATGCACTAGCCTAGCACCAGCAACCTCTGCAAATACAAGGACTGGATGGAAGACTTAAAAAAGTGTCTCCACACGTCTCCAACACTCTGGCTCACTAAGAAATGAGGCCCTATGTCCAAAATTCCAAACTGTCCCTTTAAATCGTCCTTTAACCGTGCCTTTTCTAACCTTGATTCTCCGTACCGCTCCACGTTAGCTTAAATCAAAACTAAAATGCCCCCCGCCTCTCACCTAATGTGCATCGTTTTCCCCTCTTTTCACAAGCACTTAACAGCATGGGCCGTTCTGATGATCATAACGCCGCCAGCCTGCGCTCCCAGATACACGGCCTCTTTCCCATTGACATGTTTATCCAGCGGAGAGCCATGTAATAACCGAGATAGCATCGTGAGGATATTATAAACCCCCCTCCTCTGCTCCGGTGCTAAGCAGGGACCATGAGGACACCGGCTAAGACGAGATTTGAGCCAACCTTAAAGGGGAGAGGGAGAGAGCACTGCAAAAAAGAAGAAAAAGAATCTCCATGAGGTCAAATTATGCTGAAATGAAAGCCCCAATGTGTAATTTCTCTGGTGAAGAGTTAGCGACCTACCTGCACATGTTTGTCATCATTGCTTTGCCTGGAATGTTCCGCAGTATGGCATTAAACAAGCAACTGATACTGATATAATGAGTTTCCGGTTGCTGTATAAGAAAAGAGGTGATATGTTTACATGAGAGCTTACATTCTGAATAAAAATACTTGAATTCTGAATAAAAATGAATTGCACTTTTAAAAGACCATGTAAACATTTAATTCAGACATGCCAACCCTGAGTACTGCCAAACTGCAATGATGGAGGCAAGCGCGTAGCTCTTGTCACGGACGCCAACGGTGTCCGCTGGGGTGGGTATGGGAGGAGGGTTCCCTCTCCCCCTCCCTCTCTCTCTCTCTCTCTCACACACACACACACACACACACACACATGCTTCACATCGTAAATCCCCGAATGAGCTACAGAGAAGTGCACGTTGCAGACCGTGCATAACGCAGGACTTTGCGATCTTGAAGACTTCTCAATGGCGGGATACAATTCCTGATACTCTTCTTTGAACTTTTGAGCCATGTCGGTGTATTCGAGGGCTCAGCATCCGAGTCGGCCATCATCCCTTTCTTCTCAGTATATGTGAAAACTGCGTTGCGCTATTTCATTAGTCGAGATACAGTGAACTCGCTGTGATTAACCAATCAGAGACTGCGTTTCTAAATACATCGACTGACGTAAATCACAGGGGAATCCCAAACGCGGTAACTCTGGCGGCAGGGCTATCCCGAACGCGGGGATTACAGCGCCGAATTTGAAATTTTCATTACTAACCAAAAATCTTAATAACGGACTTGGAAGTCGTAATGGCGTAATCAGCTTGATGAAATCGTAATCATTACGGGCAGATCGTAATGGTTGGCATGTCTGTTAATTCTTAGTGAAAATGATTATTTGGAATTAAAAAGTGGGTGGTTTATTCTGATTTTAAAGATGAGTTAATTTATTCCTTTATCATGTAAATGTTTATTCTTCTTAAAAAATAATCCCGGTGCTCGTTGGGTCGCCCTTCTGACGCGATCCGGACAATTGGGTTCCTCCAGTCGTCTCTTCGGACTTTCCTCCACGTCTCTTTGGATTTGTGAGCGGGATGTGGGAGTGGGCTGAGGTGTTTGTCTTCTTCCTCCTTCTTCGACACTCTTCCCTTCTCCTCCTCAGCTCACAGACGTAAAGCGTGAGGAGAGAATTCTCCAGCTGCTGCTTCATTATCATCGGAACGACTGCGGAAAAAGTTTGGATCGTGTTTGTGTTGGTGGCATAACAACAAACCGAGATGCCAGAAAAGCCGGGAGCAGCTGAAGTGTGTGTTTTCTTCCCAAAAACGTAAATACGTTCCTGTCGCTGTCCAATCAGAACCCTTCCTGATGCCCAGACATTGAGCAGAATTAAATAAAGGTGATTTAACGTGTTTTTCATGGAAACCTTAACTCAGAATGACTATTTCCGTGTAAACTCAAAGGAGGATATTTTAATTCCGAACAATTCATTACTTTCATGTAAACATGGCCACGGAGACTCTGGAACAGTTTTTATACACTGGTGGCTGACAAACAGGTGTGAGGCTCATATTAAACAGAGTGATCAATACATTGTCGGGAAACAACTGTAATCATAAAAAAGTGTCCTGTGACAACTTCACTTTAGCAACAACACATGGTTTATTGGGGGTCCATGAACATTCTTTAACATAATGACATAATTAGGAAATAACAAACCTATTCTTGTACTCCTGACATGAAGTTTGTCCTTCAACTAACATAAAAAACATGCCATCAGATACTCGTTCTAAAGCTCTGTTACTCTAGTTAGACTTAATCTGAGCTTTATTTTAGCACTCTCTGATCATAAAAAGCTGAAGGGTGGAACTACAACAGGAGAGCTGATTCGTACTGTTAAACAAGTCCCTCTCAGATAACATTACAGTCACAATCTAGCTTACATTAGTCACTCTCACCGTTTTTGTTGAAAACAAAACTCCTAAATCTGTTTTTTTTATCTATGTATTTTTTCTTGAGGTTTTCTTGAGATTTTGAACCTTTTTGTGTATGTGTTTGCTAATGTATACACTGTGTCACTATGGTAACTACGAAACATCCTGCCAATAGAGATACATATAGAGCGCACCAGTTGAATCACTGCGAAATATCAAGTGTCTCCACCAAGCTAAGGTACCAGACCAGATCTGTGGAGAGACAGCTACCTTTTACCTTTTGTTCAGTCAATGGGGCTGAAATCATCCAAATGATGAAGGTTTATGGAGTTTTGTGTTTGAGAGAAGAACTCAGCCTAAATATGCAGGGTTTGTGTGTTAAACATCTGTGAATGAAACAAAACACTGCTCCAGGTCTGTTTATGATGAGGAAACAACATTATAACATCAGAAAACAGAGCAACATATGCTTTAATAATCTTGCAACTAATCAGAAATGCTATTAACCCAGATAAATAATAAAAGACAGACATAACTCAATCAGCTAAAACAAGAATTACTCCATTTTTCTTTTCTTTTTTTCCATTCTCTTCTTTCTTGCAGTGAGGAGATGCGGCACTGGCAAAGCCCTCCCCTCCACAACAGGTTGGAGATGTTTAGTTAGAGCAAATTAATTAAGTGTGAAATAGACACCGGAGCGCCGTGGCGTGGAGCTGCAGGGGCGCTGTGTTCACAGGGAAACAAAGGGAACACACAGGGACAGGAAATATAATGTGGTTAGAGCTGAAATTATGGGACGTCATATTCGGGGACATGGGTGGTGAATTTGACTGTGTAGAAATGGCATTGGAAAGGCCGTGTTTTGTGTCGTTTGAGGTAAGGTTAAAGGTGCTGTAACTGATTTTTATTATTTTATAAATGGGAAAAACAGAGCTATTTAATTTTAAAGTGGAGCGAAGCACTAAATTAGCACTTTTTGCTACTAAAAATGTGTTTTCATCGCATTTTTTTGTACAATTTTGTGCAATCTGGGTACATTTGCAGCTTTTTGGACAAAATCAAGTGAGAATTTAAGTTTTTGCTCCCTCCAGTGGCCACTGCAATTTCAAGTCTAAAGAGATATCGCACAAAACTGCCCTGATTACAGCCAAGCGCTTCTGATACAAACAGTTTGAAATGTGGATACCAATCACATTGCTTCTTCTATGTCTTCTATGTCTAGACTCCATCCCTCCTCCACTAAATACGCTCTATTCACGTTTATGTCACAAACCAGGAAGACGGTTGGAAACATGCGATGACAACTTCCAGCTGCCATTGGCTCTGTTTGCAGTAGTAAGTCTGAAAAAATCTAGGATAAATGAGAAAATGTCCCAGTTTTCTTCATGTCCATGTCATTGTAGTGTTCTGTTATGTTCGGCGAATCAACAATTCCAACCGGACTTCAGTTTTCATCGTTTCCCCACTGACGCACAACTCCGAGCGCACTGGGTACATGCGATTAGAAGAGACGAGGGCGACGAATTCAAGATGATTCCAAACAGCACATACTTTCGTCACAGTCTTCATTTTACGTTTTACGTCACTGGGTTTTATCAGTCGGTTGGTGAGTCCAGTGTCGGGAATTACACCAGAAGTTGTCATCATGTTTCCAAATGTCTTCCAGGTTTGTGACATCAAACCTGGAAGATGTTTGGAAAGATGCAACTTCCGGTGGGCGGTACTTCCAGTCTATTCGCAGTAAAATAGGTAAAACTACTGCAAATAGACCAAAACGACAAAGTACCGCCCACCACAAGTTTTAAGTGCATCTTAAAACTGAGACGTAACCATATACACAGTTTACTGAGGGAAGTTCACCTCCACTTTAAAGATTGCCCTGAATTTAAAGGAGACTTTAACAAAAAAGAAAAAAGTTAAATGTTGTGCAGTAGTAGACAAAACACACAGTGCTGGTTTCAATTGTCAGTCGAGCATGACATAAATACTATTTTGGAAAGATCTGACATTCACATTAAAGGAAATATATATTACGCTAACATCTGATCCACTCCAGTCCACTTTATTTTTATAGCAGATTTTCTACACATGACAGTTTCCAAAGTGCTGCACAGGCAAATGAATACATTAAAAGACATAAAAGTAAATCGGAAATTAAAACAATAAATAAAAAGTGTTCAAATGCATCAGCTAAAAATGATAAAACAGTTAATAACTTGTTAAACTGACCTATGTTATAATGTTTCATTTTCACAAACAGACCTAAAGTGGTTTAATTTTTGTTTAATTCACAAATCAACAAATGGTGCATACTTAGCTCTCACTCAACACTGTTCCAACTTGTGATGTAACGCAAAAAGTGCTAACTACCACTACATGACATCACAAGGTGGAACAGAGCATTTAAGCTTTGGAGATGTAGACAGACGAATAACAAAGTATTACTCAAACGTGTAAACGAAACAAAACACAACTCCGGGTCTGTTCTGGATGAGGTGACAACATTATAACATTACTTAACCCTCACCTTGTATTGGACCTTGAAAGTTAACGTTTTCACGTTCGAGGAAGTATACCACGGACGTTCTTACAGTGTGAGGTCTCAGGTCTGAGATCATAAAGCTGATAACTGCTGCTCACGACATAAAAAGTCACGACTGCTCTGAGAGACAAACATCTGGGTTCAGCTCAGTGGACGTTGTGTGCCATATGAATACTAAACATTATTACTAACTGCAGAAATAGTGAAACTTCTACATTTACTTGGGTCTAAAGAAGTTTGAATTTTGCATATTTAGCTCAAAAAGTATAACATGTTACAGTTTAGTAATTAGCATGTTTAAAATGGGAACAGTAACTAATGAGTAAATGTATCACTAGTTTTAATAGTAGTAAACCCTTTGCATCACTTGGAAATAGCTAGAGATGCAACGATACCACTTTTTTGAAAACCGATACGAGTACGAGTACCAATACCGATACTTTACCAATATGTGCGTACGCTCAAAAAATATATATTTAAGAAACTTGGAAATAAATACAAACAACCATGACATGACCTCTCTACACACCAGACTGTCTCCCTAAGAAGAACTTTGAACCTTTCTTCCATTTTATTTTATTATAATTATTTAATTTAGCTTTGATTGAGCGTGAGAAACATAATTTCATTTTTTTCATTTGTGAATATGAAAAATTGGCCATTGTTCTTTACCATAAAACATCTCAAGAACTCAATGGTAAACTGTGATTAACTGATGTATGTGTTTTCTGCCTATTCCTCTCATGATAGAAGCTGCTGTTATGTATTGACTATTATGTGAGTTACTGTTAATGTGTGGTCAATGTGTTTTTGTGTGATTTTATGATTCTTATTTAGTGGCAGGTCGGAATTTAACTAGTTAGAAATAGTTTCACTTGTAGGTGTTTCAGGTGTGCAGAGGACTGGGCGGCAAATAGCTGCCCCTGCGACCCAGCTGGATTAAGCGAGAGAAGATGGATGGTGTTTTAACTTGGTTTATGGCAAATTTTTCAGCCTGTTTATAATAATTTCTCAGTCATCTTAAATGAAAAAATCAAAATGAACTTATTTTCCATAATAACTACAGTGAATAGAGCCATTATTCAATCCCAAATTAGTGATTGGTCATGTTTACATGATTTTATAAAATTCTGAATTAGTTGTTCTGAATTAAATAGTTTGGAATTTTATTCTCCTTCAAGTTTACATGGAAATAATAATTATGAATTGAGGTTTACATGGAAAACACGTTAAATCACCTTTATTTAATTCCACTCAAAGTCTGGAGGTGGGGAAGGGTTCTGATTGGACAGCGACACGAACGTATTTACGTCTTTGGGAAGAAAACACACACTTCAGATGCTACTGGCTTTTCTGTCATCTCAGTTTGTCGTTACACCGCCGACAAACACGATCCAAACTTTTTTCCGCAGTCGTTCCGATGATAATGAAGCAGCAGCTGGAGAATTCTCTCCTCACGCTTTACGTCTGTGAGCTGAGGAGGAGAAGGGAAGAGTGTCGGAGGAGGAGGAAGAAGACAAACTGAGTCTGAGGCTGCCACACCTCAGCCCACTCCCGCATCCCGCTCACAAATCCAAAGAGCAGAGGAGGAAAGTCCGAAGAGACGACTGGAGGAGCCGGATCGTCTGGATCTGGATTAAGCTTTAAAATCAGAATAAACCACCCACTTCAGAATTAAGTTTAATTCTGAATAATCATTTTTATTAGGAATTATGTGTTTACAAATGCTCTTTTTAACGCAGAGTTAATTTGATTCAGAATTAAATTATTTTTATTTGCAATTAAATCTCTCATGTAAAGGTGGCACTTGTTATCAGTTGAAAGGGCTTATGTCATGTCATAGAATTCTCAAAGACCAAAGTGGAGTTTGGTCGTGACGTAAAGTGAACAACAACTGGCATGCTCATGTGCACTTCCTGATCATCGGGCAATAAACCACTTTCTAATTACGTGTAGACGGCACGACTCAAGAGCTGCTTATACAATATCTCTGCACTGGGGCGAGACGCATTTTGCTGCAACACACTGGAGAAAATATGGTACAGGCCCCTTAACCTATTATATACACTTTCCCATTTCCCACTATAGGCACTTTTTCCAGGCCCATTTCATTGCGCCGTCGTGTTGTGTTGTATTTGTTGACCAGTCCACAAAGTGATCAAGTGCCCAGCTCGGTCGGTCTATCATTTACCCTTTTTGCTGAGCGCTGTGCCCGTTCAGAATGGGGCATCCTTCAGCGCGTCCCTGGTCTGTCTGCAGTGTTTGGGTGTCATATCTTTGGACGCCGGTGGTCATAAACTGCTCCAGGAGTCCAGGGCCGAGGAGGGAGCCCATAAAACCACGGAGACTGGTGTTTTACGGCGAGAGGAGAGGAGATAGCGAGCCTGGAATATGAGCGGATACCAGGACACACGCTGCCTCCTGCGGTAAATAAGCCGGCTCCTTCCGACGCACTGTAAAAAACGGTTTACGGCGAGTCTTATTTTGAGTTTTTATTTCGCGCGCCGTTCAGGATCAGGACGAGTGGTAAAGTTCACGGTTAAAGAAAGTTTGGTTAAAGTTATAAAAGAGACTGTATTTTGTAACATTCAAGCTAATAAAAGAACTTTGTATACACCTACTTTTGCATGTAAGTTGATTTAAAGGAACCATATGTAAGATTGGGATTTAAATAATAAACATGATGTAGCTGCATTAGAAGACATGAGAGAAAATGTTCAAATGAAATACAGTGTAGCTTTAAGTGATAACAATTGTAAAGCTGATTTATTCTTAATTACAGAAACATTGGAAGTCACTTATGTTATAATTTGGCGATTATCCGGTCAGAAAGCAGTCTCTCATTTACCATATCATACGAACTTTATTTATAAAGCACTTTAAAAACTTTACAGTCGGCCAAAGTGCTGCACACAGATATAGAAAAGACAAGGACAGTACAACACAATACACAATATAAACACAATACAACTACTAAAAAACATTAAAAAAAACAGTACATACTCAAGAAATGTACATCAAAGCGAGTGAAAAAAGGTGTGTTTTTAGGAGTGATTTAAAAACAGGTCCAGACTCCGCCTGTTTAACCTCTAATGGCAACTGGTTCCACAACTGTGGAGCAGCAACAGAAAACACACGATCTCCACGAAGCTCAAATTTAGTCTTTGGAACGGCGCTGGAGCTGGTGCTGACCTGAGAGTGCAGACAGGGTGGATCAGGTCAGGAGGTAGGAGGGCACTAGGCCGTGCAAACACTTAAAAGTAAATAAAAGAATTTGAAAATCGACTCTAAAACACACTGGGAGCCAATGAAGAGAGGCTAAAATAGGAGAGATGCTTTTGTGTTTCCGGGTTCCAGTTAAAAGTCGACCCGCTGAGTTTTGGACCTGCTGCAAACGGCAAAGTGCATTTTGACTGACACCAACATAAAGTGGGTTGTCAGTTTCAAAAATCCACGTGGTTTGAACCTAAAGTTACTCTGATCTGAATCTTCACTACCACAGTCACTTTCATCACTCTGAAACTCACAAATAAAACTATAGATCAAACTATAGATTGTGATCATCTCGTATTATTTGAGTGTTATACTTCCATGGGAGACTGGCGGAGTTTGGATCCACAAACGTTCCATAATGAACATGTGTATAATCGGCTCCATTCACGCTTACATCACAAAATCAGAAGACATTTGTAAACAGGCGGATGAAGACTTCCTTTGGGCTCTGGGAATCTGGGAAAACAGAAAATGTCCTGGTTTTCTTCATCGAGATGTCATTGTATTCTTTCTTTTTTCCTTTTAGAAATTGCCTATTAATTTGTGTATTATAATTTGTCTAACTTAATTTAAAAAAAAGAAATGAATAAAAAAAATCGTAGTGTTCTGTTATGTTTGACAGATCAACAGTTATAACCAGCTGTGATTAGAGTCCCGTCTCCCGTGGAAAGCTTTGTCAGGTTGTGAAGCTATTTTGACCTTAGTTCATGTGCTGACAGCTTTTGTGTCATGTGAATAGGCTATTAAAGATGCATTATGTAACTTTTCTAGTGGAAGGGTGTACTACCTTGGGTTGTTTCTATAGAGATATGATTGATTTTAATATTACTGATCTTGTTACTGATTACTGATCTTGTTGTTAATATTACTGATCTTTAATTCGATGTGTTTTATACCTTGAAAATCAGGTATTTTCACCGTGAGCAGGGAACAGCTCTCCACAGATCTGACCTGTAACTTAACCTAGTGACTACCTGCTCATCTTTGGGGAGATTGACAGTTTGATGCCATACTGTGGAACATTCCAGATAAAGGAATAACATCTCCATGGAGACAAGCTGCAGCTGCGGACCCTCCATGAGAAAAGTTACTCAGTGCAGCAGTAGCTCAGTTGGTAAGAACCTTTGCCCACTGATCAGAAGGTTAACAGTTTGACTTAGGCTATGTTCAGACTGCAGGGCTTAATGCTCAATTTGGAATTTTTTGTTAAATACGATTTTATTTTGCGAAGTCATTCTCATTTCCAATTAAATGCAACTTGTACGTGATCTTCAGTGTGAACTTTAAACACCCCAAAAGTGTCCTGCATGAGCATCGGAGGACACGACAACGTCACCACAGCGAGCTCAGTGTTTATGGAAGTCGCCTAAACATGAACGCTGCATTGAGCACCTGCCAATTTTAAAGCTGCTGTCGTACCACTCTCGCGGGTGGAAACACGTCTTCAGCCTATATCAGTGAGCAAACACGTCGGCGTTGGGCTGTATTGACTCACAACAGGAGCTTGTCACAGCACAATAGCCAAACTCTCGCTTGTTGATGACGTGTAGGTCGGATGAATGCGACCTGGCCGTTCAGACTGAAGTCGCATGTCAAAAGAGCGGATATGTTTCGGTTTTAGGAGCACATCTCCAAGTGGCCTGGTTCGCATTTGAAAAAAATCAGATCTGCGTCATTCAGGCTGTCATTAAAAGATCAGATAAAGGTCGAATAGGGGCGAAAAAAATCAGATTTAGGTCACTTTGGACTGCAGTCTGAACATAACCATAAAAATCTTTGGTTGAGCGGTCAGATCCACTGGTCCGCAGGTTGGCGCGGTAATTCAAGCACTGATGAGTGTTGCAATTGTGTCCTTGGGCAAGACACTCCACCTCACCCCTAGTGTCTGTGTACACTGGTGTGTGAATGGGTGAGTGGTTCCTTGTTGTAAAGCGCTTTGAGTGCCTTGAAGGTGGAAAAACGCTGTATAAAAATGTGACTATTTACCAGTTAATGCTTTACACTGTTCCTTCAAATAAATACTAAACTAAATATGAATTTCAGAACAATTATTCTTGCAATTTATTTGAAAACTTTCCCCTAACTTCTGCAAGAGTTTGTACAATATTAATTTAAGGGATTTGACCGTGATTGTACTGCTGAATCAGACTACAAAAGGTGACTCCTGAGCAGGCTCTGTTCAGCGTGGGGTGTTGCTATTGTCCCTGCAAATGTTAATCCAACATCATTATTTTTAATTGGCTGTATCATCATCTCTCAGGCCAATTTGTACTGTGCAGACAGCCGTGGCATTCTCCAGCACTGTATCTGAAAAAAGACTCTTCCACAAGACTTGATTCGGTGACCTGCTCTGACATGGACAGTTGTTAATTGTTCATTTCTCTGCGGTTTCTACAGGTGGAAACACTCAGGAGCCATACAGTCGACTTTTGAGAGAGCTGACATTAAAGACGTGACAAAAAGAAGGCAAATGTCAGGCCATTATGAAGAGTGGAGACAGAGGAGAAACAGTGGAGACTTGGGGTGGGAATAACAGGGTTCCTCACAATTCAATTTGATACAATACACGAAACATGGCTCACGATACGATGTTATCACGATATGGGGATACATGTGATAATATACTTTACATTAAAAAAACACATTTTCTTTTAAGGCACCCGAAGCGCTTTTACATTTAACCATCCACCCATTCACAGGCACATACACCAGTGTACACAGACACTAGGAGCAAAGGGGGTTAAGTGTTTTGCCCAAGAACATAACAAGAGTATTTCTCTGTGAGAGCTAGAATTGCACCGCCAACCTGTCGGTCAGTGGATCTGACTCAACCGATGATGTTTATGTTGAGAGCGAGATTCGAATTAGCAACCTTCAGTGTACAGAGCCTTTAAGCTACTGTCGCCCAAATTATTTATGCCAAACGAAGTTGTTTTCTCAAAGATATCCAAGTCTTACAATACAATATCGTCACAGTATGAACCTCACCGTGCGATATGTATTGCGATATCATGGGAAAGATTATGATATGCTGGGGAGGCTCACGATATTCTACATAATAACAAGACTGACATTATAAAATGCTTTGACCAGTCATTTGGTACAACATTTATTGACATTAGGAATGTAACAATATCCAAATCTCTCTGTACGACATTTTCACCATATACATCTCATGATACAATATTTACTGCAATATTTTGTGGAGAGTCACAAAACTGTGAATATGCTACTTTTTCCTCTAAAAATGCCTTCACAAGACTTAATCCAAAGAATGAAGATTTCAAAGTTTTAGAACAGTTATTTCTTCATGTCGTCTGCACTGAAATGGAGAAAAGGATCATGGTTCATGTTTTATTTTGACATTTGTCCTGTCTGCCTGTGTTTTTGAGTTTTACTTCCTCCATCCATCCATCTTCTCCTGCTTAAACCAGCTGGGTCGCGGGGGCAGCTTGCTGCCCAATCCTCATGGCACCTGACCCCCTTCATGAACCCCTCTGTGAGTGGTGCCCACAGGAGGGTGGACGTCATGGTCCTTGATGTTAGTTCACAGGGTGCTGCATGTTTTGAGTTGATGGGGGAAACCGGAGCCCGGAGGAAACCCATCCAGACACGGGAAGAACATGCGAACTCCACACAGAAAGGCCTGGGCGACCCGGGGATCGAACCCGCAACCTTCTTGCTATGAGGCGTGTGTGTGTGTGTGTATACCCTGTGTTCTCCTCTGCCCTTTGTTGGTCCATTGTCTTTGTCAGTGTCTTGTCGTGGCTGTTTAGTTTTGACTTTTGGATCTTGGATTAAAGAACTTTTACAGCAGTCCTGCATTTTGGGTCCTCCCTCTGTTTCAATGTGACAAAAGAATCATGGTCTATGTAGTTCCCTCTGTTTTTTTAGATATTCCTGCATCATAAGCAAAGAGACTTGTGATTCGATATATTGTGATGGTCCAGAATATTATTGTGAGACCTTTGACGATACAATATCACAATATTAAGGTTATTGTTACATCCCTAATAGCTGGGTCATACCACAATGACTTGCACTAATTTACATTCATTCAAATTACATTCGAACTAGGGCTTGTCTCAGAATTGACTAAAGAAATAGATGAGTTATGTATACCAAAAAGACAGCTGAAAAAAGTCAGGATAGATTTTATCTTGAGTTTAAAACAACTGTCATATGTGTATTTTCAGCTTCTTTCTATGTTGGTTTGAATATAATATATAAATTGCTCCTTGGGAACATTGCAAGAGCAAGAGTAAAACAGATCAGAACACACCACTGTCAGCACTAAAAGACAGCACAGAGCTTTTGTCATTTATGTTTTCTTTATTGTAACAAAATGAACAAGAAACAAAGAAAAAGCAACAAGATGTGAAAAAAAAGACACTTTTAATTTGTAAATTTTGATATGTGTGCCTTGTTATATTTTGCTTCTAAAGTTATTGAACAAACTCCTCCAAGAAAATGAACCTGTTTTTGAAATATAACAGAATTTTACAGGTTAAAAAGCTGCATAGAGAGTTCTATGAAACCTTCACTTTTGTCTCAACTGGACTGAACACATCGTACGCTCTTTATACCTGTTGTAATTTGCTTATTTATATTATTTATTGATACAGTGAAATGGGGTATAGACCATTTCACGACAGCAATGAAGCGCTGAAAACTAAACTCGTTCTATAACTAACTTTAACTGTTGTCTTAACAGGTAGAGGACAATGCAAACTCTATTGTATTCCCAAGACTTGATTTACAGCGTCTCTCACTCACACTATCCATAAAGCATCCACAGCAGACACATAAAACCTTCTCTTTTGTTGCACGTTCTTTTCTCTTCTAAATTTTATGTTACCATTACTCTCCATTGAAATCCAGGAAGAGAGAAAAACGCGTCAACGTCCTTTGGTTGGTTCTGGACGGGTCCGATTGTTGGACCAAGTATCATTCTTTATTATAGTTATGTTATTGTAGCCATACACATTTGGAATAGCTTTTGACAGTGCATTGTGTGACTTTTCTGGTGGAGCTTCCATCAAATTCGTCTGAAACATTTCACAGCATGGTAAACCTTTCTATCTCCATGGTGACCAAACCAGACCAAGTTACCGGAGAGGCTTTCACAGTCAGAATGCCTGTTTTTCTAGCTATTTTTGAGCAATAAAAGCATCTGTAACTGAATAAACACAAAACAGATCTGTTAAAAGTCACACCGTGTAACATTTGAAGCTGAGAAATGACAAATCCATCGAAACAAGACAGTGACGAACCCCCAAACTGAAAAGGTAAAGGGTTCGCTCACACCATCCATAAAGCATCCGCAGCAGACACATAAAACCTTCTCTTTTGTCTCGCGTTCTTTTCTGTTCTCGATTTTATGCTACTCTTACTCTCCATTGAAATCCAGCGCCGGGAAGAGGGAGGAAAATGAACAGTCCGAGGTAGACGTACACACAAAGGGAGCCGATTCAATGTGTTTGGGGCTTTCATCGTCTATATGAAAAGCTAATCAGACAGCGTGATTGCGGCGCGTGGCCCTTTGTACCGTCTTTAATCCTCCAAGTGTTTTAAGAAGTGCCATAATTGAAATTCCGTTCAGGATGACTGCAATTTTCCACGTGGGGATAATGAGCGTTCACTTGGGCTGGGTTTAAAGAGCTCCGTGTGACGACCCTTTGATTGGTGGACTGACACGTGGAGCATATTGACAATACGGGAGCTGGTGTGGAGGCATTCTTTATTTAGTCCTCAACCTCGTCCTCTGCCGGGCCTAATTAAGCAATCACCAGCATTGAGAATCCATTAATGATGTCATTGTCATGCTAATAAGCGGACTCTGCTCGCAAATCGTGAATTCGTCGGAGCTGGTGAGACAGAAAGGTTCTTTTTGTGGTAAAAGCGGAACTAGGTTAGAATTCATGCGCTAGAGACCTGATCCTGGACTGGTCTAACTGCTGGACCAAGTATCGTTCTGAGTTATGTATTTGTGACCCACTTTTTAATTAACCTTATAGATTTGCATATTGAATGTAGATGTCATATTGATGTGTGTTCTGCATGTATGTCTATGGCGGGATGTTCAGCAGTTCATGGTCCTGTTTAAGAGTTTGAGGAGTTTTTAAGAGTTAAGAGGGTAAGGCGAAGAACTGAAAAACTGTTGGGTAATGCTAGCTGTAATTTTATTTGAGAGGGTCTCAGAACCCTGGTGTTTGACTTCTGCTCTTCCTCTCTGCATCCTCGTCCTTCTGTAATCTGTAAGTCTCCACCTTACCTGGGGCTGGGCGTGACCTGGCCGTTACCAGACCAAACCCATCATCCCATCAGCTGCAGTATAAGAAGTCTGGCTTTTCAATCACTTCTCGCCATTTAGTTATTTCTGCTACCAGTTAGTGAACCTTTGGCTCACTCATTAGTGTCTGTAAATGTTATAAAACAACTTTAGACAATTTCGCAGATGTCGTTTCTAATCTCATTTATTTACGAGTGAATTTCATTTTTTTTTAAAAACGCTAAAAAATATATTGCCGAACCATTTTCTTTCAACAACTTTCAGTTTCTCTTCTTCACCGTCAGTAGTCGATCCTCACTTGTTGCTTCTGGCGGCTCAAGCCTCTCGCCGCCGCTGGAGTTGGCAGTCTAGTCTTTTGGGCTTTTACATATGCAGTGGGAAAACAACCAAGGTAAGTGTAAGGCTGCTTATAAAGTTGTTTTCTAATGTTTCCAGACACTAATGAGAGAACCAGGCAGAGCGTTTTGTTTGTTAGACTCGTGGCTGTTGTAAGATGGGTTAAAGTGGTGTTAAGCTTCTTCAGTGTGAAGCAAATTGGTGTTTTATGTGGAAGTTAAGAACTTGCCCCCATCACTACACTAGTTTGTTGCCTTGACAGACTCACTGCCACAGCGAGATCTCCACCGAGGCAACACTGATCTGTGCCGTTTTTTGGCTTCTAATAGTATTCGACCACCTCTAGCAATGGACTTTAGCTTCAAACGTGCCAGAGTTTAATTTAATGTCACACCGTGGAACATTCCAGGGGAAACAATAACATCTTCATGGAGACAAGCCACCATGTGAAAATATGACTATAAAGTGACGGGTCTCCTGTTTATGTAAATGAAAATGTCTTGAGACCACCCTTGTGCACGACAGAAAATCCCCATGTTTTTCTATTATTTATTTATGTAACACACAGTTAGCTCGTAGCTTGAGTGAAATAATACTAATGCAACATAGCAGGATCTTCATCAGCGCTGGGTGATTGATCTGACGTACTCGACTATTAACGAGCTCTTGTTTGTGCTGCTAAGTTTCCAGATTCACGCAGCGCTTAGCAAATAAAAAGTACAATATTTTCATTAGCTGATGTAATTAGCTGTGGAGTGATGCCATGGCAGGAAAAATTACCATCGTCTCCTCGTTTGAAATGAGTCGTGCCATTAGTCAGTGCGGCGCTTTGTCTCCACAAGCTGTTTTTAATGGACTTTTCCAAACAGTGGGAGCTATTGGTTTGCAGGAGGTAAAGCCGATCTGTAGCAGGACGACTGGGGTTCTGACTCCGATAGTCCATTTACAGCGCTCATCCATCATCCGCACGCTAATGTCTCACACGCTTTGGAACTTTTATTCGTATCATGCACGGAATCATGTTTTAGTGCGTTTTTCAATGAGACGCCGATGAACAGGACAGAGCGATTCTGGCAGAATATCAACATTTTTTTTGGAGAAACATGATTTCGATTTGGTTTGTGATTCATATTTTGATTGTTGGATTCTCTTTTCAAAGTGGACTAAACATCTAAACTCTAGCTGCTAAACTGGGCAGGAGGACTAAAGAAAAGAGTGAGAGAAAAAGTGAAGGTATAAAAAAGTGTGACTGGTCTAACAGGTGTTTTGTTATCAGAAATACCTGGCTGTAATCAGAGCTGTTCAAAATTGTTACTTGCACTTACCACTGGAGGCAGCAAAAGCTTAAATTTAGACACTTTTGACTAGAAAGTTGCAAATATACTGTCCAGTTTGCATAAAAATGACCAAAAAATGACTAGGAACAGTAGATAATGACGTTAAAACACAATATACACAGTTTAGTAGCAAAAAAGTGTATTTAATCTGTATTCACACGTTTTTCTTTTATATTAAAACAGGATGGCAAAGGAGAGAATTCAGTTTGTCAACTGAACAAAGTTTATTTAGTTGAATATGTTTTGTAGCTCATCCAAGCTTCTTCAGTTCTGGTCAGACACTAGAGGACACTGCCTTAATTCTGTCCGTCAGGGGGAGGAGTTAGATATCAGGAATTACTCTGAAACTAACACTCTACTTGTTTACAGTTTCTGTTGTTAGCTCGGCCTATTGAAATTACCCTGAAATTACCATTCTGACCAGAAGTGAAGAAGCAGCTTGGATGAGCTGCGAAACGTCTACAACTAAACAAACTTTGTCCAGTTGACAAGTTGAATTCTCTTCTTTGCTGTGGATTCTACCCTGACGACTGAGGGATTTTACACACATTAAGACAGGATATTCTGTTGTTTGCAAAGGACTTAAATAATTACAGTTTTGTGATTTGCTATTTCAAATTGCTGATCAGTAATAACCACAGATGGATATAGAAATGGACATGGCAAACCCACTAACCATCACTTTCCAGGAGGTGTTCATGCAGAAGCTTCCAGCTCCATCAAACATAAACTGAAGCCATTATGTCTGCAATATATGCTGTGATTTCAGATACTCAGATGTAACCCTGACCCTAAGATGAAAAAAAAACAGGAGGTAAGGCGAGTGCTTCAGTGATGAGATCATTTGACATGCCTCAGTTTTTTTCAGCTCCACCATCATTCACATTTCTATGTTGGTATGTGTTAAGTTATATCTGTTCCTCCATGCAAATATTGTTGTTTAGATGTAATAATATTAGTCTTATACAGCACTTTTCCAGACGTTCAAAGTCGCTTCACAGTTTTGTGCATTCATTCGCCTCACACTCAGTGATAAACTATTATTGTAGCCACAGCTGCCCTGGGACAGACTGAGAGATGTGATGCTGCCAAACTGTGCCATCGGCCCCTCGGCCCCTCTGACCATCACCAACACTCACTCACCACGTTCATGTGGGTGAAGGCAAGGTAAGGCATTGGTACAGCACAAGTAATTCAAAGTGCTTTACAGAATAAGAAATGCATTAAAATCACAATACAAGCAAATCAAAACTTAATCATGATAAAATTAAAAAAGAGAGAGAGAGATTAAATTAGAGAGAAGAAGAGTGCGGAATGAGAAATGAAAACCTTTCAGTCATCTGCACAACAGAACCATTTTGAGCCTGGATCAACAGCGTCAGAGTAGAGTCTGTCTCACATGTTCAGACTGTTCCAGAGTTTAGCTGCATGAATCGGAAACGCTGACTCGCTGGTGGTGAAACGCTGGTGTGTCTTGCCTAAGAACAAAACAACATTTTTTATTTTTTGCCACTACTGCCCCACTGTGGCTCCTGGAGCTCCCAGCGGTCTCCCATCCAAGTACTGACCAGGCCCTGCCCTGCTGAGCCTCTGAGATGAGATGAAGCTTTGACAAGGAGGCCTGACCACAACCAGGGAGCAGCATGCTGGCTTTTCTTCTAGTTATTATCACCGTTTCAAGGGCACATCTGCTTTAAAACCCCTCGCTGTGAATAAAGTGACAAATGAGTCTGAACCACTGCAAAGAGATGGAAATGAACTCGTTCTGATTTTTCACATTATTACAGCTTCTTTAACTTTTTCAAATACAAAACCACTTACGACATGTTACTGATGATGGAACCTTATAACAAACAACATAATGCATCCTCTTTAAGACTTATTATTATTCAAACAGCAGCTTCTTTTCTATCCTTACTCCACCTCTGCGTCTCCTCTTGTCCAGTCCGGTGCTCTCCTCCCTCCTCGTACGGCCTCCTCCCTCCACAGACCCGGACAGGGTGAACCAGTCCGAGGCACATGAGGTGACTCCCAGAATACACCACCACCCTCTTGGAAAAGTTTCAAAGCTCCCAGCCCGTCGTGTCAAATCACTCTGGGTTTCCGAAAAAAAGAACTGCCGGAGGTGCTAATTTCATGGGTTAGCTCTTAAATTGAGCTTTGCAATTTTGTCGTGAGTAGATTAGAGGAGGTGCTGCTGTCCTCAGGTAGACCCCCTCCTCGCTGGACCACTGTCTGACCTGCGCTAGCTCCCGCGGCTAGGCTAAAGCGTGTTTACTGTGGCGGCTGGCGTACGCGTTAGCGCTTAGCGGTGCGGGCTAAACCGGAGGATTGTGTGGGATGACAAGGAGGTGCTGAGGCAGGGAAATCAACTATATATTTAGTGCACCGGAACTTTTCCCAAATAGATTCTGCAAAGCTATTAAGTCACGAAAGAGAAGCCTGTAATTTGGAGGATCATTGAAAATTGCGTTGCCAAGAGAGTGAGGATTTGTTGGTAAAATGGTAAAATTAAAAGATAATGAGACAAGACACATTGGCAGATTATTTTATTAAATTTTTACACAGGTTGAATGTATTAGACCTGCAACCAGTATAAGGTGTTTGCTGCTGCCATACGTCGTTTAACAGTAGATATAGTTTTTATCAAAACTATATCTTTAATGCTAAAATAGAACTATTGTTGCTGTCAATACATTTTCAAGTTTACTGTTTTCCAAAAATGACACCAAAGTCTCACCCAAAGCAAGTCTCTGGGAACAGCTAGAAACTGTTTGGAATACAATAAGAAAAGAGACTTTGCAAAACAACATAAAAACGAAGCAGCTGTGATCTGCACCAAAGGTCCTCACACTAAATATTCACATTTTTGGTTATTATTTGTCAACAAGGACTATTTTCTTATTCCAATTGGTCATTTTCTTAATGTATACCAATGGAATTGTTAGTTTGAGTTTTTGATATACTATGAAGTTATTTATGTGTTCATGTGCTAATAAATTTGTTAAGCCCTGTATTGATGTATTCAAGCCAGAAATTGATTTATTTAAAGGACCTATATTACAAAAAACTGCCTCTTGTGAGCTTTAAGCCATAACATAAAATTCTCATGTTGTTACAGCCTCAAAAACATACCTGGAATTGTGTTTTGTTTCATTGACACATTTAGGAAATCCTGCATATTTAGGCTAGCCTGATTCATCAGCCGGTTTCACTGGAAACCATCTGACCTCATAGCATTAGGGTTTGTTCTCTCGACGGTAGGTGAGTACTTTTTTTACTTAACCAATCGCTGCTATTTGGTCATGACGTATGTAACTCACCGGAACGCGGTGTCCAAGTAATCGCAGCACAACAGCAAACAAAGCAGAGAATGAACATGTCTATCAGTGAGCATTGCCATTTCTGCGAGGTGAACTTGCAAATTAAAGGTATGATACAAAATGCAAAGTCATTATTTGACAAAGGAAGTCCAAAGGAGGATAGTGTCTGCAGTCTGCTATCAGAACTCGGGTTGGTTCTGGCCAACACTCCACTTCACTGATTGGCCGCTGCACCGACTACAACTTCCGGGGTTCTTACAAACCGGCGAGTGTATTCTGGTTCCTGACAAGTCGCTAGAGCGAAATGAAATTGAGCGGAGGCACTAGGTGGCACTAACCTGGCTATATTTAGAGTTCTTTTCTCAAACAGACAATACTCTGTGATGTGGCAATACAGTAAGTTATAACTGTGTTTTGAAACGCCACACACCTTCACTTAGAATAATTTTGGATCATTGCATCCTTGGAACTGCCAATCTCCACTAAACAAACAGTAAAACGACAAACGTGAATGAAGCAAAACACAACTTCAGGTCTGTTTTTGAGGAGGTACAACATTATAACATGACTTAAAGTTCACAAGAGTCACTTTTACGTAATATAGGACCTTTAAAACTCAACACATAACACTGAATTGATTTAAATACATTTAACCAAATCTGGACCGCCATAAACCACCAGCACCATCGCACAGTTTGCAGGCCGCTCCACTAGAATTGCCTGAGCTTCCCCTAGTGAGAATATGAAGTCGACTCAACTGGAACTCATGAATGAAATTTGAATTTTTTTATACGTCACATATGCATTCGCTTTAGCTGCTGCTGCCGAGGGTGAAGGTGGGTCCCAGGGGTGCCGATAAGGAGAGCGTGGGTGGGTAGGTGCGGGCGATGGGTGACGGCGGGTGGGGGGTACGACTGCGAGCTGTTTGTGGATGATGCGAGCTGTGATCCGACGCTGAGAGCATTATCTCCTCCCTCAGGCTGCACGGCTCTTTCGTTTCATTATTTACCGCCGCTGCTCCGTTCCTCGCGCTAACGCTAATACCAATGAAGAAGCAAACTGGAGAAGGCGGAGAAGGCGGAGAAGGCGGTGGCGGTCGGGGCTAGACCTGTCGCGATAACAAAATTTGAGGTTTGATATAGTGCTGAAGATAAACGATAATAGACGATAACCCTACACAGAATTATCCACAAAAAATCTTACAAATTCATACAAAAGGGTTTAAAAACACTAACTGCAATAAATAAATAACATAATTTAACATTTTGGTAGTTAATTTGTATTCATATTGATTGATAGAAGTTATTTATTAAACCCCCGAGAGCTCAAATTGTAAACGAAAACAAAAAGTTCCCAACTCATGTTAAATTGTGCAACTTTTCTGGTGGTGCTTCTCCACTTTCAAGTTGTTGATGCATCTGGAATGTTCCACAGTACAGTATTAAACCTTTCTAGCTCCATGGAGACCAAACCAGACCGAGTTACAGGTCAGATCTGTGGAGAGGCGACCCCGCTCAGTCATTATGCCCATTTTTCTAGGTATTTTTGAGCTATAAAACCACCTGTAATCGAAAAAATGTAAAGTACAGCTGGTTAATGTCATACTGTGGAACATTCCAGGCAGAGCAATGACGTAGCCATAGAAACAAGCAGGTGACAGAGCCAAAAAGTTAGATAGTGCACCAAAAAAATAAAAAAATTGACCCCCAAAGTGTCTTGTTTCATCAAATACACATATTGAACGATAAGTCAATATAGTATTTATCATCAGGTCTAGTAGTAGTGCAGTTGGTGAAGATGACCCACAAACCAGGAAGTTGAAGGTTCGATTCTTCAAACAGTATTGCTTATTGTTGTCGTGTTGTGTTTTAGGTAAGACACTTGGGCGATCCTTGCCTGTGTGAATGTGGACCCGTGTAAAATGTTTTCACCTATAAATCCCACTGCAGGTAAAATGTTTATAATGTGTAATAATAATTTGTATCGCCGAGAATGTTTGAACCTTTACCTGAGTTTGACTGAAGAGGTATTTTAGTACTAAAGAACTAAAGAACAGAAGAAGAACTAAAGAACTGAAGAAGAACTAAAGAAATAAAGACTAAAGAAGGGGAGAACTGAAGAACTAAAGAGCTGAAGAACTAAAGAACTGATGAAGAACTAAAGAACTGAAGAACTAATGAACTGAAGAAGAACTAAAGAGCTGAAGAAGAACTAAAGGACTGATGAAGAACTAAAGAGCTGAAGAAGAACTAAAGGACTGATGAAGAACTAAAGAGCTGAAGAAGAACTAAAGAACTGATGAAGAACTAAAGAGCTGAAGAAGAACTAAAGGACTGATGAAGAACTAAAGAGCTGAAGAACTAAAGAACTGATGAAGAACTAAAGAACTGAAGAACTAAAGAGCTGAAGAAGAACTAAAGGACTGATGAAGAACTAAAGAGCTGAAGAAGAACTAAAGAACTGATGAAGAACTAAAGAGCTGAAGAAGAACTGAAGAACTAAAGAACTGATAAAGAAATAAAGAACTGAAGAAGAACTAAAGGACTGATGAAGAACTAAAGAGCTGAAGAAGAACTAAAGAACTGATGAAGAACTAAAGAACTGAAGATCTAAAGAACTGAATGTTAAAGAATTGAAGAACTAAAGAACTGAAAGGTAAAGAACTGAAGAAGAACTAAAGAACTGAAGAAGAACTAAAGAACTGAAGATCTAAAGAACTGAATGTTAAAGAATTGAAGAACTAAAGAACTGAATGGTAAAGAACTGAAGAAGAACTAAAGAACTGAAGATCTAAAGAACTGAATGTTAAAGAACTGAAGATCTAAAGAACTGAATGTTAAAGAATTGAAGAACTAAAGAACTGAATGGTAAAGAAATGAAGAAGAACTAAAGAACTGAAGAAGAACTAAAGAACTGAATGTTAAAGAACTGAAGAATTAAAGAACTGAATGTTAAAGAACTGAAGAATTAAAGAACTGAATGTTAAAGAACTGAATGTTAAAGAATAAGAACTAAAGAACTGAACAACTAAAGAACTGAATATTAAAGGACTAAAGAAGAACTAAAAAACTGCATGCTAAAGAACTGAAGAACTGAATGTTAAAGAAATAAAGAAGAACTAAAGCACTGAAGAAGAACCTCTAGACTAGAATGAAGCCGTCTCAGAACTCATAAGTCGATAATAAATCTGAAAACAAGGTGAAGAACCTGATATAAGTTTTAAAATCTGGGCCAGATCAGAGAACTGTGCAGTGAAAGCGATTGTTCTGATGCAAACACACTCACTTCTGTATCTATAGCCTCCACTCGGGACCTTGTTTTCACTGCGACGTTTGTTTGTCCCCATTATTGTGCAAATGGGACTCGACCTTTCTCTCCTAATACCATCTTAATAAAACAGCGCCGTGTAGCCTGGCATTCTCCGCATCTCCACGGACACATCGCCGCTCGCCGTACACAAAGTTACCCGAGAAAAAGGGGGGGAAATTAACGAAAATGAGCAGCTTTGTTTCCCTGGCCGAGCTATAATTCCTAATTAAATTTCCTCACTGAAAGCTCATTTCGGGAGCGGTAGTGAAAGGCTTTCTCCTCTGCATTGTAATTGTGTGAGAATGAGCCGTCGGAGTGTGCAGACTTCTCCTTTGCCTTTTCCACAATAATGGCATCGTTTGTTTTGTGTCCTTTTTTTTCCTGCATAAAGTTAATTAATTCTACTTTGTGTTTATGACGTTTTTCTTATTTTTAAGTAAAGCACATATATCTAAAAATTGTACAGTTCTTTACTACTTTTACTTTGTTAGACGTCCTATATTACACACAATGGATTCTTGTGAGCTTTAAACCATGTTAAAATGCTGTTTCCATGGAGATATTAATGCCTTGCCTGCAGTGTTCCATAATAGTATAATATTAAACTTGTCCTTGTGTTTTTATTCATTTGCAGGTGGTTTTGTGGTCGCCTCTTCATGGATCTGATCTGTAACTTGGAGAAAAGCAGGGAGAGTATAGAGTATAGTGTTATAGTTTTGAGCTTTAAATAATGTTATAATGCTGTTTCCTCGTCAAAAAACATACTTGGAGTTCATTTTCAAGTGAACAGTTCAGATGAGACAGGTAATTCCAGGGCTGAAATATACCAAATGATTCTAGTGAAGGTGTATGGAGTTTAAAAACACAGTGGAGCACTTCCTGTGTTTCTGTTTGAGAGAAGAACTCAGCCTACATATGCAGGGTTTGTGTGTTAAACATACAGGAATGAAACAAATGTTTGATGAGGAAACAACATTATAACAGGGATCAGAAAATCGTTTAATCCAGGCCCTTTAAGTTCCACCACTGTTGTTTTGATATATTTAAGTTTACTGCACAAAACAAAATCTAGTCAAGCTAAAATTACTTGGATTAAGAAAGTTTTTATCATGATTTGACAAGTAAAATGATCTGCCAGTGCAAGACTTTTTGTGCTAAAATATGAAAATACATCTTGCTACACTTAAAATAAGTAAAACAACTTTTTGGACATAAAATAAGAATTAAAATCAAATTGCTTGAATGTTGCTTGAATTTAAAAAACAAAACAAAACAACACCTATTCAACTGGCAGATAATTTCACTTGTCAAGTTGAATCTACTCAAATAATGTAAAATGTTACGTAGATATAGTTTTTATACGCCCGTTCTAATACGGGACGTATTATGGTATGGCGCTGTCCGTCCGTCCGTCTGTCCGTCCGTCCGTCCGTCTGTCTGTCCGTCCGTCTGTCCGCCTGTCCGTCTGTCTGTGGACACTTCAAAGCTTTGAAGCTTTGTCTTCATGAAAGATCTGAACTCTCTTCTCAAATGTTCTGCTGCTGAAAGCGAGAACAACCCACATTTTCTGCTTCTTTGAGCTTTGACACATTAAAGCTTTGTCGTGTCCTTCAGTTCTGTTGCTGCAATCTGATTGGGGGAATTCCGATTCTAGAATTCTATAAACAATAATTCACAGTACGGGCGTATTTTGCCCGCTGGCGGAGCTCTTGTTTCCAGTGTAAGACAGTGTGAGTCTGGACTATTGTCTACTACGGAAGCCTGGGGGCTCACAACAAATGCAAAAGCCACAACACAACAAAAAGCCACAATGGGTGTGACCGTGGGACTCTATTTTCCAATTTACGAAGTGAGGAGGATCAAGCAGGAAATTATACACGACAGTCAGACGGTGACATCGATTCTGGACACAAAACTATAAATTACTTTTACTTATGTTTCCAACTTTGTTCACTTCTCCGTTCCTTTACTTTTCCTATTCTTCTTCAAGTTTTCCCATTCACTTCCCGCTTGATCCTCCTCACTTGGTCCATCGGAAAACAGAGTCCTGCAGCCACTTCCGTTGTGGTTTTTTGTTGTGCTGTGGCATTTGTATTTGTTGTGAGCCCTTCCAGCTTCTGTAGTATACTCCACTCTAGTTAAAATGTTACAGAAAATTCATTAGCCAATTTAAACTGAACAAAAGGTAAAATGGAGCTGTTTACTTGAAAAGTACCACTTCATGACATCACAAGGTGGAACAGAGCACTTTGAGCTCTGGAGATGAAGACAGACTAATAATAAAACTTAACTCAAACATGTGTGAATGAAACAAAACACATGTCCAGGTCTGTTTCTGAGGAGGTAACAGCTTTATAACATGACTTAAAGCTCCAGAGTCACTTCTATGGGGCATTCACTGCTAACTCAACATATCGATATTATCCATATGACCTTTTATTGTTTATTTATTGTTTATCTGTTGTTAGTATTCCTCCCTGCATTGTAATTATGTGAGAATGGCATCGTTTGTTTTGTGTCCATTAAAAGCGATGCACTTTTATTAATTCCCACAACTTCCTGCGTGGTTCTAATTAATTCTACTTGGAGTTTTTGGCGCTCGTGCCGATTAATGACGCGTGTCCTGAATGTGGTGATGTGAGAGCTCGATGTGGGGAGCAGTGTCATTAGGTAAATGTTTTTTTTTCCCTTTCGTGTTGGGGTGTTTGCCTCAGGGTTGTTGTTTTTTTTTTACATCATTTATCAAATCTGTGAAATTAACTACAACAGGGCATGTATGGTAATGTTACGTACCTATAACTGGAACACAAATATGGAAATGTAGTTTAAAGGTGTATTATGTAGCTTTTCTTTATGTTTTCTTTTCATTGTTGGAGTATTTTCTTTGCCTCAGGCTGTATTTTTCACATCATTTATCAAATCTGAGAAATTTAATACGATGTACAGCATGGCATGAATGGTGATGTACCTGCAGATATGTAAATGTGAATGTAGTACATCCTCCTGGGACCTGGAGAAAAAAAGTGTATTACAATATATATTTTTTGTGATTTTCTATCTATTTGGAAGCACATTAACGCCTTAGCACACATGTGTCAAACATGCGGCCCGGGGCCAGATCCGGCCCTCCAAGACCTTTAATCTGGCCCTCGGCTGATTTTTCTATTAAAATACTTAAAATTTTCTGATTTTTCTGTTAATTTTCTGCACCGTTTAGCATAGCAGCGTCTCCGGCGTTTCTGTACGTTGCAACTCCCACCAGAGCAGCACAAATGAAGACTTTCCTCTTTCCAAACGCTCTTAAAGGACGATCGTTTTGACTGTCGACCGTGACCCTCATCAGCAAAATGTCAAAAAATGAGAAAAGCAGATGCTGAGTTCAGGATTTCCCAAGAAAAATAGTCTAATTCTTATTTGTTGACAGAGGTGAATGGGAAATCTGTGCTCAGTGTGTTTGGAACAAGTGGTGTTGCTCGAGGAATATAATCTTAAACACCACTACGAGACACGGAGAAAAATACAATAACTTGAAGAGAGAACTGAGTTTTCTGATCCGGCCCTTTTGGGATCAAAGTAGGCTGCATATGGCCCCCGGACCAAAATGAAATTGACACCCCTGCCTTAGCATGTAGCATCTTATTTTTATTTCTAATTTTGTAACATGTCATCTGTAATGGACGCTGGGGACAGTTTGGTGTTAAATCCCTATGAAGTAAACACCCGAAAAAAACAACTTTTCTGACCAACATCAAAAAGTTGTTTGAGCTCGTCACCCTCATCTCTAAGGGGGTGCCCAGCCCCTCTGTGGAGGAAACTCATTTTGACCGCTTGTATCCAACATCTCGTCTTTTCAGTCATTACCCAAACCTCATGACCACACGTGACGGTAGGAACGTAGACTGACGGTGAACCAAGAGCTTTTCCTTTGGGCTCAGCTCCTTCACCACAACAATGGTCTGAGGCAGCGACCGCATCACTGCCGACGCTGCACCGATCCACCTGTCAGTCTCACGCTCCATCCTCCCCTCACTGGGAACAAGACCCCGAGATACTTGAACTCCTCTACGTGAACCTTCCAAGTACATGTAACTATAACATGTCAGTGGAGACAAAAAAAGGCAAATGGCAGATAAAAGAGGGCCAGGAGGTCTTATATAGAACACCACCAGTCTACCCACAGGTTGAGCTTTGGTTTATTGCTAAAAGTCAAGGCTCAACCTCATTTGTTTTCTTTATTTCACCATTTCGATCACTTATGAAGACATTTTCGAGTGAGTTTGGTCCCTTTACATATTTCAGAGAAGAGCAGGTCTTCACACTCCTCTCTCCTCTGATAGTTTGATTTCAGGTCTGTGCTTTTTCCACGCTGCGCACCGCTTCTCTCTCTCTTTCTCCGTCTCGTACAAGTGTAAAAATGCATTCTTTCCTCCTGACTGAGTGCTGAGATATCTCCACAGTAATCAGTGTTCAACGGGGAGTGTTTCGGCGTCATGGAGAATTCACTTTCACACTTGTGTCATGGCGCGGGAGCAGGATCAGACATCTACGTGTCCAAATGTGCCTCCGCAAACTCCCTGGAAAAACGTAATACCGTTTTTATGCAGGATGGGGTCAAATTGGATTGAATTAGCGATGAATTTGAACAGCAAAACAAAGAAACCACAAAATACTAAAAGTTACTTAACAGGTCACATTAAGGGTTTTGGACACTGTTGAATAACTTACAGTATTTTTTTGGAAAATAAAATAATAATCATATTGCAGTACTTCTTGCATGCAGAAAATACCATCAGAAGGTATCTAAGGTAAGGTATCTGCATTATAGAGCAAATAAGTTTGACTGAGACGAAAACAATAATCCAATCCAACTTTATTTGTAGAGCACATTTTACCAACACAAAATCTCCAAAGTGCTGCTGCACTGGGTAGACACAATATAAATTAACACATTAATTAATATAAAGCATTAAATAAATGAATAAGCAAGTCAATAAAAACTGAAACAAATAATAATAATAAAACAATACTAAAATTAGCAAATAGAAAAATAGCAAATAAAAATCAATAAAAGCCGGTGAGTAAAAATGTGCCTTTAAACCAGACTTTAAAAGAATCAACTAAAGTGGCGGTCTTAATGTGAAAGGGGAGAGCGTTCCAAAGTTTTGGGCCAACCACAGAAAAGGCTCAGTCGTTGTTGGAGTTGACCCTCAGACCTCAGAACGCATGAAGGAGTGCAGGGAACAACGAGATTTGGGATGTACGTTTGGTCCAGTCCATGAAGTGCTTTAAAAACAAACCATACATTTTAAAATCAACTAAAATGAACGGGGAGCCAGTGCAATGAGGATAAAATAAGTGTAACCAGATTTTCAAAATCAAAAAACTGGGACACCCCGATTTGTGGTGGTTGATAATGATAAAATTGTGAAACAAATGTGCAATTAAAGAAAACTGTTCTGCACTTGACCCATTCATGACTAATGTGTCAGTGTGGTCACATTTTCTTTGTGTTTTGGTCTTTTTTTTAAGCAGCTTTTCTGTATTTTATCAAAATAAATGACAATTTATGCCTCTTTTTACTGTTGGCAGGGATCAGATTGGTCAAAAATAGGGGCTCTAGGGACATTTCTTGTGTAAAACTGGGACAAATCTATCGTTTTGTATAAATCTGCTGGGCCAGGGGACACAGGGCTCAAAACTGGGACGATCCCCGGTAAATAGGGATGTCTGGTCACACTAATTTTGGACTAACTGTAAGCATGACAGGAGTAAGACAGGAGTAATATACATTTGGTGAAAGTAGATTCTAAAGGAGCAACCTGACCACCCGGTGACATCATGCAGTGGGGGTGTGTGATGTTTTCAGTTGTGGAGAGGGACACAGCCTATTCTTTTTAATGTGGAAACAACCAGTATAGCTGCAGCTTAGCTTGACCTACTCAAAAATAAACTAAGTCAAATGAGGAAACGAGATCACCTTTAAAGTTCACGTTATATAATGATGAATGCGGTAAAACTTCAAAGTCTGAGAGTAATTTATAGCATTAGCTTTGAACACCGCACCTCCTTCTCCGTGACGTTTGCCGCCCATAAAAATAGAAACGATGAGGTACAGGAATGAACAATCAGAAGTAAACAAACGAAGTCCTTTTCCCTGGTGAATGCTACGGTAATAGAGGTATGCGTGCGTTGTGAGCACAATTTGCCTGCAGAATGAGTCCGCTGATGGTTTATGCCACTATTATCTCAATAGCATCACACCGAATTGTAATACAGACCTAAAATTACAGTTCCGAGCCTTATTAAAGGTGCGAGGGCTCTGTCAAAGCTGTGTTCAATGCACCGGTGTAAATGCCTCACTGCCATCACTGGTCTCTTTCAATATTTGGTTCTCAGTGTAAAAAGTATGAACGCTACTGGTTTATGGACTGAAAAATCACACGAGACAGTTGGAGTTTTACCTGTGATGCAACAAAACTGGCAAAACGTAAACAGAGCATTTTTGAGAGCTCGGAGAAAGCAATTTAGGAGTAATGGGTTAATGAAATACGTGTGAATGGAACAAAAACACAATTCCAGGTATGTATTTATTACAAGGTTAAATGTTCAAAAGCCATTTTAGCATCATGTGTTCTTTAAATATAATTATGATAACTTCAGCCAAACGTCTCACCCCTCCAACATTTATCAGATATTGAAGTCTATTCCTGCCCTGACTACTTTCTTGTCCCTGTCGCGGAAATTATCTGTAAAATAATACCAAAACATATAAGAAGACACAGATCAACTGGACTCAAATGCAACACAAGGATTGTCGTCAAACACAAAAGTCTTATTTCAGATCAACAGGAAGTGTCCTACAACAGGTAAGGCTTAATATGGCAAATTGATAAACAACAAAGGAATATAAGATTTATCATGTGAACTAAAATATCTTCCAAAACCGAGAATTACTACAATAAGAAAACTGACTTTAATCAGGGAATAAATCAGAATTGCTCAAAAGGCAAACAACAGATTACAAATACAAAGTTCCTGAGCTTGAGATTGGATCTTGACAAGTCGACAATCCAGCACAGACTGAATGAGGAGCAGGAGTATATATAGACTGCCCGGGATAGTTAGGGAATGAGAGACCAGTGTCGGAAAAACATGGAAGGAGCAAAAAGAGCACCGGAACAGACTTGGAGCTGGAGAAAAACATGTAAACACAAGGCAGAGCTGTGACGGTCCCAGTACTGACAGAGTTTCTGCTGCAGTGAGCCCAGAACAATGAGGTAGCAACACTTAAATACTCTCTGAGGTCCAAGCCCTTCCCTATGTTTGCATTTTGGTCAGTCTGGATGGTCATTTGGCCTTCTTAGCTCAAAGACGTTACACCTTTACATTAGCATCTGAGTACAGGTCAGGACGATCAAACTTAACATGTAAAATAAACAGCAGACATGTAAATGGAAAACCCAGTGGTACCTGCAGGTTATGTTTACACTGAAACGAATCACTGTATCGGAAACAATTTGCATCCAGACACGTTTCTGTGTCCGAAATCAAAGCCTTCCCTATCCACACAGTAAAGTGAAACTGCCTGAAACGCCAGTCACATGACTAGGCTGGCGTTACTTCATCATGACTTCACATGGGCGGTAAAAACAAGAAAGTGGAGCATCGTGTCTGAAGTTGCAGCAGCCGATTTCGAGCGGAGAAAGATGACAAGCCTGAAAACTGTCTTTTTGTGGACCGATGATGATGTTCAGTTGTTGAAATGTTTAGTGGTTTGTGTAAACTTTTCAATAATGTCATATGGCTGATGTCACAAACCCAGCTAATCAGGAAGGCGCAGCTCACAGTGACGTGGTCCAATAAGGATGGCAAATATAGCTTCTATGTCAGCGTGTCAACGTTTTCAGGTGTCCACACAGAATTCATGGGAGCTGGCGGCACCAGATCGTTCCGTCTCTGGAGCCGTTTTCCATGGGATTCGTGTGGACGAACACTGTAAATGCAACGAAAATGACTCAAATACGTATTAGTATGAATGGGGCTTGAAAGAAAGGAGTAGACAAAGAATAGTGGGGCTTTTAACTCTTCCTACAGCATTATCTCGGGCAACGAAAAGAACAGCGCTCAATACTAATTTCCACCACATCCCTGTATTGTCTAAACTCATCCACTGCCTGTCACTGCCACATTGGAACACATCCCATTGTTTATTTACAACTTGTGTCCAAAGTTAACAATTCCCCCGAGCACGCTGTGGGGTTTAACAAATGTAATTAGCTTTGTTGGCTCTGCAGACCTGTCCAATCCACTTAACCACCGCAAATCCATCAGCGCGTACAGGAATTTATGACAGAACATTGTAGAGCGAGCGGCCAGACCCCCTCCACGCTCCCAGCACCCAGAACCCCCTCCATGCTCTTGTCTTCCCTCCCTGCTCCCAGCCCTGACTGATGGATGCCATTTAACCAGATGTAGCGCGTCCACAGCTGTCGCCACGGCAACAATTACAGCGATAATTAAAATGGACACAGAAGAGAGAGCGCTTACACCACACACAGCAAAATCTGGACTCTGTGTCTTAGGAAAGTCGTAAGGTTCAAACTGAAAAAAATATACTACATAATAGCCAGTATTATATGAATGACCAGTTCATTTTAATATGAGCAAACGACAGAAAACTGATTCACTAAATGGAAGAATGAGAGCGTGTAGCATAGCTTTAAATGATTTCAACTCAATAGAATCTTGTTTAAATGGCCCATACATTATCACGCTGTATTCTGATCTTTTCTAACGTTTTCCTCATCAAAAACAGACCTGGAGTTGTGTTTTGTTTCATTCACACACGTTTAACACACAAACCCTGCATGCAATTCCACCTTGGGATGTCATGTGCTTTTACAGGATGTGCTCCTCTGTGTTTTCAAACTCCATACATCTTTACCAGAATAATTTAGATGAGTTTAGCCCTGGAGTTGCCGATCTTTGCCGCTGTTAACTTGAAATCTACCACTACATGACATCATGAGGTGGAACAGAGCATTTTCAGTTTTGGAGGCGTGTCCAAACGTGTTTCATCAAAGGCCACATGTTAAAACACAGACCAGTGTGAGGGCCGATCAAGGGTCATAGTCTGGTGGTCAAAACAGTGAATAATTCAAATCTGTGCATTTATAACAGGTTTGAATGACCCTCCAGACCTTTGTTCAGGCTCAGACCCTCAAAAGGATTTCAAAAACATGCAGTAAAAAGTACTACTTGTGGTAGTATGGGCCAATTCACCTAGAAGCCTGAGGGCCAAAACAATTGGTCTGAGGGCCATAGTTTTGACTTGCCTGATGTAGACAGACTGATAATAAAGGGTTATTCAAACATGTGTGAATGAAAAAAAAACACAACTCTAGGTATGTTTTTGAGGAGGATTATAACATGGCTAAAAGAGCCAGTTTTGTGTAATATAAGTTCAGCCTGTGCTCTGTGTTGCCAGTCCCTTAAACTGCAGATGTAGGACGCAAACAAGTTTTTCTCATTCTCAATATATAGACATACTGCAGCAGCAGAGGCACTGGTTCATGATTTGTGCAGGTGCTGGGGTTCAGGTCGTGACCATTCAGACCAGGAGTCCTTTTGGGTTTAACCGTAGATTGTATATATAACTGGACATAGCTAACTCACTAGCAGCTGGGTTCCAAATAGAAAGTGAACATGGAGGCAATTCTGGCGCCATCGACTCTGGCTCCAATTCCTTCTTATTGAAAAACTGCCACCCATCTCTCTGTAACTGCTGCTGTCAGGCTCGTCTGTACATGTGTAAGGTGACCAGACGTCCCTATTTACCCAGGATGGTCCTAGTTTTCAGCCCTGTGTTCCCTGTCCCAGCAGATTTATACAAAATCTGTCCCAGTTTTATATAAGAAATGTCCCAGGTGTCTCTATTTTTGATCTGATCCCTGTCAACAGTAAATAAAGACATCACTTGTCATTTGTCTAGGTAAAATACTGAAAATTTGCTTAAAAATGGCCAAAACAAAGAAAATGTGACTATACTGACTCACATTAGTGCCGAATGCAGAACAATTTTCCTTAATTACACACTGGTTTCACATTTTATTAATACCTATAACCCCAAACTGGGGGTGTCCCCGTTTTTTATTTTGAAAATCTGCTCACACTGTACATGTGTATCATATGATAGGCAAGTTTATGGAATTTAAAATCAAAAATAAAAAAAAAGTGGTTTCTTATGCATCTAAAAACAGATGGACGCAGTTGAACGTTCTAACACCAGTCTCCACAGCCTCTTCTTTAATACCTCTCATTTTTTTCAGTCACTTCAACACAGCGTAGTGTTACCTCTCTCCTCATATCCATATCTGAGAATTTCACCTTGAGAGCCGCCATCTTTAGCACCATATTCTCCATAAAACATATCTATCACTCCGGCACCCCTCTCCTCTGTCTCCTGTTGGCTGCGGTCCTAACATGGAGGTATGGAGTATAAATTATGTGATGACATTAAACAGGTCTTTATCTCGTGCTAATGTCCTCTTGTATTGGCACCGGCCTGGGAGCCGAGCGCGCTGTGACTGATGGGGAGTTCACTGTCCCTCGTCGATACCAGCGCTGTCCAGAGGCCTTTTGGAATGAACTGCACCTAAAACATTGGCCCTGGCAGTGACTAGAAAAGCAGTTCATCAACGTCTCGTAATGGGAACTTTGTATTTGTGTGATGTAGTAAAAATAAATAAATACAGAATAAATAGATTGAAATGAAATCAAATTAATTTAAAGTTTAAGTACAAAATAAGTGTAATGAATACAATAATCCATATTTAATAATTTATTTTAATTAATACAAATAATATATATCATTTACGGTATATTTGGAATGGGAAAATAAAGTGTTTTCCACATCATCTTTCTAGTAAATAGTAATAGGACTCGATGTTTCAATCCCTTTGGTAAATGGTTAACTCTAGTAGTTGGTATGAAGTGGTGAAAGGGAAGGTACGTATATCATTGGGGTCATCAGGTGGGCACTGTGGTGGGAATCTTTTACTTTGTTTTCTATTGTAATCTATTTCAGTTAAGGAATGTATTTTATGGCTTTAGATACTGAGTAACAACTGCTAAAGCATTTCTGTATTCCTGCCACATGTGATGGTGTAATCTGCTGTTCCTGAAGTATCTCAAGACAGGTCACACTGCTCTGTCTTTATCCAGTATTGTTAAAACTGTTGCTTTGCTTATTCTCATCATTTAGAATAGTGGGATTCTTGGGGGCAAATCTGATCCATGCCTCAGCTGAACCAGACAAGTGGTCTCTGTTTGGAGGTTGTTTGGATATACTGTAGTATGTTTAACCTCATGTTGATTTTATGACATTTGTCGACTGTATAAGAAGCCTGTATTTGTTTTGCCGTTCAGGATTAGGGACAGATGGACTTTGCATGAGGGACAGAAGGTTTCGTTTTAATTTTCCCTGTAATTGTGCACAATTGCTTTAATAAATCCAGACTCTTTGATTTAAGACAACTTTTCTCCAGTTTTTATTCTTCACAGATTTAAAAATCCACAACAGGCACCCTCCTCCATCTATGATTCGTTTAAGCCCATGCCGTCTCCAGAGGGCTCAGCTGTGTACCCAGCATCCCAGGTACGCTCCCCTCTATACCATATAATACCCTCAATACTATCTAACCCGATCTTGATGCCCAGTTGTTGTCATTGCACTTGATCCAAAGCCAGTTGCAGCTTCTTTCGGCAGCACTCGTCAGGGTCCTCATCGTCTGCCCATTTTTCTCAAATATTCAAACTCAAATATTGATGTTTGATTCTTAATTTAATTTCTAATTCTATTTCCATTTTGTTTTGAATGTTTAACTGTTCCACACTGTCTAACATTAGCTTATATGTTTCATTAATTGAGCACTAAATGCTAAACAGACTGATTAAAGTGCTCATTTGTTGTGTGTTGTTTAATTCACACATCTTTAACACATAAACCCTGCGTATTTAGGCTGAGATCTTCTCTCAAACTGAAAACAATGTCCTGACCACCTTGTCATGCCATGTGGTAATACAGGAAGTGCTCCACTGTGTTCTTAAATATCATACACCTTCACTAGAATCATTTGAATGATTTTAGACCTGCAATAGACCCATCCCTCAGTGTGAACATAACCAAAATCTTTCTGGTCAGATTGTGTTAAAACAAAAATCGGATTAAAGTCTAAAGTAAACTAACAAAGCATCTAACATACCGGTGCCTACAGTTAGCGTCACATTCCCAGTGAATGTTGATGGGATCATTTGTAAAATATCAATTGTGCACCTTTATACCAAAGTAGTTTCATATTCTACCAGCATTCCCTTCACACCCAATTAGCATTTCCTGAGCCCATCAACCCGCCACACGCATACACAAGTTTAAAGACCTGACCGACACCGACCCCTTCTCGCTTGATCCTTACACCCTCACTGTCTTTCGTCTTCCTCCTCTCCGCTCTGTAAGATCTGATCCTCAAATAGCTCACATTAGTTGAAACATAAGAAGAAAAAAAACTTGAATATTCTCCTGGGACTGGCCTCTAACTCCATGTGCGAGGGACCATGAAAAGGGCTTGGCGAGCTAGCCAGGGCATCAATGGCAATTAATGCGAGTGGTGATTCAGACAGGGAGGATAATGAGTTTTAATATACATGCGGCAGGTGAGGCAGCCCTAACGAAGCCCTGACAGCATAATTAGCAGCTATTTACAATTCGGGCCAAGCTAATCAGAGGAACAGAGATGCGGCAACACACGGAGGTACGAGTAAGTCCTTTTAAATGCTCCAGTCTGCACCTCTGATTGATAATTGCCTGTTTTTTTCCCTCTCTTTTCTGGTTGCATTTCTCAAAGCATCTGAAGTGTAGCTCAGCCAACCCGGGTTAGAATGGTTAGGAGGATGTTGTGACAGATATAGGGCTAATTTGAGCACCGCATGACGCAAATAAATATATTCTGTTGTAATTAAGTGTGGGTTTGCAATGGATTAGTGAAATGGCATATTTTGTTGCGAGAACTGATCTTAAATGCAACGTACTCTTAGAAACTTGGAAATCATTAGTGATGGGAATTCCAGGTCTTTATAGAGAACCTTGGGAGCTTTGGAGCTGAAAGAGCCGGCTCTTTTAGTGAGCCAACCCAAAAGAGCCGGTTCTTTCGGCTTCCAACCGGCTCTTCAGGTTGTTTTGTTGCTTTAATTAATTCATTATCAACAACAATATAAAATTATACAGAAATTGATTTACTAATGTAAAAAAATATGTGTTTATATATGTTTATTATATAAATATGCTTTTATTTATTCACTCTACATAAAATGTAAAAAAAAAAAAAAAAAGGTCCTCTCCACCACTGCTCTACTAACATGTCAGGTACTCTGCTCAACATATACATTGCGTAATAATGTGTTTAATGCAGCTTTGTGCACATTTGTTTACGTATTACAGAAATTAATCTTAAAACCCCATGGCTAATTTACATACAGTATAAGCGCTGATAAAAACAGCTTGTCCACTGATGCGGTCAGCTTTTGCCGGAATAACTACCGCCCCTCCCCCCTCTGCTCAGCCCAAACACATATTGACCAATCATGTGCGGCGTGAAGAGAAAAAAAGTGAACAGTGCACCACATCTTTTGCAGCTCTGCCTAATCCCAGTCAGCATACCCGTCCCAAAGCCATAAACGTAACTAAAACACCTGTACCTAAACCTAAGCTTAAACTGAAAGGCTGGAAGTTATGGGGCAAATTTGGAGCCGAGTTCCATATTACGAATAAGAATTGACTAAATAGAAAAATAAAAACCCCATGGATCATGTAGAGCGGGTTCATATGAACATATAAAGACCAGAATCATGAGCCTGACAGCAGCGGTTATGGAGACATGGGCAAAATTTGCTCAATACAAAGTGAATTGGAGTCAGAGCCGATGGAGCTGGAAGAGCACCCAAATCTTTATTTATAAAGCACTTTTAAAAACAAGGTTTACAAAGTGCTGTACAAGCCACAAAGAGCAATACAAAAAGCATAAAAGCATAAAATAGCAGGCGGCACAGCAGCCTTTCTGTGTGGAGTTTGCATGTTCTTCCCGTGTCTGGATGGGTTTGCTCCAGGCTCTGGTTTCCCCCATAAACTCAAAACATGCAGCACCCTATGAACTAACATCAAGGACCATGACGTCCACCCTCCTGTGGGCTCACCACCCACAGAGGGGTTCATAGGGGGGGTCAGGTGCTATGAGGATTGGGGAGCAAACTGCCCCTGCGACCCAGTCGGATTAAGCGGGAGAAGATGGATGGATAAAAATAGCATACAAAAACAGACAATGAAGCAAACAATTCCATTAATTATAATAAATAAAAAGAAATAGAATAAAAAGAAATAAGGAATAAAATCAAGCTAAAACAGTTAAAGGAAGGCCAACTGATAAAAATGGGTTTTAAGAAGTGATTTAAAAGTTGATAGTGATGGTGCAGCCTGACCTCCTCAGGCAGGTCTTCCAAAGCCGAAGCACTCAGACTGAAAAGGTTCGATCAGCCTTTGTCCGGAGTCTGGACTTCAGAACAGCCACAGGGATCTTCCTGAGGATCTAAAGCTGCGGGAGGCGCTACGGAGTTAAAAGTTGTGAAACGTAACTTGGTGCAAGACCTAAACGGGCTTTAAAAGTGATTGGTAAAATCTTAAAATCAATTCTAAAACACACAGGCAGCGAGTGAAGGGAAGATAAAACAGAGGAAATGTGTTTGTGTCTGTTAAAAGCAGTGAGGAGCAATAGAGACGGACCTTATACATAATACGAGTGGTCTTGGGTATTTTTCTGTCCTTTTAAAGCAGTGTTCTGCAACCTCCTTTGTGGGCTGTTTATTATTGAGAGAGGCTGTGGCAAATCCACAAATTTACTAAGAAAAACCTGTACTAATCTGAGCTAAAATGGGGAAAACTATTGTGAAATTCCAGGGTAAAAATAAACATCTTTTAAACCGACACTTCTTTTTGGGTAACTAATGGGAGTCCGCCTTGCAGTCTCTTAAAACACACTGGCTGAGGATTGAGCTCTGTTGACATTAAAATTACAGTTTTCTATTGTTTTATGTTGTTGTTTCTCTGTTAATAAGTCAGAAAATGACTTAAAAGTAGTGAAACCAGGACAGTTATCTGAAAATAAACAACCTCTAGACTAGAATTAAGCCATCTCACAACTAGTAAGTCAATAAATGTGAATAATGTGATTTAAGTTTTAAAATCTTGGCCAGATCAGAGAAATTTGCAGCGCATTTATACTTTTATACTACAGTCTATGCTCCAGACCCTAGTACTAACCATAGAGAATAAATACAAAATCTTAACCTTTCAAATAATGTAAAATAACAAATTACGTTTTCTATTGGAAGTCCTAAAAGAAAACATTACTTCCTCAGTCCATTCACGGCTCCACATTTCCAGCCCTTCTGAATACGACGCTAAAATACAACCCTCTTCCAACGCGCTAAGTACACGCGATAACACAACTCCTCACATGATACCCCGATTACATCTATTACATTACTCGCTCCAGCCCCCCGAACGCCATTGACTTTCCGGCGGCCCTGATAGCCATCCTGTATTGTGTGCGTGATTTCCCATAATCCCTCGCGGCGCCGGCTGGTGAAGGCTACATGGATCTATCCTCTCTCCAGGCGTGAAATTGGTGGCGCAGTCCCACTAAGCAGCAGATTTCCTTGATCTTGTCTGCGCAGAGGTAAGTGCGGAGGAGAGGGGCTGTTCCATCACGGACCACCGGGGTCGGGCTGCAGCGAGGCGGACACGAGCCGGAGGGAGGGGCTCTCCGCGGGGGGAACGTGGGCGAGGATGAGGATGGTGGATTATGGTGGAGGATAGGTCGAGTTAGGAGAGTCAGTGATAAACGGTTAAGAGGTTAGTTAAAGTGGTCTTGTGGTTTTGAAGTCTATTTCTGCAACCATTGTAAAATTGACATGGATTTTATTGTTTTTATTTCAAACATGTAAACTGTAAACACAAGTCATGATACAAATAAGGCAAGAGAAGTCACGAGTCAAAGAGGAAGATGCTACAGGCTACACAATTGTCCAAAACAGGAGTGGGAACTAATATAACTTATTTAACCCTTATACCCACTTATACAGGGTGTCATCATTTCGCCGGTCAATAATTTTGGCAATTCTTGTTGAAATAACCTCAAATTTTCACAGAATGTACAGAAAAAGATCAAGATTGTTCTGTTTTAAGGTTGCGCCGTTCATTCCCAAAGAAAAGTCATTTTGCATTTTGGAATCTGCTCGCACACAGTCACACAAGACTGTGCAACGAATTCAGTGCAAAATGTGGAAAAACTTCAACTACTGGCAAACAAAATCCCATAATAAAATTATGTTCAACACCTAAACTGTTCAGTTGAGTTCATTGAGCTGGACTCAACTGAACAGAATAATTGCTTTTAAAATGTAGTTTCCTTTTCCATGTTAATTACCACATGACAAGGGTGATTTTGCTGTTTACCTTTCACAATATTTAACACAAAAAATTTATATTAATCAGATATTGAGTGTGTAACCAGAGCCAGAGATAATTGAACCTGCCGAGATGATCTCGATCACTCTGGTGAAAGTCTTTTTATGGCGTTTATATAAAAACTTCTAGTGCAATTATTCTGAGCTTCCAAAGGAAGGCTGTTGGAGAAATATTCACGTATAGTCCAAGAGTTGTAAATAGGGCCTGGACACTCTGGTCATGTCTAACATGGGAGACGTTTATTTATGAGACACAACACAGAGTATAGTCGTTACTTTGTAGGGAGTATTATAACCCCTGATGTCACAAAAACAAAAAAAAGCTTGGCCAAAATTTAAGATATAAACCCTTAAATCTATCAGAAAATAACTTATGAATTACTTGACAAGTTATCTTAAAATAAACAACCTCTAGACTAGAATTAATTCAATTCTGAACTAGCAAATCGATAATAAATCTGAAAACAAGATGAATAACCTGATATAAGTTAAAAACTTGGTCAGAACAGAGAAGTCTGTAGTGTAGATATGAGGCTAAGACAGACGTGTCCTCGTTAGTGCAATTTCTCTATCAAAAGACTGACTAAAAAGTGTCAGAAGCAAAACTAGAACCAGGAAGAAACTGATGCACAAATATAGTGAGAAACTCAACTCATAAAAGAACCATTGACCTTTTAGTTAAAGCATTTATTCTAACCATATTTCCACCACGTTGAAAACTTCTATTTCTTGGCAAGCAAATACAGTTTAGAAGGTCAGAGAAATGACATGTATTTAATTCGAAGTTCACATTTAAGGTTAATATTACTAAATGCCCGCAGTACCTTTCCTGTTCATATCTTCCAAACCCACACCTGAACCTGCTCTGTCCATGTTTGTCTATGGAAAGTGACGACGCTGGAACAATGCTCTGATTTATTGGGCCCGAGTGACCAGTGAGAGTGATTAATGTTACTGTCACAGAGAACAAAACCAGGCTGACACATACAAGAGGCCGGACCCAGGCTAAAACAGGAGCTCAATGAGGCACGTCACTCAGGGAAAGAGCAGACAGCACAAAGAAAAAAGACGACGAGTATTTAAAGTGTATTGAAGTTGGGTGAAAAGTAGCTAACGATCATTAAAGGGCCCAGCCTCATCAAAAAACAAACTCGGAGTTGTGTTTTATTTATAATATAAATCTGCATTATAACATGACTTAAAGCTCAAGTTTATGGTTATGATGGACTTGTCCTCGCTTCACCTTCATCCCACACTTTTTTCTTGTTTTTTTAATAATTTGGTTTAGTTATTTGTTTACCAGTTGTCATGAAGTGGTAGTTTCCAAATTAACAGCCTTTGCCTTATCCAAATGATTTTACCGAAGCTTTATAGAGTTTAACACTGGAGCGTTTACCGAATGACATCACAAGGTGGAACAGAGTGGTTTTAGTTTGAGAGAAGAACTCAGCCTAAGGGAAACGCAAAATATTTTCCCAGATGTCCATATTGTTTAGACGGCAACGGTTTAGGGGGGTGAAAACATAAAAATCTGAAAACGCCCTCCAGAGTGGAAATTAAAAATGCTCCACCCTGTCGTCGGTGTGAATTCCCCACCCGAAACGCTCGTGTAAATGCAGAATAAGAGTGAGAACTAAAACGCACTTTTGCATTTTGGCTTCAGACCGTTTCCATGTAAACGTAGCTTAAAAATGCAGGGTGTGTGTTAAATGTGTGAATGAAATAAAACACAACTCCAGGTCTGTTTCTGATGGGGAAACATACCATAGATCAGAAAATAGTGTAACATAGGCCCTTTAACTATAATTCCTTTCATTTCCTCCGTGCTTTGCTCACAGACTGTGGAGCATTAAGCCCCGTGCTGCTCAAAACAATAGCGTAATCCCATTTGTGTACAACGGAACACTATTAATAATCCCTACTCCTGGACACGGACAGGTAATTCCACTGGCCCAAATATTCCAGAATAATCACAGTTTTCCTGTATTTTCCCATCATTGACCTGGCCTCCGTCCAGTTTAAGCCCATCATAAGGATTAAACACAGCTATTACAGCAGAATCCACTCATGTTTGCCCGGGGATGAGGCCAAACTTCAATTGGAGTTGAAGATTTAGCCGTTTCATTTTGAACTTGGCGAGATTTTCTAATACTACAAATAAATCTGCAAAAATAATGAAATATATATAAAAAAGACTAGGGGTGGCACAGTACACAAAATTCACAGTACGGTACATACCTCAGTTCAGACCCCACGGTTCGGTACATTTTCGGTACAGTGCAGGAAAAAAAAACATAACCAGAAAGGCTGTCCTCAAAGGCTGCTTTTTATTGCCTAAATCTCCAGCTGAGATAACTGCAACTTGTAGTAAAACAAGTAAAAGTAAAACATGTAAAACAAGTGAACACACAAGCACCACATTGAGTATATTGATTGGTTACTGAGCTGGGTACATCAGTGAAGTTTTAACACATGGTCTTTTTAGGTACCTTCACATACAATACACACAAGTACCTAAACACTTTTTTACATTTACATAGTTCAGTGAACATGAGTTATAGGCCTGGCCTATATCACAGATAACATAACACTGTTTTAAACATGTGCATTTTGAAATAAAGTGTGTACAGCTGTGTACACCTTCATTCCATTTTCAGGTTTTTCTTCAAAAAAACAAGTTTGTCTACACTATCAGTGCTGAGTGCCGATCTGGTGGCAGTAACTATGTCACCTGCTGTTGAAAAAACCCTTTCGCTAGGTACTGAAGTGGCAGGTATGGCCAGGTAACTTTTTGCCAAGACGGCTAGATTAGAATACACAGATTCGTGACTTTTCCACCAGGTCAGTGGGTCAGAGTCAACTGGGGTGCACTCCTTTGCCATGTATGCACAGACTTCTTCCTTCAACTTCTGTTCCAAATTCTGGTTCCTCTCATCAGTTTTGAACAGTGAGCCAAAAGTTCTGCCATTGCTGACCTCTTTGAAGGAGGTGGGGAGGATACCTCTGACTCTTCTGCCATCCATGGCCGAGCTGTCGCCTGTGAAGTTGATGAACTGTCCTCTTCTGAAGATAAGGGGGTCTCATTCTGAAAAATCAAACAACAAATACATCAGTATTGAAATAATATGGTGTAACAGCAAATTATTCCCTTCAGGTAATAACATGTCGAGTCAGTATAAAACACATAGTAATATAAATAGCAATAATAATAATAATAAATATTAATAAATAGTATACTAATACTACCACTACTACTATTAACAATAATAATAATAATAATAATAATAATAATAATAATAATAATAATAATAATACAAATTCAAATCTACACTTATCATCTCATAATCGCACAATTTCACTTCCAAAATTTTCCAAACTGTCCTTCTCACACCTGCTCTTGTCTCTTCTTCTATTCTGGCCTTTTTACCGCACACAAAACCATTCATTGTGATTTGTGTGCTGACACTGACTGATGACGAAGAGTAAATAGTTTTGGATCACAGCCTCTTCTCTCGTCTCTCTGAAGGGCACGGGGAGGTGTGCGCTGACGCTACGCTCGCATGTCACACTTGTAGCCTAATTACGAAGCCATCTGTCTCTCATCGCGAGACAAGCACAAAATGTACAATTATGCTTCCCCTTTAAATTCTAATTAGTTCTGCCCAGTTTGCCATCCTCCGACACGCTGCTTAATGAGAGAAGGATGCGTGCGTGTGAAGAGGAGTTACACTTGGCATCGCCGTGGACTTGTAGATCCAAACGGAGATATTACTTTACACAAAATTGACTCTGGTGAGCTCTCAGTCATGTTATAATGTTACCTCTTCAGAAACATGCCTGAGTTGTGTTTTGTTTCATTCAAGTTTGAGTAATACTGTATTATTAGTCTGTCTGCATCTCCAAAGCTCTAGATTCAAAGATTCTAGCTCCTCAGATTAAAAATGACTTCTGATTACATTTCAAAAAGTTCCACCACACTGATTTTAAAATGTCACCAGTCAAGTCATTCAAGCGTAAAATAGCAGACTCCACCTTTAGATGTTGATCAGGTGGTAATCTGCAATCTGTTAGACAGCGACTCAGTGATAACAGCCTTCAGTTAAATCCAGAGAAAACCGAGACTCTTATGGTTGCTCCAAAAAGCGCTGTCCTCAACATTAAACAACACTTAGATGCCCTGGGAAATTTAGCTAAAAACAACTTAAAGGGGAACTCCAGCACATTTGAAGCTAAAGTCCATTGCTAGAGTTGTTCGAATACTGTCAGAAGCCAAAAAACAGCACAGATCAGTGTTGCCTCGGTGGAGATCTCACTGTGGCAGTGAGTCTGTCAAGACAACAAACTAGTGTAGTGATGGGGGCAAGTTCTTAACTTCCACGTAAAACACCAATTTGCTTCACACTGAAGAAGCTTAACACCACTTTAACCCATCTTACAACAGCCACGAGTCTAACAAACAAAACGCACTGCCTGGTTCACTCATTAGTGTCTGGAAATGTTAGAAAACAACTTTATAAGCAGCCTTACACTTCCCTCTGTTGATTTCCCACTGCACATGTGAAAGCCCAAAAGACTCGAATGTCGACTCCAACGGTGATGAGAGGCTCGAGCCGCCAGAAGCAACAAGTGAGGATCGACTACTGATGGTGAAGAAGAAGAGAAACTGAAAGTTGTTGAAAGAAAATGGTTTGGGAATGTATTTCTTAGGCATTTTTCAAAAAATATAATTCACTCGTAAATAAACAGGATTACAAATGACAACGGCAGTCTCACTGCCACAACGAGATCTCTGCCGAGGCAACTGTACCGTTTTTTGGCTTCTGACAGTATTCGACCACCTCTAGCAACAGACTTTAGCTTCAAACGTGCCGGAGTTCCCCTTTAAGTCTTTAGAACATCATTCCAAGCAACTTATTAAAACTGCTTTTTACAACTGCAAAATACATCTAAACTTCACACTGTTACAGCCTCCAGTTCTTTGATTTGTTGTGTGCTTTAATTTCTTTTGTCATTTGGATTCCTGCTGGGAGAGCCCTGGTCCCTGATTGGTGGGAATTTCAACCCTCGGTCACTCCCCCCTCACCTCCAGACTCCTCCCCCTATTAAAGAAGATTCCTCTCACCTGTTCGGGGCTGTGGCCTTTGTGGCCAGTGCCATTTTGTGTTTGTGTCTCTTTCTGTCAGTCACTTTGTTTGTACTGGTACGTGACTTTGTGTGTGTTGAGACACTTGGTTTGTTTAGTTCGGTTTAGTGCCTTTTGTTTTGTCACTTGATTCTGTTTGTGGGTTTATGTGATTTTACTTTGGGACGCTTGTGATTTAGTTTAGCCACTTGTTTTTTTGTGTAAGCCCACGTGACTCGTTTTTGGCACAACTTGTTATCCTGTTCTTTTTCTTAGTTTAGGTTATTTTATGTACATATTTTAGCCTGTTTTGTTTAATTTACCTTGTAAATTCCTTTTAATTAAATTACCTTATTTATTCCATTTTACATCTTGGTTATTTTGTTACTTTCGCGGTCCCTAGCAGAGCTGGGTCGTAACACACACAATGACTTCTGAAGCGGAGTTTGAGATAGTAATCCATACATTTGTGTCCTCCAGACTAGACTATTGTTTATTGTTCACTTGGCTGAGCAAGAAGGAACTTACCCGGCTGCCGCACCACCAGGAGAGCAACTATCACTCCCATCTTAAAATCCTCACGCTGGCTCCCTGTTCTTTTTCGTATCCACTTTAAGATCCTGGTGTTGACCTTTAGGCTCAGGCTCTGCTTATGTCACAGATCTGATAAAGCCGTACACCTCCCCGTACCCTGAGGTCCACCAGAAAAAACTTGATGATTCCTCGGACAAGTTTTAAAACATGAGGTGACAGATCTTTTCAAGCCGTTTCCCCTAAACTCTGGAATGAGCCGCCTCCTCACCTACGCTCTAGATGTAGATGCTATTAAAAAGCAATTAAAAACATTTCTCTTTGAACAAGTGATCCTGCTTTCTTAGGTTTTAGAGCTGTTATGACTGATTTTATTCTAAAAGTATCTTATGATGTTTTTTATCTTTAGTATATAAAGCACTTAGTGACCTATGTCTGTGAAAAGTGCTATATAAATACACTTTACTTACTTACAATCGCTCCTCCAGATTTTTCACACACACATTCATACACCAATGTTCATAGATATTGGGGGCGAAGTGGGTTAAGTGTCTTGCCCAAGGACACGGCAGCAGCATTCATCTGTAGAAGCTGGATTCGCATCTCCAACATGTGAGTCAGTGGATCTGACCGCTCAACCAATAATGTTAATGTTGGTAGCGGATTCGAACCGCCAACCTTCAGATCAGTGTTCACATCAATCCAGTCTAATCCATTTTATTTATACAGTCGTCCCTCATTTATTGCGGGAGTTATGTTCTAAAAATAACCCACAATAGGCAAAATCTGCAAAGTAGACAGCTTTATTTTTTACAATTATTATATATGTTTAAAGACTATAAAACCCCTCACCACACACTTTATACACTTTTCTGAGACAGGCTCTGCGATCTAAACTGACGAGTCTTTTTCCACTGAAGGCCTTGGTGCAGAGTGAAAAACACAGTAATGGAGAGTTGTTGGCGCTGTTTTTTCTTCTGGGCAAGAGTCTTATAAACAGACATGTCGCCTTTGATTACACAGAACACAATGCGCGGGTTTTCCCTTAGCCAATCAGAACGCAGAACACAATGCACAGCGTAATCATAAGCTGTAAAAAAAAAGCTTCCAAAACAGCAAGGTCACGAAAGGTGTAATAATGAGGGACGACTATATAGCACATTTTATAAACATGACAGTTTTCAAAGTGTGGCACAGACAAATTAATCCAATAAAAGACAGTAAATCATACATAAGAACAATACATCAAGAGTGTTAAAATGTATTAAAAGTGGTAAAAATTATTCAAAAAATTAATAAAATCAAATAAAAAATTATGTAAAATTAAATAACAGATGGAGAGAACCACAGAACTCGCGCGGTGTTAAAAGCCAGAGAGTAAAAGAGGGTCTTAAGACGAGAACACATTGCAAAATTTGGCTCTAGCTACTATTTTTACACTATTTACACCATTTACAAAGCCTAAGAGATGCTTTCAGAGTATTCATCTTTTCCAATTATATATTCTTGCAATATTTAGGAAGTAAAAGCCATAGTATTCCCTGTCTAAACGAAGTAAGTCAGGGAACTGTCCCTATATAGCTGCTGAAAAAACAAAATAGTAAGACAGTAAATCATAAATAAAAAAAGTGTTAAAATGCATAAAGCTAAAACTGATTTAAAAAATGAATAAAATCAAATAAAAAAATGTAAATAAAATGAAATAATAAACAGAGGACCATACAACTCACGCGTTGTTAAAAGCCAGAGGGTTTTAAGATGAGACAACATTACAAACTTTGGCTCTGGCTGCTATTTTTTACAATATTTACTACATTTACAAAGTCTAAAAGCCTTTGGAGTATTCACCTTTTGTCAATTTGTAATATTTAGGATGTAAAAGCCATAGTATTCCCTGTCTAAACTAAATAAGTCGGGGAATTGGCCCTATATTGCTACCGACAAAAAACAAAACAAAAATTATGCTAATGAGAACTATCTGTTTTGATTAGAATAGTCATTTTGTGTGGCATGTTCGAATTGTAACCCTGGTTTATTATTACATTCAGATGGAGCCTAATGTCCCCAGGCACAACTCTGAGTGCTTTAATTAAAGATAGACACAGGGCCATTTTGTGAGCACAGAGAACGCCAAGTGCTTTTCTCACCCGCAAATGGACTGCATTACTGCCTCTGCAAGAACAAGAACATACATCTGTACGTCTACACACTTAGGGAGGCGGCGGTTTTGTTCAGTGTAGCGCACAATGTAGAAGGATTGTCAGAAGTCTCGAAAAAACAGATACGAATTGATACTAAAGCTCGCATCGAAACTTGATACGCATTTGAGCAGGCATCGATCCTAAAATGTCACATTCACTGCACAGAAATGAGCCTTTAGAATGATCTTGAGCTGTATCAGAGCAAGTTTAAGTTTAAGTAATTCAAGTTTTGCAGCAACAACATTCCTACTGCACGTCTCAGTGGCCATTTTGAGTCAAAGGTCTCAGTTTAACAGGAGGACTGGTCGGGAAGGGTCCGCAGATCCTGTGGAAGAGCCAAACGTGTCCCTCGTCTGTGTCCTGCAGCGTCACACCAGCCTCCAGGGGGCGCCAGGTGAACGCAACAGGAAAGGCCTCGTTCTTACTCCGCTCTGCTGATTTAGTAGACTTTATTCACAATTCCGTCTCAAACCAGGAAGACGTCTGGAAAGATGTGATTGCAACTTCTGGTGGGCGGTACTTTCAGTCTTATTGGTCGATTTGCAGTAGTTTTACCTATTTTACTGCGAATAGACTGGAAGTACCACCCGCTAGAAGTTGTAATTGCATATTTCCCAACGTCTTCCAGGTTTGTGACGTCAAACAAGGAAGACGTTTGGAAACATGCGATGACAACTTCCGACTGACTGTGATCAAACCCACTGAAGTAAATGTGATGGTTGGTAAAATGCAGACTGCAGACGTATGTGCTGTTTGGAATCATCTTGAATTCAGCGCCCTCGTCTCTTCTAATCGCATGTATCCAGTGCGCTCTGAGTTTTGTCTCAGTGGGGAAATGATGAAAACTGAGGTACGGTTGGTACTGTTGATTCACCAAACATAACGGAACGCCACAATGACATGGAGATGACGAAAACTGGGACATTTTCTCATTGTTCCCAGATTTAATGTCAGACTTACTACCGCGAACAGAGCCTGCCAGAAGTTGTGATTACATGTTTCCAAGCATCTTCCCAATTTGCGACATAAGCGTGAACAGAGCCGATTGGAGACGAAATGGGACATTCCCTGTGAGTGTTTCCTCTGAAGGTCTCGGAGTGTTTCCACTGGAAGGTCTTCTGCCACATATGCTGCCACATATGGTGTAAAAAGCCAGTAGCATTTCAAAGGTCCATAGCTACAGTAGCTCCTTAGTTAGCTGCTTAACCAGCCTCTTGCACGGTTTCCATGGATACAGGACAAAAATATTACCTGCGGGATTAAACAGATATAACATCCCATGGTACTATAAAAGAAAGTACTACAAGTTTGAAATGTTAGAATCATGACCACACTGCAATGTAGTAACACCAGGAAACAACAACTAAGTTAAAATAGAAGGATTTTTACATTTTATTTATTTATTTTTTTGCTTTGAGTAAGTTTACACTAGACACACAAAAGTAGCACATTTCAAGTGCAATAAATGTATTTCTCACATTTCCAAAAATGTGAGAAAAGCAATACTTTAGTTCTTTAGGGTTTGTGCAGACTTCACAATCACCACATCAAACTTGGGTCTAAACACGGAGCTAAACCAAGACTAGACCAGGACTAGGATGGGACCTAACCCAGTCTACTGAAATTGGGCACAAACCAGGACCAAACCACAACTTTCTGAAATCAAATGCTATGAAATACAAAATCTACAGCTCTTCAAATGCCAATGAATTGTAACAAAAAAAAAGGGACTTTACAGTAATCTACACAAAAACCCCACAAAAACACAAAATCACCCAACATTTTTTAACCGTAACAATATCTATACTGTTTTTACAACTTCTCCGTTCAATTCTTTACTTCTTTGTGTAATATTTTTCCTTTTTCGCTTCTCGACTCGTGTGCGTAACTGACATTTGCCTGGAAATTAGCCGTGTTAATATTCCACTGTAAATACGCTCACATCCACAGCTCCCTCTGGCTTGCGGTGGTCACATGATGCGCTGCGAGGGGCGGGGCCAGAGCGCGTTCCTGTTAGCGGCTCGTGATTAGCCTGTAATCAGCGGCGTACAAACTGATTATTAGCCGGCGTTAAGCTGTCCTGTGGGGATGTGTGCTTTCTAGTCTCTTCCTTTGGTCTCCTCTCGTGTGATTAGACCGCGCTCTGATTGGACGGCTCGCTGCAGTGTAACATCCCAGAATAATCACATCACAGGGCTTGATTGGGGAATGCTTTTATTGTTTAAATTGGTGAGTGCATTCGGATAAGAGCGTTAATCAGTTCATTTTGGCAGTCTTGTTAAAGGGAGTACAGGGAGCTTTGAGTCATGTTATAATGTCGTTACCTCATCACAAACATATCTCGAGTTGTGTTTTGTTTCATTGACCATGTTTACATTATGTTTTTTCAGATTCTAATAGTTCGGAGTTAAAATATTCTCCTTTGAATTTACATTGAAATAGTAATTCTGAATTGAGGTTTACATGGAAAACACGATAAATCGTCTTTATTTAATTCTGCTCGGCGTCTGGGGGTGGGGAAGGGTTCTGATTGGACAGCGACACGAACGTATTTACATCTTTGGGAAGAAAACACACACTTCAGCTGCTACAGGCTTTTCTGTCATCTCGGTTTGTCGTTACGCCGCAGACACAAACACGATTCAAACTTTTCCCGCAGTTGTTCCGATGATAATGAAGCAGCAGCTGGAGAATTCTCTCCTCACGCTTTACGTCTGTGAGCTGAGGAGGAGAAGGGAAGAGTGTCGGAGAAGGAGGAAGAAGACAAACTGAGTCTGAGGCTGCCACACCTCAGCCCACTCCCACATCCTGCTCACAAATCCAAAGAGCAGTGGAGAAAAGTCCAAAGAGACGACTGGAGGAACCCAATCGTCCGGATCGCGTCAGAAGGGCGACCCAACGAGCACCAACCACCGGGATCATTTTTAAGATGAATAAACGTTTATATGATTGAGGAATACATTAATTCGGCTTTAAAATCAGAATAAACCACCCACTTACTTCAGAATTAAGTTTAATTCTGAATAATCATTTTCTCTAGGAATTAAGTGATTACATGGTCTTTTTAAAGCGTAAGTGATTTTTATTCAGAATTAAAGCTCCCATGCAAACGTCTGTCTACATCTCCAAAGCTCAATATGCTCTGTTCCACTTTGTGATGTCATGAAGTGGTAGTTTTCATGTCCACAGCTGTTGCTTTAAAGAATGTTACGTTACTTCAAGCAGGGATCTTGGCAATTAATTTTAATGTGAATGAATCAATGATGGAAGACGATTGAACACATAGTTTTGAGGTGAGGTAGGGACCAGTTGGCGACCACAGGTTGGTAATCAGGAGTACCAGGCTGGAGGAGCACACCTGGCACCAGCCCTGCAGATGTGTGTCTGGTGCCCAGCCTTGGTCTGGTCTCTTTGGTGACTGTTTGGGTCTGAAACACTTTGGCTCAGACTGTGTGGCTCTGTGGGTCATTTATCAAGCGAGAGGCTCCGAGTCACAACAGAGACTCGTGGTGATGAATTATGAAAAGAGGAGAGAGAAGGAAAGGAGGAGAGTGGTTTGGACATGAAGAGGCCCACACAGAAGTCTACAAGGGGCCAGTGGGCAGATATGTTAAAGCAGCTGAATTTGGCCTGCGCTCTTACACTCTGAAATAAAAAGGTACCACACACAGATGAACCTGTTGCCAGAGCCGTAACCTGCAGATAAAAGGACACATCCAAGTTTTTCTCATTCTCAGTGTATGTTCAGGCCTCATGTGAAAGCTCAGAACCTCCAGAATTCCCTCCCTGAGCTGCAGAGGCTGCACTAGCACTGACTCATGACTGGCTGCAGGAGCTGGGGTTTAAGGAGTGACCATTCAGATCAGAGAGGCATTTTAGGTTTAAATCAACTGGATTTCAGCACAAAATCTGGCAACTCAAATTACAGACTTTGCTTTCTGATTGTATAATCGTCTCGAGAACCTCTGATATCACCAAACTGTAACAAAAGAAAATGTTATATAAAGTTTTAGAATAAAGAAGTTCATTCTGATTCTTCAGTTCTTTTGTCCAGTCGACTGAATTACATTTTCTATGGAACCTAAATGGACCTGAGGGATTACACAGACACCACATTAGAACATAAACTGAGCCGCTGTGTCCGATGTTTTAAAAGTAAGAATAAATCAGTTATCAGTAAAAGCTTTATTTAATTTGAACATGTTTATTTTGTAACTGGGGGACACATGTTAAGTCAAGTTTATGAAAGCTGAACACTGGGTCAACTTTACATGACCAACCACCATTCAGGAAACAGCTACGAGTCCGTCCGTCCATCCATCTCGCTCCTCTGATGGGCCGTGTTGTGGGCAGTCTGAGCACGGACTCTCGAACTTTAATCACAGCACCGGAGGGGGGTGATATCATATTGATCTGATCATTTTTTGCCATCCATCAAAATGTGATAAAACGTTACTTGGGTGAAGTGTCAAAGTGAAGAGACCAATAAAAATCATATTATACCTTTGTTGGAAAGAGTTTCTGCTCAGATCTGCTTTAGTTTTCATCAGCATTAACAACTTTTATACTGTTTTCTATGTTAAAAAGGGTGTATTATTTGTTTTGTTTTAGATTTTGACAGGTATAAGTTGTTGTGTACAGTTTTGTGGGTGATCCTGCGTCACACAAAACTCACTTTAAGCCATGTTATGTTATTACCTCATCACAAACAAACCTGGAGTTGTGTTTCGTTTCATTCACACGTTTGAGAACTCCTTTATTATTAGTCTGTCTACGTCTCTAAAGCGCCAAACACACAGCACCTGTTTTCAGTTTGAGAGAAGAACCTAAATAGCGTCTAAATAGAAGTCCTGCCTGGTAGTGTTGTGGAACTTCTGGTTAATGGTTTTCTGTGGCAAAATGCCCTTGGAGAAATGCCTTGTGTATTCTCCACCAGCTTCATAAATCTGCCCCATCACCAAATCTTCAACCAACAAGGTCGACAAAGGACATACAACTATCAAGGTAAGAAAGACGAAAACTTAAAGATGAACAATGACTAGTTATGACTTATTAACTCGGACTGATTTTAGAATTAAAATTTAAAAATTGTTTCATGATGTAGATATTAGCATCAATAGATAGATTAGTGCAGTTTGAATGTGAGACATGACATCTCTAACATTCAAACTTTCAATTGATTTTTAAAATTTTAATTGCAGAATCAGTCTGAGTCAAGTTACTTATGATGTATTCATGAGGGTAATGTTAGTTTTGTTTGTAGTTCACTAACTATTCGTTTTTTGCCTTTAAGTTTTCATCTTTCTTACCTTGATAGTTGTGGATAAATTCTTCATGGAAGTATTTATGTCCTTTGTCGACCTTGCTGGTGGAAGATTTGGTGATGGGGCAGATTTATGAAGCTGGTGGAGAATATGCTAGACATTTTGCCACAGAAAACCACTAACTGGAAGTTCTGCATCCCTACAACGTGACACTTCCAAAGTCTATATGCAGGGTTTGTGTGTTAAACATGTGTGAATGAAACAAAACACAACTCCAGGTTTGTTTGTGATGAGGAAACAACATTATAACACAGAACAGACAATAGCGGCTATGGGTCTTTAAACACACTGAGTTTTGTAAATGTAGTGGCCGTAGTGCGTGTGCAGAGACAGCAGAGGCTCTGTACTGCTGACAGCGCCGCCCTCATGAGGCTGTGGGACCCCAGTGACCCGTGCGATAATCAAGAGGAAATTCACTTTCATTATGAGCCCATAATTCATTTCATTTGTTCCGCTGTTTAAGCCTGTGCCGCTGCCTCTGCTCACAACTATTAACAGTAATGAAAATGTGCAGTCACTGAGCTGCAGATCAATGGAGTCGAGTGGCTCTGTTTAAACCTCTGACTCCTCACAGACCACACTGTCCATCACCAGGAGCCGGCCAGATCCTACTGTCATTTTAAACTGTGGATCAGAAGAACAGCTTCAGGGCTTCACCAAGATGTTATTTTTAGACATATGAGTGAGGTGTGAACAGGGGATATTACTCAAACATGATATGACACACGTAGAGATGTTTCCAACCATAATGTTAACTAAATTTGCACAATAGTTAAAATTGGACTAATACAAAGTAAATTGTTTTAGAAGTTTTCTGCTTGTGCAAGAAAAGGTGGAAGTAAAAGGCAGAAGACCAACTGGACGTCTTAAGTAGAAGTTTATTTACCATTAATATTACGGGCCCAGGGGATTGAAATGTTAACATAGTGAACATAGTCTGATCTTTGAGTGTTCAAGCCCCATTACTCTGCTTCCAAGGTTTATAAAGCAAATGTGGGGAGACTATGAAGTCTAGTAGACTCCAGTTAGACAGAAATATGCCAAAGTTTAGACAGTGGTTTGCCATTGGTCCCAAGAGAGGGTCATGGTGTAAATCTAGCTTTTATGAGTCAATGTTAAACTGAGAGATGCAGGTGGAGTATAAATTGTGTAATTGTCATCACCTTTTTGGTTAAGTGAAGGTTTAAACTGTCCCTAATTGACTTTTGTGGTGGAGTTCCTGCTACCTATTCATCTCCATTGAAATGTTGCTTTGAGATGCTCCAGACTATGCCAAAACTTACCTCTCACATTTATTCAGTGTAATTATTGCTCTTCTTGATTACTGTGAGCGGAGTCACCTCTGCTGATCTGTAATTGGACTGATGGTGCCACTTGGATGCTTCTATGGAGGGAGATATTTTCAGTTCAACTCTGTGGAACATTTCATGGAAAGAATAACATAAACATGGAGTGGACCATGCACCAGAAAAATGACATAGTGCTACTTTTGTTAAGAATGAGTAGTGGAGAACCCAAATATGCAAACAAAAAGTATTTATTTAACAAAGATAGTCTTGGGGAGGGGGGGAGCAGGACGGATCCAGGTTGGCAGCAGACAGGAGGCTTAGACTGACCAGAGGCTGACAGAACTGGAGGAAAACGACATGAAGCTGGCTCCACCCCAAGGTAGTAAAGTCAAAGTGAACTTTACTGTCAATTCCACCATGTAACAAAATTACACAGGGGGATCAAAATTATGATTTCACCAAAAAACTCCAGTGTGCAGTTTAGAGCATGTTCATGGGATTATCTTGAGTGCATTGATGAGCCTGACGGCCTGTGGGAAGAAGCTGTTGCATAGTCTGGTAGTGCTGCACTGCTGCTGCGATAACAGCAGATAAGTCTATAAAACATTTCAAAACTCTCAAAAAAACATAGAATGAGCTTAAGTTCACCACTTGAACGACGGAACGATCTAGCGCTGGAGAGGAGGTCAACAAATCTTTACACGGCAGGAGGTGAGCGCAGGATGAGGACCTTTAAACTCAAAACAAATTCTGGGTTTCACTCACGTGACCCTGATGACCCGTGAAATCCAGATGGTGGCAGGAAGTGTTTTGCACCTCTTCACAACAGCATAATGGGTGACAGCGAGTAGGTGAAAAGTTTGAACAGACCGGCACAGACCCGCTATCACAAAAAAACAAGTCTAAATATAGGTCTAAATATAGGTTTTGATCCGTAAGATATGGAGAAGTCGAACAATTCATACAATTTGGGCAATTTTCCCGACATTGAGGTGCTGGATATAATAAATGATCTGGTGCTGCGGACCTCGTATTACACTGAGCCAAATCAAAGACTTTAAAAGCCTAGAGATGTACAATTATTTAGAATTAAAATCAGCCGCTGCACTAGAATAACCTAAAAATAATTGTTATAAAAGGTAGAAAATGCCGAATTACAGCAGTAAGAAATTAGTCATAAAATTAGCGCCACATAAAGCTTTTTGCGTTACAAGTTCGGACCGAATACTGCATCAGTTTACCTGTCACTTATGATGTTCTTCTGTCTAAATAACTGTCCAAACAAACCTTGAAAATATTAATAAATGACACAGTCCTTACCTGTTACAAAGTGGTCGCTGCAAACTCGAGCATCGTCTGTTTCTGTGCCTCCTGTCGAGATTGTCGATCTACTTTTGTTGTCTTTTTTCTGTAACTTTTTTAAAACTAACTCTTGTGACACGGTACTTTTGGTACGTGAAAAAAAAATATTTGTTTTTCTTCCTGTAGAAGCTTCACTGGGTGTAAGGCATGCATCGAGGTGGAACTTCAGTCATGATTACTGCTCGAAGTGTCCAGTCTGTAGATTGGATAGAGGCATCCATGAAGGACTCGATGAGGCGCTGGCAGCACTGGAGAAGTTATTCTAGACATAATTCCAGTGTGTAAAAGTGGCAGCAGTTGTTGTACAGTTCTTCAGATTCATTATATAATGTAGTGTCTAAAGTTATGGCATTTTATTATATGATCCAAATGTCAGTTCAGGAAATGTTTGTGTAATGTAGACTGGTACAAAGCACTTATTTCAGTCACATGTTAAAATGTATTGTGGCAGTCAGATTTTATACTTATGCTTGTTTATTGCAAAAACTATATAACAATAAACACACAGTGTTTTAAACAAAATTAATATTTATTCATCTGCAATTGGGCCTAAATTTTCTAATAAAACTTCTGTACATGTATATTATGTATATATCTAGTTATATATATTCCCACTTATATTTATCTTGCATGTCTTCCAGAGACACTTAACAGGTCCAGCAATGCCTCCTGAAACATGCTATAGTCATTGTTTCAAAAAGAACAGACAAGTCTCTCCAAACAAATGCTCAGCATGAGATCGGTCTTGCTCTGATGAAAATGGGTCGGAGCCAAAGGCAGACACCCAAGTCAGGGAGGACCCCAGCTCCTTCTCCTACATGTGTGCTGTCTAGATGCAGCTTGTGACCCATGTGTTTGGCGTGGTAGGTAACTGGATTTAGGTTACGTGCTCCCTAAGAAGCACAAAGCAAACTTCCTACTCGAGATTCACCTGCTTTAACTCCCACAGTTGACAGGTATCCTGTCATGAATTTTCGTCCATAAGTTGGACCTGTCTGTCAAGACAAAAACAAAGAGTTGTCATTTTGATCATAGCTTTTGGACCTAAATTTAAACTGTGCTTGTCTAACATCATGTTAACAAAATAAGACTATTTCCAAAAAATATATTTATATGAGAAGTGTATATGTATAGCTTCCACATGCTTTCATAGGGCCAATGATTTTCCGCTTCAAAAATTGACATTTTCTGTTTCAGAAATTTTAAATTCAGTTTAATTTCCGTTTCATTGTAACACATTTAATAATTCTGTTGACAATGTTGGGAAGATTACTTTTATAATATATTCCCCTACAGATTACATACCCCAAAATGTTGTTTGAAATGTAACCCATTAAATTACTTAAAGTGAGTAACGTAATCTGAATACTTTGGATTACTTGATATTGCCATACTTTTTAAAACTACATGAATGTAGCAACCACCTCCTGCAAATTCTTGTTTGATTTTAGACCTGGTTTAGACCTGATTTTAGTCCTGTTTTAGTCCTGATTTAATGCTAGTTTAGTCCTGATTTTAGACCTGATTTTAGACCTGGTTTTAGATCTGGTTTACACCTGGTTTAGACCTGGTTTTAAACCTGGTTTTAGATCTGGTTTAAACCTGTCTTAGTCCTGGTTTTAGTCCTTGTGTTAGTTCTGGTTTAGAGGTGCACATGTCCACGCAGCGTACGCAACAAGACACGATCCACGCGCGGTGTGTGTGGCGTACGGGAGGAGATGCGGTGTGTGAGGCGTATGGGAGGAGATGCGGTGTGTGAGGCGTATGGGAGGAGATGTGGTGTGTGAGGCGTATGGGAGGAGGCGCATACGGTCTATGGGTTCATGCAGCGTACCCATCTATACATGCACCAAAACCGGAAAAAGACGTCTGCTACACATCGATTATTAGTTTTAAGTGGCTTTTAAAAATATTTTAAAGAATTCAGGTCGATTTTTGTGCAAAATTAAAGAAATGTATAAGTCCGTTTCACGCTGACGATTCCGCGTTTTCCGCAATCGCGGAAAATCATTGGCCCTACTTACAGCAGCACTTACCGTATGTACTGATGACAGGAGCAGTTTGTCTTTTACGCCGGAGTTGGTGTTGAATACAGAACCTTCTCACCGACATTTCCGGGGATCTCTTAATACCGAACTGTCGCAAAGTGTTAGAAATCTCAGCGTGCTTTTTTCCAACCTTAAAAAGCTGTTTAATCATATGATAATGATCCTCAAGTCCAGCGGCCATTAGGTTTGTTTTGCTCACCCCCCTCATTATATACATGTGTCGCTCCCAGTAAAGGTTCACTTCCGGTTTACGCAACTTGCTCAAGGATCAAATTTGGACAAAACGGGAAACATTTTTCATTTAAACACAAAATCGAAAACTGAAAAAAACGAATCGTTATCCGTTTTTTCATTCCGGTTTTGGAGACAAATAATGAAAAAAGCAGTTGTTTTTTCATTTTCTTATTTTTGGTTTTATATTGAAAAACGAATTAACGAATTAACGAATGATACACGGATTTGTGCGTATGTCTTTACTTCCTGACCCCATCTGCTTTCGGTGACATCGACGTGCCCAGCAGTTCCCTGTCATATTCTCCTTCTGAATCTGTGTGGATGCCAGTCTGCCCGCTCCCTGCTAAATCACATTGGTCTCGTGCCAGTCCTGTTAATTTCCTCAATATGTAAATCTACTTAATGTGAAGCCTCCTTTGACTGGCAAAACTGGCGCGAGTTAATGAAGCTTTTGTAATTACCATCGCCATGGCAACCCCGCTACCTGGGCCGGGCTGATATTACGCACACGGGAGACCACCGAACGTCGCACAATGACTGGAGCTCGTAGCCCCCGAGCGCTAATAGTAGCAGCACAATGCGTCATTAGTTTCAGGAAACCAAACCGCTAATGCTATTACGCTAACAGAATGCAATTTTACGACAGGGAAGGCATTTTCACTGCGGCTTTTCATTAGATCTTGTTGTGTGGAGAGAGTCGAGATAATGAAATCAACAACGTGGTAATGAAGACTTGATAATTGAGTTTGTGCATTTTGGGTTTTAAAGGTCCAATATTACACAAAACTGTCTCCCGTGAGATTTAAGTCATGTTATAATGCTGTTACTTTCTCAAAATATACGCAGACCTGGAGTTGTGTTTTGTTTCATTCACATTTATCCTGCATTACTAGTCTGTCTGCATCTCCAAAGCTCAAAATGCTCTGTCGCATAGGGTGAAAAACTGGGGCATTTCTGATTTGTGGTGGTTGGTAATAATACAATTGTGAATCAAGTGCGGAATTAAGGAAAATTGTTCTGTACTTCATAACATGAGTCAATATTGTGAAAAAATATATATATTTATATTTTGAAGAAAAAATAATTCATCCATTTGCAAAGCCTGATGAGTTTTTGGAATACAGACAAAAGTTTATTGTTACTGCAGATATGGACAGGGCCTCTCTACCCCAGAGCATCTCCTTCTGTCTCTGCCCCGAGTCCCCTCCAGTAACTCCCCAAGAGCATCTGTGCTGAGTATTTATGCAGAAATACAAGTTACATAGAAGCAGAGTGACTTTTGTTCACAGGTTTGTGTTAACCAGCTTAACTTACATTTGAGGACAAACGACAAAAGACTTCCTGACTTGGAGACTGAGCATTTACACATGTTAGTGACTCCTCTGGCCTTTAGGCAGATCACATTCATTTACACAAAGACAGATTGAGAATATAAAGTTCCATCACAGTATAGTCACATTTCTTTGTGCTTTGGTCCTTTTTAAGCAGCTTTTCTGTATTTTACCTTAACAAATGGGCCAAATTGGGTATGAAATTGGTCAAACATAGGGACACCTGGGACATTTCTTGTATAAAACTGGGACAAATCACTGCTTTTGGATGAATCTGCTGGGACAGGGGACACGGGGCTCAAACCTGCAACTGTCCCGGGGAAATAGGGGCGTCTGGTCACCCTACAGTTGCACCTTGTGATGTCACAAAGCGGTAGTTAACAAGTGAACAGCTCCTTTTACCTTTTGTTCAGTGGAGATTGGCAATTTCAGAGCTGAAATCATCCAAATGATTCGAGTGAAGGTGTGTAGAGTTTAAAAACACAGTGGAGGAACAGAGTCTTTTCTGTTTTAGACCAGAATTATTTATTTATTTATTAATACGGCCTTGTTTTTTATTTCAGTATGCTAATAACGGGTCATGTGGTGATTTCTATCTTCTATCTACATGTACAGTATGTTAGTATTTGTTTTCTGGACTTTTTATTAAATCCATTCAGTTAAACAGAAATTTGATTTGCTGTGTCTATGTTATTATGCTAATTAGCGGTCTTAAAGCTCAAAACTCAGCTCGGTAAACAAAATATTTGGAATCAGCACCCTCAAATTATAGGAAATAGCATGTTCACTGACTTTTCCCCAAATTTACCCTCCGAACTTTTTCTGAAAATATTTCATTATTCTCAGTCTGTTTGAGTTTATGTGTTAAACACGTGTGAATGAAACAAAACACAACTCCAGGTCTGTTGAGGTGATGAGGAAATGACTAAATTTTGACATACATCTGTAAAAAAGCAGGTTGCGAACCCACATCGGAAAAGTTACATAGTGCGCCTTTAAATCATTTTCATGTATTATGTGCATATTTACGAATCCTCATTATTTCAAAACACTTAGTCCCACTGCGTGATCTCATTCAGTGATAAGATATGAAGTGTTCCTCCATGTTTTCTAATTAGATTTCAACCCCCTGTCACTGTCACAATGAAGGTGTTAAAGTTTTTGCATATGTTATAATTACTGTTATCAAACGTGTTAAACATATGTGAATATAACAAAACTAAGCTCCAGGTCTATTTGTGATGAGGAAACAACATTATACCAGTGCTCAGAAAATATAGTATATGGGCCCTTTAAAGTACAGATTTGAGAAACATCTGGCTGACACTATCCCAGACGGTAGTTTCTGTGTTATGCTGCAATCTCACAGTAGTAAAAAGCACAAAATGAAGTGGGCAAGAATGAAACTTCAAAACTAAGGCTACATTTACAAGGAAACAGTCTGAAGCAAAAACGCAAAAGTGCTTTTTCATTCTCACTTTTATTCCGCATTCACGTGAGCGTTTTGGGTGGGGAATTCTGCGTGTACATAGAGATGCAAAACTCATATACTGAGCTTGACATGCCGAAATACACACAGGAGTCATATAGAGTGTTTGTTCATTGAAAAAAGTACAAACATAAAGGCACCAGCCCAGTAAAAATCTGTAATATTTGACATTTTTTTACTCAAAATGATGTGGAATCATTAACATTAACACTGTTCATAATCACCTACAGAACATAAATCAGTGTCAATCCATGGATATGCTCCTTTTTACTCTTCCACACGTCTTCCACCCATATCGTGAACAGTGAAGCTCTCGGAGCTCCACCATGTCCACCACATCCGTACTGCTGAAGCTGAAGCTGAAGCTGAAGCTGAAGCTGAAGCTGAAGCTGAAGCTGAAGCTGAAGCTGAAGCTGAAGCTAGGAGAACTTGTGTCCCAGAAGAAACATCGATTGAGATGTCGGACTTCTGCACAGCATATGGACTGAACCAGGAGAGAACCAGGACGAAAACAGATCTAAACCAGGACTGAACCAGGACTAAACCAGGACTAAAACTAGAGCGAATCAGGACTAAACCAGAACTGAACCAGGACTAAACCAGGACTAAACCAGGTCTAAAGCAGGACTAATTTTGGACTTCAGAGCGGAGCAGGGTGTCCACAAAGTGCGATCGGGCGACGGCTGCCTCAGCCCCATGGAGGGCGGAGCTCTGTGCCGGTCCTTTCACCTCCTGACCCACGGCCTACACGGGCGCACCACCTGATTTAATTCGGGTTTAGTTCTGGTTTAGTCCTGGTTTAAACCTGGTTTATATGACCTATGCAGGTTGTTTTCACCATTGCCAATAGCTCCGGTTTGACATTAAAGTTGTGGCTATTTTATATTTGTTATTTTTTATATCTCACATTGGGAGAAGTGGGTGGACGGTGTACCCCCGCTACACGCCCGCTACACCCCTGCGTATAACCCAACTTGAAGCTCTGCCATGTTTATGCCACGGCCCACAAAAACACAGTTTTCTGTTTTCAAAGTTTTACACAGCGATGACAGGGTGGAAAGTTTCCAATATTTCCACTTTGGAGGGCGATTTCAAATTTTTGCGTTTTCAAACCCCCAAAATGCTGTTGCTGTCTAAATGATCACTCAATCACATTCCTGTCGAAAAGTTACACAGCGCACCTTTAAAGCACCTCACATGCCTAACCCCTTCCTCCTCGCCAGTGCCCGTTGCCGTGGTGCCACTTCTCCTCCGGGGCAGGGGCAGGTGAGTGATGGAGGGGCCCCGGCGGGTGACAGCTCATCATGCCGTTAAGCCAGTGCAGGGACCACTTGGTACCTGACGCTAATCGCAGGTGACAGGGCTAAGTACCAGGCGCCGCGCCATGACAACGGAGGCTTCACAGGAAATTCTTCACGCCCCCCCCACCAACCCTCACCTCCCACACCCCGACCCGCTCTGACAGGGGCGCATTATGCAGGCGAGGACCTGTCAGGAGCACATTATGGGAGCGGGGCCGTTCGGAGGAGACCTGAAACAAGGGCGGAGACAGAGAAGGCCTTTGTTCCTGAGGTGTAATGTTACAGACGTGTGGTCAGTGAGGCTTGTCACACCACGACCAGATGAATATTAAGGGTCCTATATTATGCAAAATGGACTCTTGTGAGATTTAAGACGTGTCATAAACTGCTTACTCACCAGAACATACCTGGAGTTGTGTTTTGTTTCATTCACACATGTTTGAGGACTCCTTAGTCTGTTTACATCTCGAAACCTCAAAATGCTGTTTCACCTTGTGGTTTTCAATTTGGCATCTACTGTACCTTTTAGCTTTTGTTCAGTAAAGATCAGCAGTTCCAGGGCTGAAACGATCAAAATGATTCTAGTTCCTGTATCCCCACATGACATGTGGAACAGAGTGATTTCTGTTTGAGAGAAGAATTCAGCATAAATATGCAGGATTTATATCTGTCACGGCCCCTGTTGGTGACCCGGATGTGGTAGGGCCCAGCACATCTACGGCCTATAAAAGGGACCCGCCTCCTACGCCCATCCCATCCACCAACTGCCACAACGCACTTTCGACTCCAAATCACTTTGTATTGAGAAACTGTGGGTCCTCTTTCTGTAACTGCTGCTGTGGCCTCGTCATTTTGGTCTTAATATGTTTTTATTTACCTGCTCTACCTGATCCTGGGGTTTTTATTTTGTTATTTTGTCCCTAATTCCTATTCCTAATATGAAACTCGAGTCCAAATTCACCCTTATAACTGCTAGCCTTGTGTACTTCATATTCACAGAAATAAAATCTCCATGGAGAAATGGTAGCATGGCCTCTAGTAGAGAAGATACATAGTGCAGTTTTAAATGAAGAATTTCTTATAGTGCCCTCTCCGGGTGGGGAGTCTCTGCCTCAAGTGGAGGAGTTCAAGTATCTCGGGGTCTTGTTCACAGTGAGGGGAGGATGGAGCATGAGATTGACAGGTGGATCAGTGCAGCATCGGCAGTGATGTGGTCACTGTAAATGGACAGTTGTGGTGAAGAGGGAGCGGAGCCGAAAGGCAAAACTCTCGATTTGCCTCAATCTCCGTTCCTCCCCTTCCCTGTGGTCATGAGCTCTGGGGAATGACCCAAAAGACGAGATCGACAATACAAGTGGTCAAAATGAGTTTCCTCCGCAGAGTGGCCGGGCGCTCCTTTAGAGATAGGGTGAGGAGCTCAGCCACACAGGAGTAGCTCGAAGTAGAGCCGCTGCTCCTCTCGCAGCTGAGGTGGCTCGGGCCTGGGGAGGTGTTCTGGGCATGTCCTACCAGAAAGAGGCCCTGAGGAAGACCCAGGACACGCTGGAGGGGCTATGTCTCTCGGATGGCCTGGGAATGCCTTGGGGTCCCCCTGGAGGAGCTGGAAGTGTCTGGGGTGAAGGAAGTCTGTAGGTCCCTGCTTAGACTGCTGTCTCGGTGACCCGACCCTGGATAAGTGGAAGAAAATGGATAAATGGATGGATAATTTCTTGTTGTAGTCTAATAGACCGTTTTAGTGCGAAAGTGATTTTTAAAAAAAAGCAGCGCGCATTCTGGCAACGGAAGTGTCATTGTTCCCCATTCATTCCGATTCATTCAGACCGAACACGGACAGAAGAAGACGGAGATAAAACCTTTTCCAGCACCAAAATGTCTGGTTGTTCTGTGTGTGGTGTCAGAATCAATATTCTGCTGGAGGACTAAAGTTTTAAAGTTTTACTCACTGATCACACAAGGATCTGGCAGTCCGACACCGTTTGTCAGAGTCAGTTTGTTGAGGAAATATTTGCGATCTTTTCACGATAATTCTTTGGCAGAGCTCAACAAGCTGCTGAGTTCTGCCGTACTTCTGTTGCCAAAATGCACGAGCAACCGTACCTACATCACCACTGTTAACTCACAACAAAAGGGTCTATACCATTTTGTCCGTTATGCCTATCCCTATGAAACACGACTCCGCATTCACCTCCATAACTGCTACCCTCTGTGAGCTTCATTTGACGGGGGCTGGACACTATGGGCTGACATCACACTCCCTTTAGCCCACTTCTTCACACAGTCTATCTACGATCTCAACTACTTAACTGCGTCAAGACAAAACTTTCAAACCTTAACTCCTCCATCTTGTCTCCTCTGCCCGCCCCGTGGTATGAGAGCTTTAATTCATTTTGAAACATGCTGCTTAATGCTTTCTCTGCTCCCATTTACCTCTCTCTTGGCCATGTGCGCGATGACTCCTGCCGTTCCTCACCTCCGGCTCCTCGTCTGCTGCCTGAGGTGTCTTCTGAGTGCGCTAATGGTTCTTTTAATGGTCCTCAGATAAGTGCTCTGAACTTGTTGAGTGTAATCACCTCAGAAATTTCCCACTGAATCATTTCACATATTTGCGGCGTTCCAATTATCCGATAATTTATGGAGTCAGTTAGCGGCGCTGGCAGACCGCGGGACTCTCCTCTCAAACAGGGTCGTAACAATAAATGTATTGTAGAGATAAAAAGTGCCATGGAATTACAATTCATCATTAGAGTAAGTTAGGTTTTATTGCCCAAGTGAATACCACGAGAGGAATCGACAAGTAAGGATCTGCACAGACGAGAAGAGCAAGAGGCACAAGAGCTAAAATGGAATGCCAGACTGTGGAACATTCCAGCAAAGCAATAAAATCTCCATGGAGACGATGGAGTGGGACTTTCAGTAGAAAAGGTACATAGTGCACATTTCAATTACCATGTTTTTTGGACTATAAGTCACTCCGGAGTATAAGTCCCACCAACCAAAAAATATGTAATGAAGAAGAAAAAAACATGTATAGGTCGCACCGGACTATAAGTAAGTGTGTACGTTTTTGGGGGAAATTTATTTTATAAAATCAGAGACCAAGAACCAACATTTCATCTTGAAAGGCAAGTTATAGAAGTTTTTAGTAATAAAAACAACCCAACAGAGTATCATCATCAGAGTATCAACATGTATCATTCATTCGTTTTTTAATACAGAACCAAAAATAAGAAATTTATTATTTGTCTCTAAAACCAAAATGAAAAAACAAACAAACAGATAATTTGTTTTTTTCATTGATTCATATACACGATTCATATATTTGGTCTGTGGACTGTCAGTGTGAAAAATGTAATATATAAGTTGCACCTGAGTATAAGTAGCAGGAACCACCCAAACCCTGAAAAAAGTGTGACTTATAGTCCGAAAAATATGGTAATAATAATAAAATTCTTGTAGTAGTCCAAGTACTAAATTTTGTTACTTAGGTAAAAGTACAGATACTGGAACATAAAAATACTCAAGTAAAAATAAAAGTATCACATGAAAAAATCTACTGAAGTAAAAGTATCAATGTACTTAAGAGTAAAAAGTATTTTGTACGGATTTTTAGATCTAATAAATCTTAAAATGTAGTGATTTTGCTGAAAATTTGTGCTGAATTCTAAAACAGAAACAATTGAATTCATATTTATTCCTAGCTGTTTTATTTTTTTTGTATATTTACTTAAATCCAGGGCCTCGTCTGTCACCGGCCCCGAACTCTAGAACTCTCTCCCCACCCACGTCCGAACAGCCCCACAGTGGAGGGTTTTAAGTCTCGTCTTAAGACACATTTTTATTCTTTGGCCTTTTTAGCACCGCCTGAGCTGGTGGTCCTCTGTGCTGTTTATGCTTTACTTAGTTTATCGCTTTCATCTATTTGTGCTGCTCTGTGGTTTGACAGTTGCTGTTTTAGGACTAGTATGATTTGGTCTGAGCGTACGGTTCTTGCTCGTGTTTTATTTTGCTGGTTTTACTGTGTGTGATCAAATCTGAGTGTTTATTTTTTATTTTATTATTGTTGTTCTTGCTTTGTATTTGTGCAGCACTTTGGAAACTGTTTATGAGCTGTGCTATAGAAATAAAGTGGAGTGGATTGGATTTAAAATTATAAATGTGTGAAAAAATAAACCCTCAGCCTTTTCAGCAGGTCTCAAACTAAAAATGCTTTTCTGTCCAGTTCACAAACGTAGTGGAGTAGAGAGTACAGATACCTGCTCTCAACTGTAGTGAGGTAAAAATAAAAAGTATCCTCTGTGAAATACAATGAAGTAAAGTAGATGTAAATAGTAAATGTCTCAAATATCCGTTATTTCAGTGTTTTAAATGAAGCTAGTCCGCTTCATCTTACATCTCCATGTCCCCTGATGACACCAGACCAATGGACGCTCTTTTTATACGCCCGTGATTCTAGAATGTGATGATGTCATACTCATACTCCTACTGCCAGATTTCCCTATTGATTATCCGTCCGTCCGTCTGTCCGTCTGTCTGTGGACAATTTCTTGTCCGCGCTCTAACTCGACAACCGTCTCACCTAGGAATGTCAAACTTCCAAACTGCACCAACAATTCATCTTTAACTAGGTTTGACAAATTCTAACTTAATTCTATATACAATAATTCAAAGTACGGGCGTATTTTGCCCGCTGGCGGAGCTCTTTTTAACTCTTTTTAACTGCATTTCACTTATTGAAGATTCAAGAAAGATTCAAGATTGTTTATTTGTCATATGCAGGATCAACACAAGGTCAACAATGCAATGAAATGCTTAGGATGAGAAGAACCGTTTGACTCGCTAATATTCAAGAAGTACTAATAGCTGCAATAAATAGTACTGATATGAAATCCTGGATGGGAGAAAACTTTCTCCAGCTTAACCAGGACAAAACTGAGGTTTAGTCATTGGTCCTGAGGCCCAAAGAGAGAAACTTTTACCCAAACTAAAGGCACAGTCTTTTAACCCATCTCCACAAGTGAAAAACCTGGGTGTCATTTTTGACTCTGAGCTGACTTTTATCCCACACATTAAGAACATCACAAAAATAGGTTCCTATCACCTAAAAAACACAGCCAGAGTCCGCCCCACTCTCTCTCTGGCCATCAGGGAGTCACTGATGCATGCTTTTATCACCAGTCGAATAGATTACTGTAATGTCCTGCTCTCTGGTTTTCCCCAAAAAAGTATTTCAGGTTTGCAATTATTACTAAATCCAGCAGCTCGTGTCCAGACTAGGACCAGACCCCATTACACCAGTTTTAAAATCACTGCATTGGCTCCCTGTGAGATTCAGGATCGATTTTAAAGCTCTGTTACTGGTTTTTAAATAAAGCTTATATGAAACCTGTAATTTTCTCCTAAGGCGAGTGTGGTGCAGGAGTATATAACACTGTCGTGCTCCTAAGTAAGCCACACAAAGCCACATTATAAGTTGACGTATTCACATATTCATTGTAGCTGCTTGTTGCTCTGAGTTCTATTCCAAATGTCTGAAGTGAAGTGACAGATGGAGGCCTGATAAAAGTGTATTTGCATTTAGAGGGCTGCTGGACACCTGCTGTAATCACCATTCACCCCACACATCCCTTTGTTTTTATTTGTCTCGGATTGAAAAATTAGCTTCTGTCAATCAAACTGGCACAGCTGTCAACGCCAACGCACAGGGCCATTTGTACCCGCACGATATGTTTACAACCAGGCCACAGACAAGGGATAGTTGTGTCTCGCGGATAAAAAAAACAAAACAAAACAAAAATGCAATGCTAATTACCTTCCAGCTTATCAAAAAAGGAAGAGACTTATTGTGGTTTGGGTGGAGCCAAAGGTGAAGGGCCCAAACAAACCAAAACAAACAGCAACTTTTCTCTTCACTGGAAGCAGCAAGTTTTCATTTTGTTTCGCTGTTGTGATGCTTTGACCAATCAGGTTCAAATATTCGTGATGATGTGAGTGCAACACAAATGAATCTAGAGTGAGACAGGTTACGATACATCTTTGAGGGTCCAACGATTGTCCTGTAAGTGCTCAATATGAATATGCAAAGGATGAGGCAAGATCTAAGAATATACATATAAGAAAAAGAATCTTGTGAGATTTTTTACCCTGAGTTTACGTTTGGTTGGGCAAAAAAGAGTTAAGAGTTGGTGAGGTATACAATTTGAGAAGCTGTAGTTCCAAAAAGCAAGACTACAGTGATCACTAGAGTATTACATAAAATAAACAAAGCCAACATTGTGATATGGATTGCACTGTTTATGTATTTGGGTCAATGACATGACGCCTAAAGCTTCTGTTCAGTTGCAATTTCCTCAGTTAAAAAGTTCAAATTTCATAATAATTCAAATTTCTGTAGCACCTCTTGACTTCCATGGAACCAAATCATTTTTTCAGAAATCATGAGTTATTCTGCATGTTTTTTGTACTTAAAGTGTTAAAATGTCATGTGGTGCGACCGTGCATCATGTGGTGCGACTAATAACAGCAGGAATTCTATGGCTGGAGTTTTAATAACAGACAAAGTCGACTTGGGTGAATGGTTCTTTAGGCATTTTTCTTCATTTGATGCATTTTACAGGGCAGTAGTTTGTTCATTAAACACAAGCAGGTGACTGTCATATTGGAGCAAAAGAAAATATCAATATGCATTAAAAATCTAAAGAAATGCAACAGTTTGTTTCTATACACTTCATATTACTCAGAACTTAGCTTAATATCCCAACCATGTTTTAGAAAATAAAAGTATTTTAAGGTTATTCTCGGTCGCACCACATGACATTTTCCACTAAAAATGCTTAATATAAATGTTAAACATAGATTTATGCACCTGACACTGGAAATATTTGATAAAGTTCAATAGAAACTAATATGTTTTTTATATTTTAGAATTTGCCTGTTGAAAATCCTTATACGTCACTGACTCATTTATTACAACCAATGTCAAAATCCCATCTTGTCTCATGGACCCAATCTCTGAAAATTGTCTCCCAGACGTATTCTGAACAACTGAATCAGGAATAAAGGGGCACTGTGTAACTTTTCTGGTGGAGAAGTGCGATTGTCTCCACTGAGAATTTACCAAATAGAAGAGGGATTCCAAATGTTTTCAGGCCAAAACCCTCAAAATAACTGCATGACTGACCTGGACCAACACTATGAAATTAAATTCATGACCTCAAGATGCAAAACATTTAAAATCAGATGTGACTGTGTTTATCCGACCTCATGTGACTAAAACACACTGTTTTTAAATGAATACTTTTATCACAGGTGATGCACAGGCGAGTCAGAACATTGAACCAGTGACACCTAGAGGCTGGAGGTACATTTTGCCCTCTCTATGCAATCTTTCGAACGGCTCTTTGACATGGACAGATAATAACTGAGCCGAAACCCGCATCACCAGAGATTAGTGCCATAGTCTGGAACATTTTGAGCAGATGTCTGACCTCCACCGGAAAAGTTATCTTCTAAACTTGCTTATTTGGTCCATTCCCTCAGTGTATTTGGGTTAAAGTGAACGCGGTGTGGTACATTGCTATCAAAGCATGTCTTCTATCAGAGTGAAGGAGAGCCGTTTAGCAGAAGACCAGGGGGCCCTCCTCACCTCAGACTCCCAAACACTCCACACTCCACACTGCCTCACCCCTGGTCACAACATCTAATTACTGATCTATAATCCTTTTAAAACGCTTCAGCCTCTCGCGGATTGATCCTTCTCCAAGCGGAACAGCGCCCCCGGAGGCTACATTAATCCTGTTATTGAAAGTGTGGCTCCCCAAATCCACAGCACGCTCGTCTAGGCCTGTCACCCACACCCCCACCCATGGGCGCACACTTATTTGTCTGTAATTGACACTCGTGTCGATACAGAAACTCAAATCTGGTACTTTTCTATGGCGCTGGATGCAATTTGAAACACTTCTGGTAATTAGAGGTATACAATAGGTCTAATTATGACTTAAAGCTGCAATATGTAACTTTTCTGGTCATCGCTCTGCCTGAAATGTTCCACAGTGTGACATTAAAGAGGTCTACTTTACATTTATTCAATTACAGGGGGTTTTAAAGCTCAAAAATACCTAGAAAAACAAGTATTTTAATCGTGAACAGGGTCGCCTCTCCACAGATCTGACCTGTAACTTGGTCTGGTTTGGTCTCCATGATGATAGCAAGTTTTAATGCCATACTGTGAAACCTTCCATACAAAGCAATAACACGAAGAGCATTTGAAGAGTGGGTATTATGCAAAACCGACCATGCCGCTAATGTTCCTTCATCAAAAACATGTTTTAAATGTCATCCATACATGTTTGAGTAATTTAGCGATCTCTCCCAGGCCCAGTTTGAAGCCGCCTTACGTCCAGCTGTAAGAATCTATGTAATGCTGTGCCCTCAAGCCTACGCTATCCATGCTCCCACACAACATTTCTCCGTAAATATACAAAAACATGATGCAAAACTACACTACAGCTTCACAAACCTGATGCTATGTGCAGTAGTTTTATTAGCAGAACATACGCTGATTGTGTTGTGATATCGCTCTGAAGGGGGAGTGACTTAGCACAGCGAGATAATACATTGTTTTCATCGAATTTACCATTTTGAAAACACTTAAAGGTATCATGACGATCTAAATATAAAAGTTTGCACAACCCTTGTCATTTTTGTTGGACATTTTTTGTGACTATATTTTAATTCTGATGCTCTGTGTTGTGGATTTTTAAATCTGAGAAAAATAAAAACTGGAGAAAAGTTGTCTTCAATCAAAGAGTCTGGATTTATTAAAGCAATTGTGCACAATTACAGAGAAAATGAAAAAGAAACCTATCTGTCCCTCCCGCGAGGTCCGTCTCTCCCTAATCTGAAGCCCCGGCAAAACAAAAAACAAGCTTCTTAAACAGTTTACCGAGGTCATCATATCAACATGAGACAGATCATACGATAAACAACCTTCGGAGGGAGACAATGGTATGTGGAGATGTTAAACTGGGGCCTTGATTAGCTGAACTAACGTATTCCAATAATTCTAAATGGTGAGGATGAGCAGAACAACAACCTGTTGTTTTAACCCTGGTAGATAATGGCTGAACATAATGATGCTGATCATACCACTGCCTGTGACCATGAATACTTAAGTTCTCTAAACCCAAACAATACATTCAATAGCTTGACGAGAAATTTCCATCACACTCTGTTTTTAGTTTTTGTTTATACTTTACTTACTGTGTTTAAAAGTTAGAGGCCGCTACACACTACAGGATTTTTTGGTCTGAAATGATTTTTAAAAGTGCAACAAAAGCGCACACCACAGATACAAGGAGAACCTTTAAATCGTCTGCGGACCACAGGATATAAAGTTGTGAGTGCGATGGCGTCAGCTGTTTCCTGTCTACAGTAAAACCACTCAAGACTGTGTTATTATTATTTGTGAAATGTAGTGCAATACTTCAGTTACAGGATTTTTAAGTTTAGTTTAGTTTAGTTTATTAGTTTATTTGACAGGGACAATGCACATAAAAACATTGACCTAGACAAAAGAGGTAATATGTTTGTGCCAGGTTATAGCAAATTTCCACCTGCAGTCCCTGGACAGGTTGATATAAAATGGCAGAAATGCCAATAGAATAACATGAAAAACAACTTACAAAATGGTAACTCAGTCCTAAAGATAAAATCAGACACATTCATACATCACAACCACACGCACTGTATACATATATACATTTCATATTTCTGTATTCACACAGTTCATTAATGTGTGCAGGTTTGAGTGGATAAAAGCCATCGTTTGGTCAGACGTGCAAACATTCCATAACTTGTGCATGAGACTATTTCAGATGGCAGCGTGTTCCAGAGGCTTATGGCTTTGTATGAAAAAGAGGACTGACCAAACGAGGTTCTAAACTTCGGAACAGTGCACTGTCCTCGGGCTGTGGAGCTCCTCTCTGACGTGAGCACCACAAACTTTTTCAGAGGGGGAGCAGCAGCGCCATGAATGATTTTGAACAATGTTATAATTTCATTAAATTTAAGCAAGTTTTGAAAGTTTAGCAATTTGTATTTCACCAAAATTGGGCAATGGTGGTACAGCATAAAAGTTTGGTGAAAAGGCCATAGGAAGTAGAGTCACAATTGTTAAGATAAATAACTAGGCTTAGCTATTTTGTATAACCACTTCTATAGTTCATTATTGTACCGAGGTCATGTGAAGATAAAGGCTCTGATCACAGCTGTGAGACTCACAGACTCACTGTATGTCAAGACAAATGCAGGATATTCCAGTCTATCTAATAACAAACTAACTAAATAGGACAAGAACTACTGATAGGGATGATGTCATGACTTGTTGGACAGAAAACACCCGGATGGAGTCTGACTGGACTGTGTGACGTGCCAAGAGGCCTGGCCGACCTGTGCACCAACGAAGAGGCGCTAAGTCTAAACCCTGGTCTCCTCCCACTATAGTTTGCATATAAAAGTCATTGTATAGGCGTAAACATTAAGTCTCTGCATGGGAATGTTGGGAATGCACAGACTCCTTGTACAAATATGGCTTTCTAATATTTGAATAAGTAAATTATCTGGACTTCATTTCTGTTTCAAGTGTATTTTCTATCTAAGCAGAAACTAACAAACACGAGAGGAAAAGGCTGTTTTCCTCAACATTATCGCTAATCTGCAGCTTCACCTCGATCCGTGCGCTGTGTGGATGTAAACAGACACACGTGAGGAACTATCTCAACTTTTTACTTCAAAAGAACGGCTCAAACTGGATTAATAGCGCTGTTTTGTGGACTGGATGTCATTACTTGCGGAGGACAAATTCTATGGATGAGACGCTGCAGTTTAAATTTACAACTTTACGAGAGGTCAGTAATCATTATTATCGCTATTTCCTGAGTTTGTATCACGCGCCTGTCTCATTCTGCCCCTCACACTCTGATTTATCAGCTGTTATCGTAGCGTTGTTGATGTTTGGTGGTTACGATCTGACACTGGCACCACACAAGAGGAGCACAGCAGCTTCATAATCGCACACAAAGACAAAAATTGCTTTCCCGAACTCAAAATCGCAGACAAAATCGGGCAAATTCTCTTGTAGTGTGTGGCAGCCTTAAGTGTGTGTGTGTGGTTTTGTCTTTTGTGTTTGTCTTATTTTTTCCCCCAAGGTTTTATTTTGAATGTTTGTAGCCTACTGTCTGGTCCACTGTATCTGTTTTTTCTTCTTGTAATTTTGAGAACCTCCTCGAAAACTAGAAGGCAAGAGGTTTAGATACATTCAAAGAAATAACATCTCCATATGGACGCAGAAAACTTCACAGTGCACCTTTTATCTGGAACATTTTCAGTCTTTTTTTAGTTTCAAGAGAAGAGATAACACACTTAAAATCCTCACATTTCAACACACGACTACAGCAGTTTTGTTCTTCTCCAATATGGTCACACTTCCACAGAATAATCCAGTGTAGAGCTCTTAAGCCTGTGGGGTCACATCACTGCAGAACTGACCTGCCCCTCACTGGACTCCATTAACCCCGGTCAATAAGTGACACTGCCCCAGGCCTGAGTCAGTGCGTTTAATTCTGTATACGGCCAATCTGCGTGTGGTGATACAGCGCAGGCTCTGGCCTTTGGAGCTAATCACAAAATACCCCATTATACGCATATGATAAATGTAAATCGATAGTTATTATGGCAGATTGTTGTAAAGAGCGAAAAGTCACAGGTCGGGGGGGGATATGGATACAGAGTTGAGCCTCGGAAGTGTTTTAGTGGTTGGTTGAGATGTTTGCCCCTTAACCAGAAGATTTTTATTTTTTATTTTTTATAAGGTCCATGAAGAAATAAGACATTAGTTTCACTTATAAGGTGAGGGAAGTTTATTTGTACAGCACAATTCGTACACAAAGTAATTCAAAGTGCTTTACAGAATAAGAAATGCATTAAAATCACAATACAAACAAATCAAAACATAAATGATCATCATAAAATTAAAAAGAGAGAGAGACATTAAATTAGAGAGAAGATATGAGAGATGTTGTAAGATTTTTATATAAACAACAAAAAATATATCCAGTCCAGCTTTATTTCTATCAATAAAACTTCAAATTAAACTTTATTTGTATAGCACTTTTCATACATTGGGACTGTAGCACAAACTTATTCACATGCAACAGAAAAAGTGATTAAAAACAACTCCATCCCCCATAGTTTCATCCATATATACAACAGTTTAGACAGAAAAAATCGTAAAAATGAAAAAATAAAATAATGGAGAACTGAAATTAGATGGAGACGAAGTAAAATAATAATGATTTCGTTTAAAACAAATCAAATAGGCAAAGGCAAGTTCATTTGTACAGCACAATCTTACACAAAGTAATTCAAAGTGCTTTACAGAATAAGAAATACATTAAAATCACAATACAAACAAATCAAAACATAAATAATCATCATAAAAATTTAAAATATACTGTATATAATAAAAATTTCATTTAAAACAAGTAAAAGTTTCAATTAAAAGCTAAATTAAAAAGATATGTTTGGAGTTTACTTTTAAAAATATGAATACTCGCCGCGGACCTCAGATCCTCAGGTCGATGGAGCACATTTTACCAACACAAAGTCTCCACAGTGCTGCATCGTAGGCACAATATAAAAAATGAACATATTAAATAAACTAAAGCATAAAATACATAAATTAGCAAGTCAATAAAAAACATAAAAAATACAGAAATTGGCAAATAGAAAATAAAATCTATAAAAGACCATCAGAGTCAAAGTGTGTGTTTTAAATGAGACTTTAGCGAATCGACTGAAGGGGCAGTCTTAATGTGAGGGGGAGAGCGTCGGGGGCAACCACAGAAATGGGTCACTCCAGGGTCACCCCGGGTTTTGAGCCTCGTTTTTGGGACTATAAGTTGAAGCCTTCAGACGTCAGAGCGCACGAAGGAGGTAGGGAACGAGGTCCGAGATGTTCGTTTGGTCCAGTTCGTGCTTTAAAACAAAATCTAAAATGAATGTGGTGGCAGCGCAATGAAGATAAAATAGGTGATCTAAATATGTTAAGTTGTGCAATATTTACACAACCCTTGTAACCCCTTTTTTGTCTATTTACTTTGTTGTCATCATTAAATAATCAATACCGCGGTCTGTATACAGAGTTTGCACAGTAACTCGCTGCACCGGGGTCACCATGGCAGCGCCTTAAAGGGATGTGGCGCAGAGGTGTGTGCTGCGGGAGGTAATTAAATCTGCATTAAAGGAGTCAATTTCCCCAGGCCCGAGGCGGCGCTCTCTTCCACAATCACTGCTAATTAAATTGTTTGCATGGAGTTATTGAACTTTTAATAAGGATAACAAACAACCACGGAGAGGGCCTCAGGGTGCAATCTGAGCACCCCGTCCCACCAGAGAAGAGTCTCAGCGGGGAGGAGGGAGGGACCTGTGAGATTTGTTTGGAGACGATACCAAGTAATGTTATGGCAGGCAGCGTGATATTAGGTTAGAGTATTGTTTTATTTTAACAGGGACCACGTACAAAGTAGTCTCATAAAAGAAGAGATGATTTACTCCAGATTTATTTATTTTAAAGCCAGTTTCCATCTGCAGTCCCCGGGCAAAAAACAGTCAAATCAAACCAGGGTATCCCTCAAATTTAAGACTTTTTAAACACCTTTTTAAGACCATTTAAATGAAAAATTAAGACCAACATTGCACCCATCATGCAGGCGAAAAACACCAGATCCAGTTCTAATAATGACCATTACTCACTGCTTTAAATAACAAAAATACTTGTATTATAAAATCTCATTCAGAACTCATTTATAGTCGTCTGCATTGCTGTAAAATGGCCACAAAAAAAACATTCTCAAAGACAAACTAAGCTTTCACATTGTCTTGTCTCACATTGCACTGCAGCCCGGTTGAGTTTACAAAAAATAGGCAAATGAAATTTAAGGACTTTTGTGAAAAAAATAAGATTTGGACAACATAATTTAAGACCTTTTAAGGCCTTAAATTAGGAACATGAAATTTAAGATCTTTTAAAAACTTTTAAAACCCCACGGCGACCCTGAAAATACATCCAAGTATCCATCCATTTACAATGAAACCAGACGTTCTACCATTGTTTCATTGAAAAACTCCACATTTCCACGTTTAAAATGACTCAAATACTAAGTCAGAATCATATGAGCTCCGTGTTGATAGTGCCGACTCTGTAAAAGGACTTTTCTTGTCATGACCTGTGCTCCCCTCCCCTCCTTCCCTTTTGTGTCTGTGTGTGTGTGTGTGTGGGCGGAGACTCCTGGTCCTGATTCAGCTCACCTGCTGGCAATCAAGCTCGGGACTACTTAGCTCCTGTTTCTCCAGTGAGACTCTGCCAGATTGTTATCAACCTACACATGGTGAAACTCTTGGCTCTTCAAGTTTGGATCCTGTCTTGACATTTTTGGACTTACCTGTTTTTGCTCCTCCAGTGATCCTTGTCATCTCCTGTCTTGCTCCTTCCTGTTTCGGCCCTGCTCCAGTCCTGCTCTGGTCCTGCTTCAGTCTTGCTCCAGTCCGGTTCCAGTCCAACACCAGCCCAGCTCCAGTTTGTTCAATAAACCCCTTTTTTCTTGTTCATTCCTTGTGGTCTGTTGTCCAGTTTTTGGGTCCTTCCATTATCGAGCCGTAACATTTCTAACATTATAAGCGTGATAAGTTGCTCAAATCAGAGGAGAGTTTTTAAAGTTTTAGTGAAGTGAGAGTTCAATTGGCTCTTGTGAACTTTAAATCGTGTTATAATGTTGTTTCCTCCTCAAAAACAGACCTGGAGTTGTGTTTTGTTCACACATCTTTTATTATTAATCTGTCAACATCTCCAAAGCTCAAAACACTCTTACCTTTTATTTAGGAGAATTGGATCGGAAATTCCCGGGTTAAAATTATCCAAAAGATTCTAGTGAAGGTGTACAGAGTTTAAAAACAAAATGTAGCACTTCCTGTATCACCACATGACATCACGAGGTGGAACAGAGAGAAGAACATTCAGGATTTGTGTGTTAAACATGTACGAATGAAACAAAACACAACCTCAGGTCTGTTTGTGATGAGGAAACAACATTTGAACATAGATCCAAAAATAGAATAATATGAGCCCTTTAAAAATGCATTGTGTAACTTTTCTGGTTGGTCCATCACCTGCTTGTTGCTATGGATACGTCATTGCTTTGCCTGGAATGTTCCACAGTGTGACATTCAACATCTCTACATTACATTGACTTAATTACAGGTGGTTTTAGAGCTCAAAAATACCGAGAAAAACAGGCATTCTGACTGAGTGGGTCACCTCTCCACAGATCTGACCTGTAACTTTATCTGGTTTGGTCTCCATGGAGATAGAAAGGTTTAATGCCATACTGTGAACCATTCCAGACAAAAGCAATAACATCTTAACGGACCCTCCACCAGAAAAGTTACCTCTAAGTTTGGTTAAAAACAACAAAACAATATCGCAAATCAACTTTTTTTCTTCTTTTTTTACTTCCAAAACGAATATTTAAAACACCGTCCTTGGATAATCTCTAATATAGAATGTTCCAAAATTCGTTAACTGACAGTATTGTGGTTAAAAACACATTTTCTGCTCTCCACCTGCTGCGTCGGAGCTACTTTCATTTAATTATTGGGACAAAATGGCCTGTTCTTCCTCTTCTGCAAATGCCACAAAGCAGAATTAAAAGCACACCTTGGTTTTACCTGTGCCCTTTGGAAATGTCACGTAAATACAGCGCAGCGTCGCTCTTCCCCCTCAAACGCTTAATATTCAGCCTCTAATGCAGGAAGAACCTCCGCGTACGGTGTCCTGCTGGGAACAAAAGTCACAAAAAGCACACTGTGTTTTAATGCAGGTTGACTATTTAAGGATAGTTATGCAATGTTTTTTCTTTTTTTTCTCAGATTTCTAGCGAGTGTGGTTGTAACTTTTGGTTGGGGGTCCTTCACCTGCTTGTCGCTATGGATACGTAACTGTTTAACCTAAAATGTTCCACAGTATGACATTAAGCAGCTCTACTTTACGTTTATTCATTTACAGATGGTTTTATAGCTCAAATATGCATAATAAAGCAGGTATTCTGGCAGCTAGAGGGTTCGTTTCTCCACAGATCTGACCTGTAACTTGGTCTGGTTTGGTCCCCGTGACGATAGAAAAGTTTAATGCCATACTGCGAAACATTCCAGACAGAGCAATAACATGGAGAAGAGCATTTGAAGAGGGGGTATTATGCAAAACCGACCATGAGGCTAATGTTCCTTCATCAAAAACATGTTTTAGAGTCATCCATGCATGTTTGAGTAATTTAGCGATCTCTCCCAGGCCCTATTCAAACCCTCTTTACGTTTAGCTGTAAGATTCTGTCCAGTGCGTCATCCACATGTCTACGTCAACCACGCTCCCACACGACAATTCTCCAGAAATATACAAAAACATGATGCAAAACTACACTAAAAGTTCACAAACCTGTTGCGATGTGCAGTAGTTTTATTAGCAGAACGTATGCTGATTGTGTTGTGATATCGCTCTGAAGGGGGAGTGACTTAGCACAGCGAGATAATACATTGTTTTCATCAAATTTAGCATTTTGAAAACACTTTAAGGTATCCTGATCTAAATATAAATGTTTACACCACCCTCATAATTTTTGTGACTACAGTGATCCCTGGTTGATCGCGGGGGTCACGTTCCAAAAAGAACCCGCGACAGGCGAAATCAGCTTTATTTTTTACAATTATTATACAATACAATACTGTACTATAGAATGAAACCAAAGATCAAAACCTGTTTTCAGGCCCAAGCATTTGTTTATTTCACAGTCCCTCTGATTGTGCCTCTTTGTCCTGACTCTGCTGTAGTGTCTTTTTCTACTGAAGCCTGTGGTGCAGGCGTCTTTTTCCGAGAACGAACCGAAGATTCATTTATTCCGTAATGGCGCCTACAGCCACAGAGCTTCTACCTTCCTTCAGCGTGTCCAGAAGTTTAACTTTTTCTGCGATAGTTTGCATCTTCCTCTGCCTTTTGGGCGTGTCCAGAGGAGCCTTTTTCAGTGCAGAACGTTTCGTCGTAAATTTGGCGGGCTGTACAGAGACAAGGCACAGAAACTAAGTGAAAGACAAATGTCAACTTTTTTCACTTCTAGACTACAGTCCCTTAGCCAATCAGGATTCAGAACACAATGCATTGTAAAAAAAAAGCATAAAAAAATCTGAAAAACAGCGAAGCTGCGAAAGGTGTTCGAACCGCGTGATAGCGAGGGTTCACTGTATATTTGAATTCTGATGCTCGTGATGGTAGAAAAGTTGAATGCCACACTGCGAAACATTCCAGAGAAAGCAATAATACAAAATCTCCATGGAGAAAAGCATTTGACGGACCCTCCATCAGAATGGTCACATTTTTATACATCGCTTTTCCATTTTCAAGGCGCTTTACAACAAGGAACCACTCACCCACTCACACACCAGAGTACGCAGATACTGGGGGCGAAGTGGGTTAAGTGTCTTGCCCAAGGACACAATGACAGCATTCATCTGCAGGAGCTGGAATCACACCGCCAACCTGTGGGCCAGTGGATCTGACTGCTCAACCAGTGATCTAGTCAATATATCAAGAGCGGGATTCGAACCGCCAACCTTCGGATCAGTGGACAAACGTTCTGACAAACCAACTGAGCGACAGAAAAGTTACACATTGCACTTTTAAGACTTGTCACAAACTAAAATTGGGTTCATTGATGTACCGTATTTTTCGGACCATAAGGCGCTGGATTATGAAACGTTAGCTCAATGAACGGGAATTTTTTCACACATAAAGCGCGCCGGATTATAAGGCGAATTAAGTGAGACTGATACCTTAGCCCGGGCATCCACGATCTGCCAACAAACTCAACAGGTCCCATTTCGACAGAACACCGGCTTAGTCCTTGTTTAGTCCAGGTTTAGTCTTGATTAAGTTTTGTTTAAGTTCTGTTGGAGTAAGTTTTCATTTCGTGATTGTAATTCTTGATGTTGTATCTTTTCAATTCGTATTCTGATGGATGAAATACACACAATATATTTTACGTACGACTAGACTCATTTGAGAGTTTGCGGATGTTTGTTTTGTGTTCGGTGGCAACCAAATAAGCACGGATTTCTGTCCTATGTGCGCGAGTGTTTCTGATGGATTTCGTGCTTCATGCGACAATCCATCAAGCAGTGCGGCTTCGTAGTTTACAGACGATTTTTAAAAACATTTTTGACAGATTTTTGAGCACCGTGTACCAGGTAAAATCGGTTCGAGGTCAGTAAGCACAGCCAGGATTAATACATACATAACTGACGATTATTGAGAAAAATAAAGGATTTTAAGTGTGCGTTATGGCCTGAAAAATACAGTATGTGTGAGCGTCTGAGGATGTGCGGGGTTTGTTATCCCACACACTCCTCCATAAAAGGGCAGTTCTTTCCTATGTTCGTCCTTCTTCCTGAGCTCTGACCCCTGATGTTGGCCTTCATCGATGTGATCTTACTCTACACTCAGACCCATAGACTGTGTATATAACCCCACTGTTCACAGGGTTCCAAAGAGGAAATGAGCATCGGTGTGATTAGTTCGACTTGACAGATTGACTTGGAAACCTCTCTCTGCAACTGCTGCTTTTGTGAGAGGTTAGAATGAGACTATGTGCCCCTAAGACTCTGCTCTGTGCTGTTTCTCCGCATAGCATTAAACTTCTGCATGAGATAAACCGCACACAATCACTCTCCTGGTTCTTTCTCCTTGTTTTTAGGTGAGGGTTACCGAATGTTATATACCTGTAATATGTACATTGTTTAGGGATGCACCGATACCACTTTTTTAGTCCTGGTTCAGTCCTGGTTTAGTCCTTCTGGTTCAGGCCTGGGATCAATCCTGGTTTAGACCTGGTTTAGTCCTGTTTTAGTCCTGGTTCAGTCCTGGTTTAGTCCCCCTGGTTCAGGCCTGGGATCAGTCCTGATTTAGACCTGGTTTAGTCCTGTTTTAGTCCTGGTTCAGTCCTGGTTTAGTCCTTCTGGTTCAGGCCTGGGGTCAATCCTGGTTTAGCCCAGGTTTAGTCCTGGTTTAATCCCATTTTAGACCTGGTTCAGTCCTGGTTTAGTACTTACACAGGCCTGGGCTCAGTCCTAGTTTAATCCTGGTTTAGTCCTGGTTCAGTCCTGATTTAGTACTTGTACAGGCCTGGGGTCAGTCCTGGTTTCGTCCTGTTTTAGTCCTGGTTCAGGCCTGGTATCAATCCTGGTTTAGACCTGGTTTAGTCCTGGTTCAGGCCTGGTATCAATCCTGGTTTAGACCTGGTTTAGTCCTGGTTCAGTCCTCCTGGTTCAGGTTTGAGATCAGTCCTGGTTTAGTCCTGGTTCAGGCCTGGTATCAATCCTGGTTTAGACCTGGTTTAGTCCTGGTTCAGTCCTGGTTTAGTCCTGTTTAGTCCTGGTTCAGTTCTGGTTTAGTCCTCCTGGTTCAGGTTTGAGATCAGTCCTGGTTTAGTCCTGGTTTAGTCCTGGTTCAGTCCGTATGAAGTGTTGCCGTATTTTTGACAGTCGAGTCGTGTCTGTGAATTTGTATTTGTACTGAAGAAAGTGCAATTGTAAATTTTCATTTTGTGATTGTAATTCTTGATGTCGTAACTTTCCAATTCGCATTCTGATGGATAAAATACACACAACACATTTTATGTACAACTCGACTCATTCGAGAATTTACAAATATTTATTTTATGCTCAATTACAGCCAAATATGCAGATTTCTATCCTAAGCACACGGATATTTCTGAAATCTTTCGTACTCCGACACACAAAGATGTACTTTTTTCAGGTTTCTTCATTTTTTTTCAGATTTTTCTTCAATCTCAGATACCATTTATCGTTTCTGTTCTGTTTTTTTTTTTTTTTTTGCTGTTTTTTCATGTTTTGCCAAATCTCCGCAGTCACTCGCAACAGCTTCAGCCCTTCGTGTGTAGTAATAGCTGTTATACTGACGCATTATTGTGGATTAATGAACTTTAGGGTCATTTACAGCTCAGTGGATCTGATCATTCTACCCGTGGTGTTTATGTTGGGGCCGGGATCGAACCGTTTTAATCCTGTACCATCGGAGTTACTGTCGCCCCAGTCGATAATTCCCACACTCCTATTCGTCCACCTACTTTTTTTTACCATTACATCGCGCTGAAACCACATCGTCATCCTCTACGAGCGCCATCATTCTCCATTCTTCGTCAAACGTTTATATCTTTACATACACGATTAGGCTGCTTCCCCAGAGAGCCCTATCCATATCAGCCCATTATCATTCCCTTAACAATGACTCCACACCCGACCGGCATAGAGACATCTTCACCGACCCCCAACATCTCCTCCGTCCTGACCTGCACGCCGCCATTTCTCCCCCGAACGGAATTCTGACTTTAATCAAATGCGAAATGAAAAAAAAAGGGGGGGAAAAAGAGCCCTCCAAGCCTCTGGGATGTTTTTCCATTAACCATTTTGACACATGAGTGACTATGGGGGATTATTGGTTTTTGAAGAACTATTAACAGCTGTACATTTGCATTTTAATACACTTCTAGGAGCCCGTCCTAATGCAATTTACCACCACCTCGTTCCCACTATAACAGCTCCGACTGCTAAAAAAGCCCTCTAGGTTTAATCGTTTTAATTGTGTTGAGTTATTATTTTTTGTTAATCACTGCAGAATCTTCGCGGCGGGGTGTCGCTGATTGGAAGTTGGCTGGAAATTGTCGTTTTTTGTTTTTGTCCAAAAGGTTAAGAATAAAGTCAACTAAAAATGTTAAAGTTAAGGGTGGATTCTGTAACTTTTCTGGCGGTGAGCCTCCTATCTGTTTGTTTCCATGGAGATGTCGTTGGTTTGCTTGAAAGGTGTCTCATTATGGGCGTTGAACTCATCGATGTTGCATTTATTCAATCACAGGTGCTCAATAATACTACACAAACATGAATTCCTACAGTGAGTGAGCACGCCTCTCCACAGATCTGACCTGTAACTTGGTCTTGGGGCATTGTGGGCTTGTCTCCATGGAAGTAGATAGAGTAGGTTTGTGTGTTTGTAATGTACGGGAGGGATGACGGGTCGATTCAATTCCTTTGTATGCCCAGTACATGTGAAGAAACTGATAATAAAGGCCAAACTGTGGGACATTTCCATGAAGACAAGCAAATGCAGAAAGTTACACAGTGTGCCTTTAAATTTCATGATCTTGCACTGATTTAATTTGATGTTTTATAGCCCCAAAATACCTTAAAAATCAGGTATTTCTGACCGTGAGCAGGGTAACTTACCTGTAACTTAACCTGGCGACATCACCTGCTCATCTCTGAGGAGATAGACTGATGCCATACTGTGGAACATTCCAGATAGAGGAATAACATCTCCATGGAGACAAGCTGTAGTTGCGGATCCTCCACTAGAAAATTTACTGAGCGTATTGTGTAACTTTTTTGATGGAGAGTCAGTCAAATCCTCTTCTCCATGGAGATGAGTTGCCTTGTCTGGAATGTTTCACAGTATGGCATTAAACATTTCTATCTTCACAGAGACCAAACCAGACCAAGTTACTGATCAGATCTGTGGAGAGGCGACGCCGCTCACAGTCAAAATACCTGATTTTCTAGATATTTTGAGTTATAAAACCACCTGTAATGGAATAAACATAAGGTAGAGCTGTTTAATGTCACACTGTGGAATATTCCAGGAAGGGCAATGACATCTCCATAGAAACAGGGAAGCGACAGACCCCCAGTCATCTCTATGGAGACAATCAAGCAGCGGGCCATCTACCGTAGAAGTTACGCAATGCACCTTTAAGGTAAAAATTCCCTAAGGTTTGAGTGTTTAAAGATGAACTGTGTAACTTTTCCGCTGGAGACTCGGCACCTGCTTGTCTCCATGGAGATGTTATCGCGTTGCTTGAATAGTTCCACATTAAAGCTTCTAACATCTCACCATGGAGACAACACAGGGTCAAGTTACAAGTCAAATCTTGCACAACAAAAATAAAAGTTTTGGCAAAATCACTATTTATTCTGTCAAAAATTGCTGTAAATGTACAATTTAGCTGCAGGTTATTTTGATTTATTTTCAAACCCAAAAGTGTGAGAAATACATGAACATCATTTTTTTTTCTTTGTTTCTTTATTTGTTTATTTCATGCCTGTTCATCATCAGTTCCTCTGTTTTCATTGCTACAGCACAGAGTCTGTTCATTTTCAGCCAGATGCCCTTCTTTACACATTGATTTAATTGCTTTTGAAAGACAAAACAATACAAAAAGAAATATCTGGCTGAGTTAAAATAACTTAAAGGCGCCAGTCACAAATACTGTCGTTGTGTCCTTAGGCAAGGCACTTCACCCACATTGCCTCGTATGAAAGTGGTGTGTGCGTGAATGGTGGGGTTGGTCGGAGGGGCCGATGGTGCAGATTGGAGCCTCACTTCCGTCAGTCTGCCCCAGGGCAGCTGTGGCTACAATAGTAGCACCACCACCGGGTCTGGAGTGAATGAATAATGCTCTGTAAAGCATTTCAGTGTCCTGCAAAGCGCTATATAAAACTGATTATTATTATTATTATTATTAAAGGTGCACTGTTTTCAGGGGGAGGGTCCACTTCTGCTTGTCTCCATGATGTTTATTGTTTTCTCTGGAAAGTTCCATGGTATGACTTTAAAGATTTCCATCCAGCATTTATTCATTACAGATTTTTTCTACTCAAAAACATAATAATTCCTTCTGTGAACAGGGGCGACTCTCCACAGATCTGAACAGTAATATAGCGTAGTGCTGTAACCTGCTTGTCTCCCTTGTGATAGATTTAATCTATACTGTGGAACATTCTAGATAAAGCAATAACATTTCCATGGAGACAAGCAGCAAGACAACACATTATTAAATATAATGATCTACCAATGGAATAAATGTTTTTCTTATTTAAAGTGACAAGTGTTGTTTTTCTTCTGTTAAGTGTAGCAAATGTATTTTCATATTTTAAGTACAAAAGGTCTTGTTCTGTTACCAGATCATTTTACTTGTCAAGTGAAATTTGCTTAAATCGTGATAAAACTTTCTTCAGCTCATCTTAACTTGGATAGATGTGAGTTTGTTCAGTGGAGACGATACAGCAGATGTATTTACCTTGTTGACATGTTAATAATAATACATTTTATTTATTAGGAGTCTGTCTGGACGCTCAAAGTCGCCTTACAACAACTAAATAAGTTAAATACTATTAAAACATACTGTTAAAAGTGTATAGTCAAAGTGGAACAGTATTTAATTGATTGATCGTGATTGTTGACACTGACCAAGCCTCCTGTCGCCCGGTGGTCTCTGGCGAAGGGGGCCCATCGTGGCGTGGTCAGTTTGAGTGACCTGATTGGTCTGTTAGATTGACCACGCCTACGGGAAGCAACAACAGCTGATATAGATCCTTTTAGGGCCGAAGTGGTAAAAAAAAAGCTGCACACGCATTTTGGCAACAGAAGTGTCATTGTTCCCCATTCATCCCGATTCATTCCGACTGAACACGGACAGAAGAAGACGGAGATCAAACATTTCCAGAACCAAAATGTCTAGTTTTTAAGTAGCAGGGGGTAATACGGTATCGTTCCTCTGCCACTTTAAATGGGTGTGATATTTCCTTGGGTGATCTTTTTCCTCTTTGGTGTGGGCCATGTAATTGGCAGCTGGGAAAGGGCAGTACTTACCATTTAAAAGCCCTGTGTACTTTCTCAACTCTCTCTGACAGTCTTAAGACCTGTCGGTCGCTAGCCAACCAAACGCCCGGACCTCTGGATAAGCTCTTCAAGTTTTTAACAGACTAACAGACCTAGTGAGATTTTGCTTGCTCCCCATTTTTGCTCTACCGCTTTGGATTGTTGAAAATAAAACCCTTAAAACTACACTTGGCTGTCCATAGTTCTCTGGGGGTCCATAATACCTGCCCCACACCTGTTGATCCTTTAGGGTGGGTTACACTTACAGTATGTGTGTGGTTGTCAGAATCGATATTCTACCGGAGGACTGAAGTTTTACTCACTGATCGTACAAGGATCTGGCAGTCGGACACCATTTGTCAAAGTCTGCTTGTTGAGGAAATATTCACGATCTTTTGTCGATAATCCTTTTGCAGAGCTCGACTCCAGAGTTCAGCCGTACTTCTGTAGCCAAATTGCGCAACCGAGCCTACGTCATCACTGTTTACTCACACTAAAAGGGTCCGTACAACACGTCACAACCAATTAAACCACAGTGACGGTTCTGACCTGAAACATGCCAACAAGGTAAATCCATCTCCTGCTGTACTGTCTTTAAAAGAACCCAAGAAGTGAATGTACAAACGAAGACAAAATGAATGCTTTTGGATTTATTTAATTACAGTCGGTGTGAAACTTCATCCCTAAAATAACAGAACTACATATCAGGGTGGAAACTCTGAGTCAAACAAAACTCCAGGCCTGTTTTTGATGAGTAAACATCATAATAACGTAGACCAGAAAATAATATGGGCCCTTTGAAACCCGTTAAATGTGATAAAGTTCATTTCAAATTGTTCTGAGCAAAGCTTTTCCAACACATTTAATCACAGTTCATTTCATTTCTAGCTTGACACAGCTTTGTGTTGTTTCTGCTGGTGAAGGTTAAAACATGTCGCAAATAAACAGATATTTAAATGTCATCATATTCCTGCAGAAACAACAAGGGGCGAATAGCATAGGCGTATTAGTATTAGATGCAGTTTGTCCATGCGCAGATCTGTGGTTAAGGTCAGGAGAAGAGGTTGGGTTTGTTTTTAGTGTAAAACAATGAACTTTTTTAGCATTACGTTGAAAACAGCGGCAAGGAAAACTGCTGAAGCTTGCAGTCTTTTGGCATGGTCGCAGTTTGTTTACTTTTAGGGACCTGTGGGGGGAGCTCCTGGTGAAGGTCTGCAGCCAAATCCAGCTCGGGGGCCATGGATTTTGTACCAAGAGTCGAGGCATCACTGGTGGCATTTTACTACATTATTTATCATGACTACAACAAGATTACAGAACTGCTTTGAGGATCTTACCTTTCATGGCATTTCTCTTCTACATCCATTGGTTTGAAGGCGGAACCTAAAAATGTCAAAACTTTGGATAAATCGGCAATTTCAAGTGGATCCATTTTCCATTAAATGAAACAACAGAGTGAAACAAATTGCCCTAATTTCAAAGTAGTTGTTTCCAGGAAGTCAAAATTATTCCATTGTTTTAAGACGAAATTTCTTGATAATAGTTTGCATAAGTGAATGCCCGTGGAAATAAAATACAAAAGCTTTGAAAATTCAATTCAATTCAGTTCAATTCAAATAACTTTATTTATCCATTAGGAACTTTGTTTGCAGACAGAGCACCAGCACGAGTGAAGACTCCACACAAACATGAATAAAAAGCACATTCAGCAAATGTATAATAAATAGATCAATAAAAGAATACATCCATAACAGCACCTCTCACTTCCCCAGTGCAGATTAGCTGAGCATGTGGCTTCATCAGCCATTTAACAGGCGAATGGAGGAAGGAAAGCTGGATGTGGCCCTCTTAGTATTAAGTGAGAGGGACCTGAACCTCGGTCCTGATGGTAACAGACTGTAGAGTGAGTGAAGAGTATATGAGCTGTCTGTGGAGATCTGTGTGCCCTTTCTCAAGACTCTGTCATTGTAGATGGTGATGAGTGACTCCTGCTGCTGTCCTATGAGTTTACTGCTGATTTTAACGATTCTGTTGAGTGTGTTGCGATGAGTGAGACTGAGTGAACCAAACCAGGCTGTGATATTGAATGTGAGGATGGACTGTATAAAAAAAACTGCAAGAATTGCTTGGTGAACCTGTAGTTTGCGAAGTTTACGGAGAAAGAAAAGACATTGTTGGCATTTGGAGAAAATGAAAAAGACGTGCTGTGTGTCTCTGATTGGCTAATCCACCTGTCAATCATGTCCATCTGAACTCAGGAAGATTCACCACTGACTCACATCATTAAGTATAGAAGAAGTGTGTATTCTGTCGCCTGACCAGCCAGTTTCTTTTACATTCTGAACCATAAAGCGTCCAAACCGTCCAAATTTGATACGATCCAACCACAGACGCTCATTTGTATCATGTGTCTTGCAAATGCAGAAGACTTCTCCTCTTGAAAATTCTTGTATCATTCAGAACAAAATATATAACTTCTTTTATTTGAGATAAGTCATAGTTTGGTGCTTTTGATTGTTGATGATGAGAAAATCTACTGTTTCTCAGTCCTTGAAAGCCTGGATTTTGTTATAATTTAGAGTCTTTGTTATTTAAACTCATGTTAATTACTGAGATGAAATTGTTTACAGAGAAAATTAAATATAACGGTTTGAACAGTTTTACCCTTTACGACCTTGTATGAACAGTATGTTAAATTAGTGTCAGTTAGGGTGACCAGACGTCCCTATTTTCCCAGGACAGTCTCAGTTTTGAGCCCTGTGTCCCAGCAGATTTGTCCAAAACCACTGAATTGTCCCAGTTTTGTACAAGAAATGTCTCTGTGTCCCTATTTTTGATCATTTGATCCCTGCCAACAGTAAAGAGAGGCATAAATTGTCATTTGTTTCGGTTAAATACAGAAAAGCTGCTTCAAGTGACCAAAACACAAAGAAAATGTGACTATACTGACTCATGTTCGTTGTTAATTAGTGGTGAATGGGCCGAGTGTGGAACAGTTTCCCTTAATTATGCACTTGTTTCACAATTTTATTATTACCAGCCACACTAAACCCTGGATGTCCCAGTTTTTGATTTGGAAAATCTGGTCACCCTAGTTTAAGTCCATATATATGTCCAGCCTTTTATAGTTAGAACCTTCCCCAGTGTATATATAAAGAGAAGACGTCCATGTGCCTGCTGTGTGAATCTTCACTATTCTGACATCAGATAAAGGGCTTCTTTCGCAATAGGCTCTATTCATGTTTACGTCACAAACCAGGAAGACGTTTGGAAACATGCGATGACGACTTGAGGTGTAGTTCCCGACACTGGGCTCGACCGACCCCGGACTATCCCGCCCCAGGTACTATCCCGGGATCCTAACCGGACTATCCCGCCCCAGGTACTATCCGGGATCCTAACCGGACTATCCCACCCCAGGTACTATCCCGGGATTCTAACCGGACTATCCCACCCCAGGTACTATCCGGGATCCTAACCGGACTATCCCGCCCCCAGGTACTATCCCGACCGACTGTGATCAAACCCACTGAAGTAAACGTCATCAGCAGTAAAATGAAGACTGCATATGTACATGAAGTTTGGAGTAATCTTGAATTTCCTCAAATTATGAAAACTGAGGTATAGTTGTAATTGTTGATGAGGCGAACATAACGGAATGCTACAATGACTAGGACATTTTCTAATTTTACCTAGATTTTGTCAGATTTAGGGCCAATCCCATTTCTAATTTCTACCACTTCCCCTTGAAACTGAGCAACAAGGGGTAAGTAGGGGTTGAAAGTCAATCCCTACGAATTGTGACACCCTTCAACAATCACATACATCATCAGAAGTCAGAGGAATGACACGCAGACCATTGGAAAGAACAACCTGAGCTTCTCTAATGGTTAAACCAATGATTTTGCTTTCAGTTACTTGGGTTATAACATCCAAATAACAACTGTGTAACATGGACGCTCACAATTTGTTCACAACTTTATTTCCATGCGTCAACCGATCGCTCAAGTCACAAATAACGTGACACTGCTCAACGTAGTACTAGAGATTTTTTCGTGTGCATTTTATGAAGAAAATTACGCATCGGAACATCATTAAACTTAAGACAATACAGCGGTTATTACCAATTTTAAACCATAAATAATGGAGAAAATTAGTGAACTTCTTTGGTCTCTTTGGTTTTAATCTCTTTGGTCGTGGTAGCAGGCATCTTGCCGGTGATTTGCAAGGCATTCTGAGAAATTGCTCACACCCCTCAGTTTGGAGTGTGCCTCTGAAAAAATTTCGTTTGGAGGGTCATATAGCCCTACCCCTTTCCCCTACCCCTCTGCTATAAGGGTAACTGGGACACTCCTAAATCTACACGCGAATGGGCAAAATGGAGGGGGAGAGGAAAGGCGTAGGGCCAAGGGGAGTAATGGGATTCTGTCATCGCATGTTTCCAAACGTCCTCCTTGTTTGTGACGTAAGCGTGAATAGAGCCTGTTACAGTCCTTTATATTGTTTTTTTCTCCTTTTTTTACTTGTAAGCAGCCATGTTTTTTTGTTTTTGTGTCCCTGATTGATTAACCTGTCTGTCAATCACACCCTCTGAACTCAGTGACACAGAACACAGCTCCAGATCTACTTGTGTTTTGTAAAGTTTTGTCAACGCGTGTAGTTCTGGCTGGTGGGGTAATGCATTATTTTAGACCCTAGGCAAGTCAGGAGTACCTTGCTGTAGTGTTGTTGTCTTTATTATGCACGTTGACAGCAGACTCGCTCCTCACGACTCTGCTATGTCATGCGTCCACTGTAATAATGCTATTTATCCACCGTTATCATGTTTGTGAAATCCCTAGTGGCTTGTTAAAAACTGGTATTGAGGGCAAACTCTGGGCAGCAGCTACTTAATGTTGACAGCCGTAAAAGCACCCCGCGGACCTCCGGCGAACACACCAACCTGGCAAGCGCTATAATTACTGATAAACCGCGAGCTAGCTAACGGCGCCGGATTTCCCCGTCCCTCCGGAGGTTCTAATCTGTTTAAACCCCAGCGCTGATCCGAACTGCACAGTCACCGGATTGGATAGCAGGTGCCGCTGCGAACTCTCACCACAGACGCTATCAGCCCCGCAACCCAATCTCCGCATCTCCCGGGGATCCCAACGTGTGTGTTTTTTGTTTTTTTTGTCGACTGTTGTGTCCGATTTTCTGGCAATCTGCTCAATCACACATGGCGGCGGATCAGAAGATGCCGGGAGAAGTAATTAAAGTCAGGCTCAGAGCTTAAGTGTTCCTCGTGTGTTTGAATGTGAAGGCAGTGCAGTCTGTTTGCATAAAGAGGGTTTGTTCGTGTAAACATATTATGGAGCGGTAATTAATCATAACAAGGCCACGGACAAAACATAGTTGGACAAATGACACCCACAGGTTTAAGACAATCGTGGGGCATATTTGTGTTTCTACCTGCTTAAAATCTCAAAGGGAATTCATCACACGGAGCTACTGAAATGCGGTAAGTGACCAACATTTGGATATGTGTCACACTATAGGCTAGTGTGGTGGTTTGTTTGTGTAAAACTATTATGGAGCGGTAATTAATCATAACAAAGCAGGGTCGGACAAAAGACATACACAATTTTGGAGCATATTTGTGGTTCTGTCTGCTAAAAATCTGCTAAAATTCACAATGCTGAGTTACTGAAATGCGGTAAGGGGTCTGCATTTGTGAATTTATGTAAATCAGTGGTTCTCAAACTCTTCACACCATGAACCACCTAAGAAAGTATTTGGCTTTGCAAGTACAACCAGATCTAAACCAGGTCTAAAACAAGACTATTCTAGTTTCAGGACTATTAAAATGACTCTAAATTAAACAAATATTTGTAAACCATCTAAATCGGGTGCCACAGTGGGGCACCATTCGCAAAAAAATGTTATCGTGTCCTTAGGCAAGACACATTATTATTATTAAATATTTGTTTAAGTTTTACACCTTGTGTATCAATTTGAGAACCACTGATATAAATAAAATAATAAATAATTTAACTGTGCAGTTTTGGAAAACAATTCAAAGTTTCATGGGCAATAAGTGTCAAGTGAGAGTAAAATAATTTAGTACAATGGAATGTTTAGATCGAATGCTGTCAAATAGTAGCCAGGCTGGTACCACCTAGTGCCTTTGCTGAATTTCATTTCTCTCCAGCAACTAGGTCAGGGATCACAGTCACTATATGGTTCGCAAAAACCCTGGAAGCTGTAGTTGGCGCACAACCAATCAGCGAAGCGGCGTGTTGGCCAGAACCAACCTGAGTTGCGACAACAGACAGCAGACGACATGCACACAAGACCAAATACCAGCGATTGGCTAAATAAAAAAGTACCCACCTCGACTAGGGCTGTGCATTGCCTGAGTCTGACGATACATATCATGATTTGCATGTCACGATTCGATATATCACGATGTATCCCAATATTAAAACAATGGCTGATATATTACGATTTATCAATAATTATAAGAATATTGTCAACTACATGACAACAAAATTGTATGAGAACAAAACTGTATGAAATATAATTTATTACATTTTTTTTAAATAATGAGAACAGTAAAACTAACTAATGAATTTTTGTGAAAAATATTATTTAAAAAATCGATTCGGATGCATTTTGTATCAATTCGGGAATTGTGCAGTGAAGTATCGTGATATATCACTGAATTGATTTATTCTTACACCCCTGCTGTCGACCGAACGAATTCTAATGCAGACGGTTTCCACGAAGTGAAACTGGCCGATGAATAAGGTTCGTCAAATAGGTCATGAAACCAAATTCAGTTAGGTGTGTGCTATTTAATAACGATGATTTGGCAAACTAGGATATAATTTCAGGATAAACATTTCCTATTTCTTAGAAGCTTAAGCATTTCATGGATTTGCTTTGTGTGTTACTGTTGACACAAGTGAAAAAAAATATTACTTTTGAGAATACTGCTCTTCAGACAAATTATTAGGATCCCAATTAGCAGCTCGTTTAATGACAGCTCGTCTTCCTGGAGTCCTCTTGACTTCTTGAGTTCTTCATAATTGGCAGCCAAGCTTAAAAGTGCTTTTCAGATTCTGTTTGGTGGTCAATTGTCACATTTTATACAGCGCTTTTGCACCTTCAAGACACTCAAACCTCTCACCCATTCAGACACACATTCATACACCAAAGTACGCAGACAGTGGGGGCAAGGCTGTCTGCGGACACAACGGACCTTCAGCATTCATCTGTGGGGTCTAGAAACGCAACGCCAACCTGTGGGTCACTGGGTCCTACAGCTTTCCCATTGATGTTTGTGGAGAGCTGAGGTTTTATGCAAACTCAACCTTTTGGAGCTTTCCATCATACTATAATGTTCTCCCATCAAAAACATGCCTGAAGTGATTTGATGTTATTCAGGCATGTTTGAGTAATCTAGCGATCTCTCCTGGGTCCTATTCAAATCCTCCTTAGCTGCACAAGTCTGTCCAACAAGTTTTTGGACTTGTTGGAGTTTTTTTTTTTTTTTTTTTTACAAATATACAAGAACAGGATACAAAACAATACACTACAACTTCACAAACCTGACACAATATGCAGTAGTTTTATTAGTGGAATTCATGCTCATGGTGTTGAAATGGAGCTCTGAGGGGGGTGTAACTTAGACTAGGGAGCAAGGGGAGGGGGCACTCAGAATGTCAGAAACAAAAGCATTTTAACATGTTTTGGCATTTCAAAACAATAAAAGATAACATGATGGTCTAAATACAGTATGGTATCTGTTGTCCCGGTTGTATTTTTTTGTAAAACGTTCAAAATAACTCACACAAAAGACGATTCAATTGTTAAAATGTACTGTCATCTTTAATTTCTATGTACATCTCCAGCCCTGTACCTCCCCCGATAAAGAAAACTTTAGCGAATACTTTTCATATATTTAGTGGGTTTTACAGCTTCTGTACAGGAGTCACATCTAGGGGAGAAACATCATTTACTTTGTTCCGAGAACCAAGAACGAGCATAAATGGAGTGAGGGGGACACACAGCTCATGGGGGCATGTACAGAAGCATAAATGGAGTGAGGGGGACACACAGCTCATGGGGGCATGTACAGAAGCAGCGCAGGAGTGTAACTATGTACAATACAAACCATTCATACAAATTAGGCTCTAGGATATAATTCAATACATTACATTTTATATATTAAATGACAATGAGCAAGCCCCTTTCCCCATGGACCACAGTGAGCCCAATATGAAGCAACCACATCCGTCCCGAGAGGAAGTCCGCTTGAGTTGTCCAAAGTGTTCCATATCTACTGTATTCCCGACCAAAAAGCTTCTCACACCGGATCTTTGAGTGCTCAGCCGTGCCTCTTCAGCTGCCTTGCAAGGTATTTTTTTCAAGTTTTTTTTTTTTTTTTTCTTCATTGAGTAGTGTTTCAGTATATTTCCAGTTTTGAAGGAAAACTCCAAAGCACAGCTGGGGCAGACAATCCATTTTGTCCAGGGGATAATGCACAGTTGTATCAGGAAAAAGGAGAAAAGGAAACGTAATAACTACGAAAATGTCAAAAATATAACAAATAACTGAGCTAGCCACAGTGGTAATTGTGTCTAAGAAAAAACAAAAAAAACAAAAACCCGACACAACATCAACACACGCAAAAAAGTGCAATCCAAAATACATTTGTTCCATCACTGAAACAATTTGTATATTTGTTATTTAAAAAAAAAAAGGAAAGAAATTATGATCAGATATTCTTGCTGTTCACATTTGACAACATCCAAATAATAAAAATGTCATTACTAAACGTTAAAAAACAAAACATTCTTTTTCACACAAACATCCTGCCAAACGCCAACTTTTTAATCCTATGGAAATTATTATAAGAAAAAAAGACAAACAAACCATGACTTTATGCTAGTGTTTTAACCTTTTTCTTTCTGAATCCGTTGAAAATCCATGTATGACATCAACAACCGTGTAAACTGAACAAGGCGTCGTGACGTTAAATCAATACAGTAGGTCCAGATCACAACTAAAACTTAAACCCTAAAGACTACATCAAGTTGAAGAGGGCTCACAATAACAATTCTTGCAAAATCTACGTCTAATTTTGGGGCATCCAGAACGTAAAACTGTGCCTTAAGATGACGTGGGCTGTGTCCAAATGTCCACACTATTTCCCATTTAGGGCGTTATTTAGGGATCACGCCATTTTCAGGGGTGTCCGAATGTCCAGTTGGTGAAAAAGTAGTGCACTTAAACTTTCCTAATCTTGAAAAGTAGGGGGCAACGGTGGTCATTTGAGCGGTCAATATAAACCACAGTGCACTGTGAGAGTGGGGAAAACAATGGTGTACAGTGACACGACTGAATGAAAGCAGATAAAAGTGCTGGTTTATGACTGTCGATGTGTGATTATGAATAAAACACTCTTAAATAAAGTGTTCTAGTGTTAGCTCCAGCTGTTAAAAGAGCGATAATTTCCACAGACAAAAAGAAAATAATCCGGTCCCTTTAAGTGAAATCCAGTGTGACAAAAACTCATATCACAGTGTTTCCCACACACTGACTACTGTGTGGAGCTGTGCCACACATTGATGACCAAGCGCCACAGATGGATTCCCCCTCTTTTTTTTTTTTAATGTGATTCTGACGTTCTCGCTCACAGAGGAAGAACACACATACATGTCAGAGGAGCTACACTTATAAAACACCTGCACTATTTGCTCTCCAGACCCGACTCTCTGCACGGTCCAGGCTACCGCAATAAATGGGCCAGAATCCAAGGCCTCTTGAGGTGTTCTGATAGGACATATGTACCAAACAGGCTCATGGGGTTTCATTATTTCCTTTAGTTGCCTTGTTGCCTATGTCTTATTATAGTATTTTATTTCATTTGTACAGTTGTGCTCATAAGTTTACATCCCCTGGCAGAATTTATGATTTCTTGGTCCAGAAGCTGCACATGGGACGTACTTGGATATTCCAACATGATAATGATCCAAAACACAAAGGCAAGTGGACCTGTCACTGGCTCCAGCAGAATAAAGTGAAGGTTCTGGAGTGTTCGTCTCTTCTGACCTCAGTATCACTGAGCCTCTGGGCAGATTCAAGCTGCAGTTCAGACAAGAGCCCAAGAATTTACAGGAACTGGAGCCTTTTGCCAAGAAGAATGAGCAGCTTTACCATCAGAGAAAAGAACACATCCACAACTATCACAAAAGACTCCAAGCTGTCACTTGGTCATTTGTGTAGTTTCTGTTCTCATTATGATTTAAAAAGAGGAAACACAGTTGGTTGATAATAAATGGCTTCACCCAAACACTAACCACGAATGAAAGAAAAGTTTTTGTGTTTTCATTCATATTCTCTGAAAGATGGACAAGAACTCATAAATTCTGTCAGGGTCTGTAAACTTATGAGCACAACTGTATTACAGTGTACACACAGTGCTAGTTGGTCTGTGGGAAACACTGTGTATGGTTATTAATAGTCCATAAACACTTGTGTGCCAGTCTGATCTGATCTTTTTTTTTTTTTTACCTAGACGCCAGAGTCACGTGATCCGAATGTAGAACGCCACAGGGCCGTATTAAGTCAGTGTGGTGTTCCTGGGAATTATACCTCACAAATGCCCCCTCACACACACAAACACACACTTACCCCTGTCTTCCTGTCAAAAAGAGTACACATAAACAAGGGCATTTATCATATGTAATTTACTAACTACATTAGCCCAACAAATCCAAAAAGAACTTACAGCATCCAACTATGATCCTGTAATCTTGATTTGTTCAGTATTATCATCATTATTATTGTTGTTATTATGAAATTTGTGTTAATGATGAGCTATGTTTGGCCATTTAATCATTTCAAGTGAATAACATACAAATTTACAAAGAATATTTTTAAAGTTTGTGTGATGTGGTGCCCCCCGCTGGTTGTGAATGGTTGGTGCTCCTGGGCAATGTACCACAGGCCCATATGGCCTTGGTAGAGGGTGCTAAAGAGAGAGAAAAGTGCATTCCTATGTAGTGATTGAGGGCTTAGGGACTAGGGTGGACATTCGGACACAGCCATTAACGTACAGAAATGAAAAATATCTAAATCTTGCTACCTACACTAAGTCTGTCTAAAAAAAATCATCTAGGTGTTTCCTTATGATGTTGACATTGGGTAATTACTTGAAAGAACATTGATGGTACAATTAGCATTTCTCTGAGTAGAAGCCCCTCCGCTGGTCCACAAGTGATTGGTCAGTCTGCAGAGCTGTCAGCCGGAGGGGAAGTAGGGAGTGTCACTGTGGTAGTTGTAGTCCGGGCACACCTTCTGAACCAGTTTGTAGTCAGTGCTATAGAACGATATGAAGATACAGATTACTTTGAAGGGCTTTGAACATAGCCAAGAAACGTGGCTCTGCGTCTGCTCCTGGTAGCACGTCTTGGAGGGGTCAAAGTTGCAAAGTGTATTCTTCGCTCCCTTTTCCACTTTTTCGTACTCGATGCGACAGTTGAAGGACTTGGAATCCTTCGCGTCAATCACGGACTGCTGCGCGGCGACGTCGAACTCGACTATTTTCGTAGGCGGCACCAAGCTCACCGAGACGTTACCTTGACCCGTGGAGTTGTGGCGGAAGTAGACGCTAAAAGTCCCGTTTCCGTGGTCGACGATTTTCCCGGTGATGAGGAGGTTGAGTTTGACGGTTTTGATGTTGGAGTGGAAGTCGCCCCATCCGAACATCTTCTTGAACTTCCCGGTCTTGACCATTGGCCGTCGTTTTGCCCGCGGCCGTGAGTCCTGGAGGTCCGTGGTGTTCCTCAACCATTCCCAAAGGTCCTGCTCGGAGTAGGGTTCGGGCGTGTCGTAGCGGAGGTCCAGAGCGGTATTGTTCTCCTTTCCGTGGAGAGTTTGGGAGAGTAGCCGGCTGATCGACAGGTCCTTGCTGCTTTCTGTCCATATGTGTTTTAGCGTAGATTTGGGGCTGCCTGATTTGATGATGTCCGACTTGGAGGCTTGGGCACTTGTGACCTGTGGACGAGAGGAAAAAAAAAATCATTCGAATTTTGTTAAAACTGAATTCTTTAAAATGTCAATTAAGTTTTTTTCTCGGCATGATAAAGTAGCACAAGGTATTCAAATCTTAATATGGCTTTTTTTTTCTAGAGCAGGAGTCTCCAACCTTTTTCCTCCGGTGATCTACCTTTACAAAACAAAAATGCCAGAGAGCTACTCATTTTGCCAGCCACAAGAAGTTGAGATGATTATAAGAAAGAGGGCGAGCTATGGGGTACAGTTAGATGCCTGTAAAATATAAACCACTGTCCATTTATTAGTGCACAAAGTTGGGCTTCAAAATGATACAGTGCATATAATGGCAATAGGCATGTATAACCAAATTTTAGTCATTCAGCACAATGGTATAATCCTGAAATCTGTTGGCGAGCTACTTGGAAAGTGGCAGATACTGGTCGCTCCCGAACTACAGGTTGGAGACCCCTGTACTAGAGTGTTTGCTAAAAAGAAAAAAACCTTAAATACAAAAAAGGAGTGCATGGTTAATAAAAAAAAATAGTTTTAATGGTGTTATCATGAAAAATGTGTAAATTTAATAAAACTCAAGTTACTCCACACCCACTTGTACTTTTTTTCTCTATTCCACAATGTCATTTTTTCAATTCAAAGGGCCGATATTACGCTCTTTCTGATCTATGTTATAATCAGAAACATAGCTGGAGTTGTGTTTTGTTTCATTCACAGTTCTTCTCTCAAACAGCAAAGAGGAAGTGTTTTTAAACTTGTGTGTAAAATCCCTCAATCGTCCAGGTGGAATCCACTGCAAAATGAGAAATTCAATTTGTCAGCTGGACAAAAGTTGATTTGGCCGAGTACGTTTCACAGCTTCTTCAGTTCTGGACACTGCCTTATAGAGAACACTGCCTTACAGAAGTGAAAAACCAACTGAGATGAGCTAAGAAATGTATTCAACCAAATCAACTTTTGCCAGTTGACAAATTGAATTTCTCCTTTTGCCATGTTTTTAAACTCCATACACCTTCACTACAACCATATGGATAATTTCAGACCTGGAATTGCCAATCTCTACTGAACTAAAGTTAAAAGAATCTGTTAACTTGAAAAGTACAGCTTCATGACATCACAAGGTGGAACAAAACATTTTAAGCTTTGGAGATGTAGACAGACTAATAATAAAGAGTTACTCAAACGTGTGAATGAAACAAAACACAGGTCTGTTTTTGAGGCGGTAGGACCTTTAATATCAAACTCTTCCGTTATATATTGCCCTTGTCACATTGTTTGGGTTTTGGTGACTTCAAATTATACGTGTATTATTCAGTGCGCTTTATTTGTACTTCATTATATTTACTGAATGATTCATATGTGAATTACACATTATCCATCATGCCATTTGGAAAACAGATTTTTCCTCAGTCCTTAATACATAATAACTGCCCGATCAATCCTGTGTAACTCCGCCAGGGCCGAGCAGATCAATGCCTTCAGCTCTCTTCAATGTCAGCAGATGGGTCACAGCAAAACGCCGATCAATTTCTCTCATTCACTCCCTTTTGTCAGACAGCAACAGTATCGAGCCCAGCGAAATGGTCTGCTTTACTGTAATCGTACGGACCAAGACCAGGACTCAATCAAGGTGGGACCAAACTAGGATTGCAGCAGGACTAAACCAACCGGGCTAATCTTGACCTGGAATGAACCGCGCTATGAATGAGTAGGTGTTCAGAACAGAGCTAAAGACCCAAGAGACCAAGAGTAAACCAGGACTAAACCAGTATTTCAGCAAATTGTGTTACACTGGCACAAACCAAACGAAAGTCTAAATCTGCTTGGAACACTAAACCAGGTCTTAAAAAGGTCAAAACTTGGATATAACCTGCGCAAAAACAGACCTGAACAAGGAAAACAAAGAATCTAACCCCAGACTTGCTAATTGCCATTGACCAAAAGGTAAAAAAGTACCTGTTAACTTGAAAATGACCACTAAATGACATCATAAGGTGGAACAGAGCATTTTGAGCTTTGGAGATGTAGACATTAACTATGAATTAGTTACTCAAACATGTGTGAAGGAGACAAAACACAACTCCAGGTCTGTTTTTGATGAGATAACACCATTGTAACATGGCTTAAAGCTCACAAGAATACATTTTGTGGCACATAGGACATTTTAAATTAGATTTTTTCAAGTAGTCTTTGGGGAAATTAACGAAAAATGTTCTTCCAGGAAAAGGGATTTACTCCAAAAAAGCAAGTGGAACACACTGGGACATAACAAACTAAACTAGGGATCAGAACGATCCAATCCATACTCATATCAGGACTAAAAAAAACAAAATTTGGGCATCAATATCTCAAAAATTTCCACATACAACCTTTCCATTTGCTAACAGAGACAGACCTGCAGCTATTGAGCGAGTAAAACTACGTTATTAACCAACGCTAGCTCCTTGAAGCGATGATTGATGGGGCAGAGGGTTTCCACGTTTAGCTCAGATGAGTGGGATTGCGTTCACAAAGGGAGCGCTGGAGGTACGCGACATTGACTGGCCCATTCCGACTGTACGAAGTGACAGCAGATCCGTCTTGTGAGGGTTTTGCATTTCGCAGGTTGCCCCCAGGATCGATACACTGAAAATAAGGTTGTGCTACCAATCACTTTGACTAGAATTGGACCGCCGTGTGGTTCTCAAAGAGGTGGGGGCTGCAGAGGGGAAAATGTGTCTTTGTATGTAATGAAATAGATATAGAAGGGAGAATTGTGCTTGAAAGGTGAAAGGAATACTAGACTGTACTTGAAAATGTTATCATGGCCAAGATCTGCCAGATGTAACACATGATATGGGGTTTTGTATACTTGGAAGTCTTATGCAATGGTATGTCTGTAAAATGGTGTCACTTGGAGTTGTGATTTCTTCTATAGGCTCAAAATTGGAATTACACTGGGACATAAAGCAGAACTAAACCTGGACGTAATCAGGATGGAATCAGTATCAAACCTAGCCTGAGTTATCAGCCAGGTTCACTTCGTGGAAACCATCTGACCTCGCGGCATTAGAATTTGTTCGCTCAACGGTAGACAGACACTTTTTTTATTTAACCGATCGCTGCTATTTGGTGGTGACATATGTAATGGAACACTCAGTGGTGTCTAAGTAATTACAGCACAACAGCAAACAAATTAGAGAGTGAACATGTTATTATTTGACAAAAGAAGTCCAAAGGAGGACGGTGTCTGCAGTTTGCTATCATAACTCGGGTTGGTTCTGGCCAATGCACCGCTTCACTGATTGGCCGGTGCGCCGACTACAACTTCTGGGGTTCTTGCAAACTACCGAGTGTATTCAGATTCCTGACTAGTCGCTGGCGCCATCCTGGCAAGATCAAACCAGGACCAAACTAGGACTAGATTTGACAACTTTATTGATGATTTCAGACTTGGAATTTCCCATCTCTACTGACCAAAAGGTAAAAACGGCAGCTGTTAACTTTAAATAACTGCTATATGAAGGTGAAAGGTGAAACAGAGTATTCTGAGTATTCTGAGCATCTCTTCCGTAGGCTGCGTTCACTTTTGCACAATCGAAATTGGAACCAAACCTGGACTAAACTAAGACTATATTAGGTCTAAATCAGGATTCAATTAGGATCAAACCAGGACCAGATGAACTGTCAGTGTCTATTTCCCATCATGTTGAGTTAAATCAATAAAGGTTTAAAGGTGTGATAAAAAAAAACATGAATACTTTGGATTCGGTAGGAGAGGTTGTTGCTTTTTTGGAGTATACGGTATGGGATTAAAATTAAAATATTGAATTTTTTCCATTGTGAGTGACATCGCCTCACCACAGATCTGTGTCTTGGTTTTCTTTCCTGTCTTGTTTTTGGGAGAGGAAGGATGACAGTGCCCTCTGTAGTCTGACCTGTTTTCATTACAGTATCCCATGTGTGAGAAACGCAGAAACATTTCCATAAAGCACTAAATCGAGACAGAAGGATGTTCCTGCTTTCTCACACTTGGGCTCCTGCTCTGAAAAGATTGGACTACAGAAGGAGCTGTCATCCTACTGGAAATAAGACTGTGAAAATTAACCGACAACACACAGTAACAAGAGCCTTATTTCCGTTGGTTCACTTTGGAGAGGGTCTAGTTTGAAAAAAATGTAAGTATTTACCACTCGATGATGTCAAGAAGTGTAAAGTGTTTTCAGATGTACATACGGAGATCAAATCACATAATAAACCAAACATAAATCAGGTGTGTATGTGATGAAGGAGCATTTCACCATAGTTACTTGTTTTGCATGATCCAGGATTTTTAATACCCAACCCCACAGTCAGTATAAGCCAGAATAGTAGTAAATATGAAGTAAAATATAAATTAAAAGTTCAAATCGTCTCAAATTCCAACATCAAGCAGACCTCTTGAGCTCGTATTTACAGATCTAAAACCGTTCCCCCTTCTCCGTCCCCCCGCGGAGCCTGTGAATGTCGACTATTGGAGTGTTGAACCGGGCTGGAGTGGCTGCCTGGGTCTATCTTTATCCAGGAGTGAGAGCACTTGGCTGGGAGAAGCAATCGGCAATCACGGCCTATTCAAACAGGTGAGGTGCAGAATCCCAGTGTGTGTATGAGCAGCTAAAACGAGGATTACACCACAGAACATCTGGGATAATGCTCTGCCTATGAATGTGATATGAACAGAGCCTTCTCTTAATGCATGGATAGAGGATTATTATTATTATTATTAAAAGTACCACGGCGGCGAGCGGGTGCGGGCGCTTTCACTTTTAATCCGCGGGAGTTTTAAGAAGTTTAATCCAGCCAGGTCACTTCTCCAGGAAAATGGGGTCGGTGGTTGGAATGAATTTTAAATAGTGAACAGAACTGAATAAAGAACATATACTTATTAAAAAAATACAATAAAATATATAATAAAAAAGGAATTGGGGTCATTTATCACCAAGCAGGTACTTTGGAAAATGTGGCTGTAATGTGATGCATATTTATAACATAATAGCAAAATAATAATATGGTAATGTTATGGTGATTAAAAAAAAGGTATGGTAGCCTATAATTACATGGCAGCTATTCATGGAAACTGACCTACTACATAATTACATCATGAAGTGGGACCCAATGTTTTGAACCCACAGAGAGGCAGAATTACTCAAAAAAGAAGTGAATCAAACAAACAAACAAGAAACTCATCACAAAACAAAGGCTTCCATCCTTTGCTTTTTGATGCGTTAACGTACATTTAAAAAAACTTATAGGGAGGTGTGAAAAAAATGCTGTAAACTAGGAATGGCCTCAAAAATGGAATCATTTATTTTCATCAGTCAACAAAATGCAGTGAATGAACAAAAGAGAAATCTAAATCAGATCAGTATTTGGTGTGAGCTTTGCCTTCAGAAGAGCATCAGTTCTTCTAGGTTTACTTGCAGACAGTTTGTGAAGGAACTGGGCTGGTCTCTGTTCCAAACATGTTGAAGAACTAAGCTCAGATCTTGTGTGGATGCAGCTTCCTCACATCCTTCTGTCTCTTCATGTTAATCCCAGACACACTCCTTGATGTTGAGGTCAGGGCTCTGTGGGGCCAGACCATCACCAACACAACTTCTGTTCTTCTTTACGCTGAAGAGAGTTCTGAAGGACTTTGGCTTTTTCTTTTGTTTGTTTACAGCATTTTTTCACACCTGCCTAAAACTTTTGCACAGCACTGTACGTCTTTAACATAAGATTTCTTCATAATGTTCATCCATGGCTGTATGGCAAACATATGAACTACTAATTTTGCTAAAACAGTGCTTCGCAAACTTCACACTAACCTCCATATACCTCTATTCCAGGCCTCAGTTAGGGCTATGAGGCTATATCAGGTCTTGGAGTCCACTATTCCACCTTCAGATTCATAATTTTCTTTACGTCTTTAAAGGTTTTTGGATGTTAGTCGTAATTGTAACACAGCACACGTGCGCACTGAGCGATGATTCACACGATCAGTTGACTATAACACCTCCATGAAGACAAGTATGTGAATGTTCCACCAGAAAGCCCCACAGTGCACCTTTAAAGTACGCCTCAGTCAACATAAGTACCATCTCTCATCCAGTTCTCTCAGTTTCATCAACGGTCAACCCAAAATAGCGCAACAATAGCTGACATTCTCATCCCCAGCCCATTCTCCAGTCTGTTCTCCTCTCCCTGATGAGGTTTAAGGCTTATACAGTTCCCTTCATTATCACGGCTGTGTTTGAGAGTCACATTAGCATACGCGCTCGTCAGCTCGTGTGCCGTCGCTCTGAAGCTAACACGGAGCAGTGATTAAAGACGAGAGCGCTCACTTTGGCAAAAACATCTCAACAGCGTCAATTTTACTGTCTAAGCACAATCGTCTCCTCCAACTGGTCCGCAGACGGCTCAGAGGAGGCGGGTTTACAGCACATGTCTGACACGAACACATGCAGCGTTGTATCAATGCCCGATTTGATCAGATCTCTAAAGCTACGCGGGGCTGGGCCTGGTTAGTACTCCTTTGGCAAGACACTTCACCCGTTTTGCCTCGTTTGAAGGTGGTGTAGATCATTTAACTCCTATTTGCATATTCCAAAACTCCAAAACTTTTGTCCGGTTGATAACATTTTCTATTGCAATGGAACCTACCTGAGGCATTACCAGAGCTTGAATAACACGCATTTTAAGTAGGAAAGTAGTCTAAGTCCTGTAAAATACCAAATAAGAGCTGGGTCCCCTTTAAACGCTGTGTGCAGGTGTATATTTTGGTTCTAAATAAATGGCGAGTCTAATGTATTAAAAAACACAACAAATCAAGGAAGAAGACGTGACCACTGAAACTGCACGTTTTTCTTCTTCGCCCGTTTTGTTTTGCTTTGTTTTCATGTAGCCTATTGTGCTTTTTTTCACCCTTGACCACAATGTCGATCGCCATGACTCCGAAGCAGCTAAAAAGTTAAAAATACCACTTAAAATATAAACTTTCTGTGGTAAAATATGCAGAGGAAAACTCGGGAGAAAGAGCCGCGAGATGTTTTTCTGTCTGGCGGCAGGAATCATGCCGACAAGGTAGACTTAGTAATCGCCAGGACATTGTAAACCTGTAAATTATCAGTCAAAGTCATGCAGGTTAATAGAAATAGAGTACCATATTTTCCCAGTTTTGCTCAAGAAGGAATTAATGCTCTAAATTGCCGCCTGATCTCAAATAAATGCCTGGTCTGTTAAGTGATTGAAACAAGTAAACGCCCCGCAGTTATCTGGCATTTCACGGTAAGTAAATCATTAAAAAGTAGTGTCATAAAAAGATAAAATACATAGTTAAACAGGAAGGTGATACTAAAAACCAGATTATTTTTCATGTAATTGAGAGCAAATTGCCTTGTCGCAGTACAGACATTGTTTGAACCGCTCTTGAGGCCAAAATGAGTCCACTGTGTGCTGTCTGCATCTAATTCGTTTGCATGCTAGTGGTTGCTTTGGTCCCTGAGGGTTGTGAAAAGCGCTTATAAACTAATCGCGGTGAATAATTAAGATGCTTGGAACGCTTAAGGTAAGTGAAGAATAATTTTGGACTCACCGTTCACATGCACACACATACAGTACGCACTGCAAAAAAGCTGAGATATAAACACTTAAACCTATCTGAAAATGACTGAAAAGCAGTGAAATTATCTGTCCATGCAGCAAGATAATTTTACTTGACAAGTTATATTAAAATAAATGACCTCTAGACTAGAATGAAGCAGTCGATAATTGATAATAAGTCGATTAAATCTGAAAACAAGATGGATAACCTGAAATAAGTTTGAAAATCTTGACCAGATCAGAGAAGTTTGCAGTGCACCAGTGTATGCAGACACTTCACTGGAAAAGAACAATATCTAGGTAAGGTAAAATTACTGAAATTAAGAACATTTTACTTTATTTGAGTAGATTCTTCTTGACAAGTAAAAATATCTGCCAGTGGAATAAGTGGGTTTTTTTCTTAATTCAAGCAACATTTGATTTTATTCCTTATTTTAGTGCAAAAAGTTGTTGTTTTTCTTATTTTAAGTGTAGCAAGATGTATTTTCATATTTTAAGTACAAAAATCTTATTGCACTGGCAGAAAATTTTACTTGTTAAGTGAAATTTACTCAAATCATGGCAAAACTTTCTTAATACAAGTCATTTTAGCTTGACTAGATTTGGTTTTTTGCAGTGTGGGGGTGAGGTTCAGTGTCTTGCCCAAAGACACAATGACAGTTTTTGTCTGTGGGAGTTAGAATCGCACTGTGGGTCTCCGGGTTTGATCGCTGAACCAATGATGTTTATGTCAAGAGTGGGAATCACCGGTGGACAAACGCTCTACGAACTGAGCTGCTGTGGCCCTCGTTCTGATTCTGTACAGTGAATTTAAACGCTGATAACACAACTCAAATGAGTCTGTATCAAAAGTCCACCTCCTCTGTACCCTCCCGTCCCATTCTCTCCCCTCACAATAGCTCCTGTTTGTGCCCAGTCTTCCACAAACCTCCCCTCACTCTATCTCCTTTGTACTCCCCCTCTCCCGGCTGTGGATGTGTTTATCTCCAGCCTGCATTGTGACTGAGCGAGGGGCCAGTCTGGAGCCGGTGGAGGGGCCCCGGGGCCGGCTGTGTGAGGTGCCAGATGTACAGAGGGGGGAGGGGCCCGGGGGGAGCCAGCACCTGTAAACATGGCCCTGGTTGAGGTGAGTCGGAGCCAGGCGCACAGTTGGTCTCCCCCAGGCTCAGACTCTCCTATCACCGCTGCACCGTCCCCGTCGCACTCGCAGAATGCACAAGTATGTTTATGCAGGAGGAGAAGACTATGGGATTATAATGAGCTAAGTTCAGTCTGGTGAAGTTGGAAAACTATAGGCACTGCCGTGTGTAAAGCTCTATTACTGAAGTTACACGGCAAAAAGGTAAGATCACTTGAATTAAGAAAGTTTTATCGTGATTTGAGTAAATTTCACTTGACAAATACAATTATCTGTCAGTGAAATACTTAAAATATGAAAATACATCAAGTTGAATCTACTCAAATAAAGTAAAATGTGCTTAATTTAAGTCATTTTAACTTTCCTCGATATTGTTTTGTTCCAGAGTAGGTCCAGTTTAATCTGAGGTGTTTTAGCACAACCTGACCAGAAAGAACTGACTTTGTTGGAACTAAAAAAGCTGAGCTGATGTGTGCTGTTAAACGAGTCCCTCTCAAATAAAATGACAGTTTTTCTGCTAGTCACTCTCACCTTTTTTGTTGAAAATCAAACTCCTAAATAGGACCACGAACGCTCGTATTGATCAACGACTTCTGAAAACATGTGGTTTAGTTGCTTTTTGTATTGTTTCTTGAGTTTAAACCTTAAAACATTTTTGTCATTGTTTGCTAATGTATGCACTGCTGAACATTCTGCCATAGACATGCATGCAGAACGCCCCAAACATGATGCCACTGCAAAGTACGGCACCAGTAGGTTTAAATTCTTGGCCAGATCAGAGAAATTTGCAGCGTATATATTTTCTTTTATAGTCACAAGACAAGACTGACTGCAAACATGGCGACTAAACTATGTATTACACAGCCTCTTTGACCACTGCTCACTGATCGCAACCTAACAAAAAGGGTGAAGTGTCTTGCTCAAGGGCGTAATCACAGTATGAAATGGTTAAAAGTGGGATTGGATCTGCAGCTTTTGGGTTAGTGGGTGCATGCGTGGACCACAAATTCCTGTTTCTACACGCTTGACTATTCGTTTTTTTACCTTCGACAACAACAAAGACGGTTCTGGGTTCAATTACCCCGTCACTTAGGCTTTTCTTTGTGCAGTTTGCATGTTCTCCCTGTGTCTGGGGGGGGTTTCTTCTGATCACTCTGGGTTCTTCCATCAGCCCAACATATACACAATAAGTCAAATCCTCCAGCTAAGGAAGTTCTGACCAAGACTAGCTCAAGATCTGGTGATGAAGAGAATGAACTTCCTTCACAAAGGATCAGTAAAGTAAACCTACCTACTTACTTATTTGTTCTATCAATTTACATTTTCTTATCCTATTAACCAAAACGAGTGAAAATGAATCAACTAAACTCAATTCTTAAAATGATATAGTGAGAAATATATTCAGTCAGTCAGTCTTGTTTGAATTCCGACTTACACTACAGGGACTCTCTTTATTATATTGTGTTTTATAGATATCATACGGCACAGACAATAACAACAGCATTATTACCCGGTTATTAAAATATATTCTCTTCTCTCTTTGCACAAATGCAGCAGCAGTGATGTCACGCCAGCCTGTGTGAAGAATGCCTGTTTTTAATGCCCTTTAAAGCCCATTGAGACAAACGGTACAGTAAATACGACGTCATTTGCGCGGACATAAATCCAGCCTAATGGAGTTTTTTTATGTATTTATTTATTTTTTAAGCAGAAGTGCCTCTTATAAAAGTCATATAACAGAAGAATGGCGTGTTTTAATGTGTCTTATTCAATAACACGGGGGTTTCTGTTGCAATAAAAAATGGCTTAAGGTGGGATCCGCTATTATTACGACTGTACCGTTCTCTGATCTCGCGTGAACATTATTCTACCCGCTGGTTCTGCTTCTATCGCTTGGGTAGAGGGTCAGAATTGGGACTAAATGGGGACTAAACCTGGGACTTCTTCTGTAAAGCCAGACAACCACCACAACTAGGACAGACCTCAATTTTTTGGTGAAGTTTTTTGGTCGGGGTTGGTCCGTCACCTTCTTGTTTCAGTCATTGCTCTGCCTGGAATGTTATTAACTCAATTACAGGTGGTTTTATAGCTCAAAAATACCAAGAAAATCAGGCATTCTGACTGTGAGTGGGGTCTCCTCCCCACAGATCTGACCTGTAACTTGGTCCAGTTTGGTCTTCAAGAAGATAGAAAAGTTTAAGACCCTTTAACACTCCAACAGAAAAGTTACACAATGCACCTTTTACAAAAAATCAATTTTTATGAACTTTCTACCACATTATAACGTACACGAAAAACATGTCTGAAGAGGTTTTCAATGTCATCTAAGCATGTTTACCGGTGTTGCTTGTAATAATAATAACAATAATAATCATAATAATAATAATAATAATAATAATAATGCATTTTATTTATTTGGCGCCTTTCTGGACACCCAAGGTCGCCTCACAACAACAGCTACAGCGCTTTTTCACAGACACATGTCCTCAAAGACACTTTACAGAGCATTATTAACAGACCAGTGTTCATTTAGTCCAGACCCCATGGTAGTAAGTTACTACTAACACTCAAGCACACACCACTTTCACACCTACAGTGCATGTTTTGGGTTGGCACAAATATGGGGAAATTCTAAAAAACGTAGTGACTGAGACGTGTGTGTTTTTCTTGAGAGATGGTTTTATAAATGTAATATTTTGTGATTTTACTGTTTTGTATTGATTGTTTTGCTGCTGCCTTGGTCGGGTCTCTCTTGAAAAGGTGAATCTCAATGGGACCTCCTGTTTAAGTAAAGCTAAAAAAAAAAAAGTTACAGTAATTTAGCGACCTTTCCCAGGCTCTATTTGAAGCGTACTTATGTTTAATTGTAAGAATATGTGCAAATGCCAGCTCTGTCTTTGTTTCCCTGGCTTAGCTCCTCAGAGGTATAATACTCCCTACAACAGAAGCATAGCCAGATTGGATGTACTAGACTAGAATCAATCAAACTTTATTTATAGAGCACGTTTCATACCATAAAAATGCAACGGAAGCGCTTATGGTCTCCCTGCAGAGAGAAAGGTTTAATACCCTCCAACCCTCCAACAGAAAAGTTACACAATGCACCTTTAATGAGGGTGTATGGTGCAAAATCGATTTTTATGAACTTTCTACCATGTTAGAATGGACAACACTATCACAATTTGTTGAGGGTTCATGTCTCTGGGTGCTGGGTCCTGTCCTGAAGTGAATAAACTTCTGCATTAGAACTTCAGCCTCATGTCTCTTCTCTTCGACTCTTGATCTACTATTTTATTTTACAATTGTCACTACACAGCAGAAACTCTCCATAGTGATTTTTTAAAGACCGTTACATAAGACAACATTAAAAATCACTGGCCTAGTATAATTAATTACCAGAGTTCTGCTTTAATGCCTAAATGAAAATGTTCAAAATCTATTTGTCTATCTGTCTACAGCAGGGATCTCTCCACCCCCTCCCAAGTAACTCGCCAAGAGATTTCTGAATTATATGTATTGTTTTCAATAATTAAAATCTGATTAATTATCACTGATGCCTAACTTTGGCCACTAATAAATGGACAATGGCTTATGCTTAATAGGCCTCGAACTGTACCTCGTATAAAGTTTACCATAGCTTTTCTACTTTATCAATTTCTTGCGAGTACTAAAATGAGAAGCTCTCTAGCATTTTTGTTTTATTACGGTAGCTCACTAGAAGGTAAAGGTTGGGGTTTGAGTAGAGACTGTTCAGATCAGAGAGAGTCCTTTTGTGTGACCGACTAGAGCTGCTCGCTTTCCTCATCACAGACATTTCTGTTTTGTTTCATTCGTACATGTTTAACATACACACCCTGCACATTTACCTTCACTAGAATCACTTGGATAACTCAGACCTGGAATTGCCAATCTGTACTGAACTAAAGGTAAAATTTGCATCACATCATAAGGTGGAACAGAGCATTTTGAGCTTTGGAGACCTAGACAGAGCTTAATAATGATAATAAACGATGACTCAAACGTGTGAATGAAACAAAACACATCTCCAGGTCTGTTTTGAGGTGTGAACAACATTATAAAGTGACTTCAAACCCATAAGAACCTCTAACAAGCAAAACTTCAACTAAAATATGCCTTTTAGTCCATTATATTTAACCAAAACTGTACACTTCTGTAATTGGAGAATTGCGCGCTGTTCCGATGCATTTAATTCTTTCGATATCGATCATTGCATCAACTATTATTGCTGTATCGGCATTTCTACGATATATTACGCAGCCCTTCAACCCAGACTCAGGAAGAACCCGCAAAACTTATCAAACGTTGCATGATTTTCAGTTGGTCTAATATTTTTTCCATCTGCCTCTGCTCCCTGTTGTGGCAATACCAAAATCTATTTATACTCCAAAGTGTGCTCAGTCTCCATGTGTTCATTAGGGCTCTATGTAAATGTCTCACAGCCGTTTAATCAGACTCTCATTAGCGCTAACGAGCTCAGATTAGCCTGATTCAGAAGCAGGATTCGACGTGTTGCACATATTAGCGACGCTTAGCTCCGAACGCAGCCCACTTAGCACTGTTTACGCCGCGCTATTGCGTAAATAACACGGACAGGGGCACAGCGCGTTGGTCTTTGGGTTTTAGAAGTCAAACTGAGCTGAACTGAACGCTGCAGGACCTGATACGACGTCGCCAAAGTATAAATGAAATCAGTGAGTGTTTCTTACTTCCTGTCACATGTCTACCGCCGTCAACCAATCGTAGAGTTCGACTGGCTGCCTCGCGTTCGATCACCTCTCGTGCTTATTGTAAAACTGTTTTCTCTCGCTTCTGACAAATTCAGTTATAATTCAGCCCTTCCCCATCGCAGCAGCAGAACCATCAGCCTCTCACATCACCAGTCCCCTTGTTACACTGGCTTGTCAGGAGTTTAGAGCAGGGGTCTCCAACCTTTTTTTCTTCAGTGAGCTATCTTTACAAAACTAAAGAGCTGCTCATTTTAGCAGTCGCAAGAAATCGAGTAATTACCATATTTTTCGGACTATAAGTTGCACTTTTTGTCTGGATGGTCGACTTATACTCAGGTGCGACTTATATATTACATTTTCACACTGACAGTCCATAGAACAAATGTATGAATCCTATATATGAATCAAAAATGAAAATGTTTTTTCATTTTTGGTTTTACAGACAAATAATAAAGAAAAGAGTTGTTTTTTCATTTTCTTATTTTTTGTTCTATATTGAAAAACGAATGAACAAATGATACATGGATTGTTCCCTTTCGAGATGAAATGTTGGTTCTTGGTCTCTGATTTTATAAAATAAATTTCCCCCAAAAAGTGTGACTTATACTCTGGTGCGACTTATACTCCAAAATACGGTATAAGAACCTAAGGAACAGTTAGAGGCCTATAAAACATACCATTATCCATTTTTAAGTGCAGAAAGTAAAGTTAGGCATGAAAATTATACATTTACAATTTAAATATGAATTTTATTCATCAAATTTTACTTAATTATAATTCAGAAATGTTTTGGCGAGCTTCTTGGAAGGAAGTGAAGAGCTACTGCATTGGAAAAAACAATATCTAGGTAAGTTAAAACGACTTCTGTTAAGAACATTTGACTTTATTTGAGTAGATTTAACTTGACAAATAAAATGATCTGCCAGTGGAATAAGTGCTTTTTTCTTAATTCAGGTAATATTTGATTTTGGTTCTTATTTTAAGTGCAAAAACGTGTTGTTTTCCTTTTTTTAAGTGCAGCAAGATGTATTTTCATATTTAAGTACAAAAAGCCTAGTTCCACTGTCAGATCATTTTACTTGTCAAGTGAAATTTACTCAAATCATGATAAAACTTTCTTAATTCAAGTCATCTTAACTTGACTCATTTTTGTTATTTGCAGTGTGGAGGCTCCCGCGCTACAGGTTGGAGACCCCTGGTTTAAAGTGTAACTGCCTTAACACTAAATCCACTTTTTTTGCTACTAAACTTGAGTATATTGTGTTTAAATGGCATCGTCTACTGCTCCTCGTCTCTTTTTTTGGGGCAATTTTAGCACAAACTCGGTAAATTTTCAGCTTTCTGGTAAATATATAAATCCAAGGTTGTCTGGCGTATTTCTCCTTGCTGATGGTAAATGGTCACACCAGTGTACAGAGACACTGAGGGTGAGATTGGTTACGTGTCTTGCCTAAGGACACAACAACAGCATTCATCTGTGGGAGCTGGAATCACACCGGCAACCTGCGGAGTTGACTGCTAAACCAACAATGTTTTTGTCGAGAGCGAGATTCTGCGGGGAACCGTCAACCTGCGGATCTGTGGACATCCAAATCATCCGTGCAGAGGAAAGGACTCTCAGTGGAGTTTTAGCGACTGCAGCCAGTTGACAAAGTCGACTTTGTTTCCCTAAATTTGTGCAACCTCGACAGACTGCTGAACTGTCTCGTGTAGGAAAAGCTTAAACAGGGACAGGAGATGAAAATTAGCCAAAAAAATCCCCAAACAAACACAGTGACATTTACATTATAGTGGATTTAAAGGTCTTATATTACGCAACATTGACTCTTGTGAGCTTTAAGTCATGTTATAATGTTGTTTCCTCATCAAAAACAGGCCTGGAGTTGTGTTTTGTTTCATTCACATGTTTGAGTAACACTTTATAGAACAGAATGCCTTTTATTGTCACTATACATATGTACAATCTACACTATACACATGCACAATGAGATTAAAAGCAACTCACCCTCCAATACTGACATATACGTGGTGCCCTTACACACATTACAAAAGAAAAATAGGATAAATAAGTACTTGTACGAGTGCAAGATATAAAAAAGCTGGGACACCCAAGACTACGCCACTCAGTCGAGCAAGATATTACACTACTTTGAATAATGTACTCAATCGAACAAACTATTAATTGACTATTAATAAACTATTATTATTATGAGTCTATCTGCTTCCCCAAAGCTCAAATGTTCTGTTCCACCTTTCAATGTCATGAAGCTGTAGTTTTCAAGTTAACAGCTCGTTTTACCATTCAGTAGAGACAATTCCAGAGTAGAAATGATCCAAATTATTTTACTGGAGATGCAAAGAGTTTAAAAACACAGTGGGGCACTTCCTGTATTGCTGCATGATATCACAAGGTGGAACAGAGTGGTTTCTGTTTGAGAGAAGAGTTCAGCCTAAATCTGCAGGGTTCGCGTGTTAAACATGTGTGAATGAAACAAAACACAACTCCGGGTCTGTTTGTGATGAGGAAACAACATTAAAACAGACCAGAAAATAGCGTAAAATGGACCTTTTAAAAGAACAGTGACGCCAGGAATAAAATAACTACTATTTTCTTGATTCTTAGACAATAAAATGTTTTCTAATGACATGCAGACAGAACACAGCGGACTTACTGAAGGCCTTTAACTCCCCTACATCAGCACAAAGCAACAACTGTCTGAAATACAACAAGAGGAGTCACCCATGGGACTTTTGAGTGAAATAACATTTGTTTGTCTAATGAACTTGTCTGTCTCACACACTGGTGTTATTGATGTGAGGTGTGAGGGCCAACAGCTGAGAGAAAGGACGATACATCACATTTCCATTCAGTTTGTGTTTGTGGAACAAGATCTTACAGGAGCTGGAGGCAGAAGGTATGAGCGGCAATAATACGCTCTGATTTCATATTTTGCTTTGGATTTTGGGCTGCCTCAGTAAACCTCGTGTTATCAAGAGATTTAATAAAGGATGTGCAAGATTTAGAAACAATTCTGCTTTGTACTTCGCTGTTTTTGAGCAAAGCGAGGGCGAAACTTATCACATTTTGACAATACAATATTCCCTTTGCCCTGTAACGTACGAGTTTGTGAACGAGTCTGTTTCTTATTTAAAACTTTCCTGTGTTATCTGCTGAACTAACTTTCTCAAAACGCTCTCGGGAGGCTGCGGGCAGAGTGGTTAGTGCTCACGCTTCAGAGAAAGAAGCTTCGAGGTTTGATTTTTTTCTTTCTGTGCGAGTTTGCCTGACCACAAATCAAATGTTCCAGCTAAAGCAGTTCTGACCAAGACCAGCACAAGATCACACTGCATAAAAGCTTAAGATCCACTTGAATCTATCAGAAAATGACTTAAAAGTAGTGAAATTATCTTGCTGCATGAACAGGTCATTTTACTTGACAAATTACATTAAAACACTGAAAAATAAACTATATCTGTGTATGTTAAAATGCCTTAAATTAAGAACATTTTACTTTCTTGGATTAGACTCAACTTGACAAGTAAAATTATCTACCAGTGGAGTAACAGTTTTGGTAGTTAAAATAAGAAAATACATCTTGTTACACCTAAGATAAGAAACAAAATTGAATGTTGCTAAAATAAGTGTTTTTCTCTTAATTCAAGCAACATTCAATTTTGTTGAGAATTTTAAGTACAAAAACTCTTTTTCCACTGGCAGATAATTATACATAAAATAAAACTTTCTTAATTCAAGTCATCTTAACTTGATTAGATTTTGTTTTTTGCAGGGAATAAACGACCTCTAGACGAGAATGAAGCAGTCTCAGAACTGCTAAACAGATAATAAATCTGAAAACAAGATGAATAACCTGAAAAAACCAGATCAGAGAAATTTGCAGTGCACAGAGATGGATCCTCAAACACTGCTCCTGATGAGATGAAGAATGGGTCAAATACAGAGGACAAAGTTCCCTGTAGAGACCATAATAATTCTTGTTAATTCTAATAACCTTTAGAATGAAGCTTTTCTGTTTACAACAATTGGAAGGGTCCTTTACATCCACGGACTTAATAATCAATAACACAACCCCATCGTATTCTATTGTTTGGAACTGACTGTACTTCCATTCCATGAAATATAAGAAGATACTGTGGTAATAGAGCCTGAAGTAGCTGCGTTCAGGCAGCAGAGGACAGATGTGCGTCTTGGGTGAGGGTCTCGTCTCTCAGTGTGGTACAAGGAGCACCAGCGGCCCTGGACATGTGTGCTATTAACCTTCAGAGCGGAGTAATGGAGGAGAACAGACTCACGGGCTCCACTGTGCACCAGAAACAATGCCCTGTCTGCTCAGGAGATGGATGACAAAGAGCCGGGTTCACATGGAGATCAGTCTGTAGGTTCAGGAGTCATATTGACACCACTGTAAATAACTACACCTGAATTAGCCTTAATGAAGCATAAAGGAAGATGTAATTTGCATTGAACACATTGTTTATTAATAGTGATTTAGACTTAAAGGCCCTGCACCAAACGTTTTCCCGTGTACAGTACTGTGCAAAGGTGTGGAAAAAAATGCCGTGAACTAGAAATGCTTCAAAAATTGGTGTGTTAATAATTTATTTTCATCAATCAACAAAATGCAGTGAATGAACAAAAGAGAAACCTAAATCAAATCAATATTTGGTGTGAGCTTTGCCTTCAGAAGAGCATCAGTTCTTCTAGGTTTACTTGCAGACGGTTTGTGAAGGAACTGGGCTGGTCGCTGTTCCAAACATGTTGAAGAACTAAGCACATGATGTGATGCCGTCCAATTGCAATTTCCTCAGTTAAAAGGTTCAAATTTCATAATAATTCAGTACATTTCTGTAGCACCTCTGACCTCCATGGAACCAAATCAATCCATTTTCAGAAATCATGAGTTATTCTGCATGTTTTTGTACTTAAAGTGTTAAAATGTCATGTGGTGCGACCGTGCATCATGTGGTGCGACTAATAACAGCAGGAATTCTATGGCTGGAGTTTTAATAACAGACAAAGTCGACTTGGGTGAATGGTTCTTTAGGCATTTTTCTTCATTTGATGCATTTTCCAGGGCAGTAGTTTGTTCATTAAACACAAGCAGGTGACTGTCATATTGGAGCAAAAGAAAATATCAATATGCATTAAAAATCTAAAGAAATGCAACAGTTTGTTTCTATACACTTCATATTACTCAGAACTTAGATTAATATCCCAACCATGTTTTAGAAAATAAAACTATTTTAAGGTTTTTCTCGGTTGCACCACATGACATTTTACACTAAGAATGCTTAATATAAATGTTAAATATAGATTTATGCACCTGACACTGAAAATCCTTATACGTCATTGACCCATATGTTAAACGTGTGAATGAAACACAACTCCAGGTCTGTTTGTGATGAGGAAACATTATAACAGATCAGAAGTTGTACATTTTCGATTATAACTTTGCATATTTCATTCAAAAACACCCCATCTTCATCTGACATTATGAATTCAAATTGTAGACCGTAAACACGCCCTGGTTCCATTGTTATTTCCCTTTAATATAGCCACACCGCCGTCAATAAAAGCTTGATAACTTTATGAAAGATGCAGAGGGTACGGTCTCCTTCCCCATTCTGTTCTATTGGCCTCCACCACAGTGTTATTTTCTCACAGAGCTGCTCTCATTTAACACACATCGATTTGGTGTCAGACCCAACTTCACAAATAATACAAGTGTTTTATCAATGACACACTAATACATTACACTGTGTATATCAGCGGGTGCATTATTCAACTGTGAGTCCATATTACGCTATTTTCTGATCTAATGTTTTAATGTTGTTTCCTCATCACAAACAGACCTGGAGTTGTGTTTGTTTCATTCACACATGTTTAACACACAAATCTTACATATTTAGGCTGAGTTCTTCTCTCAAACAGAAAACACTGTTAGAAAATCCTCTGCTGTTTTTAAACTCCATACACCTTAATTTCATCCCTTGAATTCTCAATCTCTACTGAACGAAAGATAAAAGGAGCTGTTAACTTGAAAACTACCTCTTCATGACATCACAAGGTGGAACAGAGCATTTTAAGCTTCGGAGATATGCAGACTCACTGAAAAAAGGATTTTCTAGCATAGTTAAACTGACTTGAATTAAGCAGATTCATGTTAAAAGATCAATTTTAAGATTTTTTTACTTAATAAAATGAGATTTTTTTTACTTGTTTCAAGATATTCCATCCTGATTTATCTTATCTCGATATTACAACTTATTCTAAGCACTTTTTATATTAAATCAAGCCAGGTTAAGCCTCTTTAACTTCCTTCTCAAACCAATAAGGTGAAAAATCTTGCCATAAATACTTGAAACTAGTGTTTTCCGCTTAGAACAAGATTCATATTTCGTCTTGTTTTAAGAAAACTTGGCAAGTGAAAATTTCTTACTGCACTGGCAGATAATTTCACTTAAAATAGGGCTTTTTTTTTTTTACCTCAAAATTGATATTTTTTTCTTATTTTTGACAGGCCTTTTTTGCAGTGCTAATAATAAAGGAAAACTCAAATGTGTGAAACACAATTCTGGGTATGTTTTTGAGAAGGTAACATGACTTAAAGCTCACAAGGGTAAATTTTGCTTAATATAGGACTTTTAAATATTTACTACGCCTGAATCCTTCCGAATAAAATGATTTGTTCATGTTTTATTAAGGCTGTTATTCTACAATTGTATTAAAGTGGCACTGGACGATTCCATGAAAATACAAATTTAAAACCATACCTCAAAACACTCTCCATGTTTTATGCCATACTGTGGAATATTGCAGCCAAAGGAACAACATTTCCATGGAAACAAGCAGCAGGAGACCCCCCACCACTCTAAATAAGAGTCAGGTGTGTGGAGATGCAAACCCGCTCACAGTTCAGACATGTTACTCACATATAGTATTACTATTGTGTCTTTGACATTATTTTGTTATGTTTTATAAATGTGTATGGTGTCTGTACTGTATAATGTAAAATAAATAAGTAATAACTTGAAATGTGTTAATAATGCTTTGGAAGACTGCATAAAAATAGAAATAAAAAAGATTAAACAGACTAGCTATATTTGTGCATGTATGTATATATGTGTGTATATACAGTCCTGTGCAAAAGCTTTAGGCAGGTGTTAGAAAATGCTGTAAACAAAGAATACTTTCAAAAATATAAATAATGATTATTTGTTTTTATCGGTTTACAAAATGCAAAGTGAGCGAACAAAAGAAAAAGGCAAAGTCATTAAGAGCAATGTTCAGCGTAAAGAAGTTGTGTTGGTGATGGTCTGGATTTAGATTTCTCTTTTGTTCATTCACTGCATTTTGTTGATTGATGAAAATGAATTCATTTTGAAGGCGTTCCTAGTTTACACCATTTCTTCCACACCGGCCTAAAACTTGGGGTAGGACACAATAAGTCTTTTTTTAAAGTCCAACCTACTCCTTTTGAGCACCAGAAATGGTCCCAAACATATCCGTGTCCTTTATTTTGTAATGTGCTCAAACATCCAAAATGAATGACTGAAATGAAATCCATAGACGCTCCCATGTACCGTAGTGCAGACGGTATTCACAGAGAGCAGGTTTCCATTAGCGTTTAGAGGCAGGTACAGCTGAGTGGGACCATCAGCTCATAACACATCTTCTGTGGAGAACATAATGACATAATTACACTGTTGACCCGGGTTCAAATACTCCTGCTTAGGATTTTAAGTGCTACATGACAGATCCACCAAAGCCTACAGTTTCTAAGACCGCGTTACAAGACTAGTGCTTATATCCTTTGCCGTACAGATATAATAAATACAATAAAATAAGATGTAGAAATAGGAAATGTGGAAATTCAACCCATGGTCATGTTATATTGGGGATGTAACAACTGAAATATGGTGATCTCGTATCGTCAAAGGTCTCACAATAATATCGTGGACCATCACAATATATCGAGTCTCTTTGCTTAAAAGAATAGTTATGATGCAGGAACAGAGGGAACTACATAGACCATGATCCTTTGCTCCTTTTCACTGCAGACTACATGAAGACATAACTGCTATAAGCACTTTAAGATTAGGAAAGATACTGCAGCATAAAGGTTGTCAACATTGCCGGTCTTTACTGAACAAAAGGTAAAAATTAGGGCCCGACTGATATATCGGATGCCGATATTATCGGCCGATACTGACTCTTGGAAACATATCGGTTATTGGCCTAAATCATGGGCCGATAGTCCACATGGGCATGTTTTACCTCGTTATAAAGCTCAGACTCTCTATATTATGTCCATTTAATCCAATTTACAGACAGATAAATGTCCCAATATGTGGCTCCGCCTCAGTATTTATCTGAGGAGTCATTTGTTTGTGTCTGTGACGTCACCCCCACGTGCTCTTGTTTACACCCGCAGCCATAGATCCATGTACCATCCTGTTGGAGTCTGGATTAAAGGACAGTTCTTAGTGCAGACTTGTGATCTGAGAAGAGCCTGTGTCAGCGGTAAGTGTTGAAATGTGTCAGTTTTGAAGCTTGTTTTGGTTCTTTCTCATTGGTTAGCAATTAGCTGCTGTAGCTCGCACACATAAACAGGCTGTTTTCTCTTCTATTAGCAACTGTAAAGTGACTATAGTGGCTGTATATATGTTACTGGACACGCATTGATATGTAAATGAACTGTGAATAGAAGTGTGAATTATTGGCATTTAGCAGATCATTAATTACCGCGGTGCACACGCACTTACCGCTAAAGGCTAATAACGGTAGTTTGCTTACAGCACTTTCTTTACTGGCTAGAATATCATACAGAAATGCCATGAGGCCGACCTACTGTCTTTAAATATGACGTAAAGAGGCAGAAGAACAATAAATATCGCCTAAATAAACCCAAATGAAAATCCAATAGAGCCAAACCTAAGTTTTATAAACAACTAAAGATTTACAGTGAATTTTTACATCATAAATATATCGGCGATTATATCTGCAGCTCCAGCTCCCATTTTATCGGTATCATATCGGCCGCAACAAACTTAATATCGGTCGGGCCCTAGTAAAAATGTAGCTATTCACTTGAAAACTACCACTTCATGACATCACAAGATTGAACAGAGCATTTTGAGCTTTAGAAATATAGACAGATGATTAATAATAAAGAGTTACTCAAACCTGTGAATGAAACAAAACACAACTCCAGGTTTGTTTTTGAGGAGGTAACAAAGTTCTAAATGGTGTAAATCTCACAAAAGTAAAAGCTAACGACAGCTAGCATGCTAACACACACTTCCTGCTGATCAGACAAGAACACAGCAGACTTATTTTGACCTCAAGAGCTGCTTATGTATGTGTACTGGGGCATTTATAGCTCAGATACATGAGGGAAAAATCTGGTACAGGCCCTTTCATTTCTATATGAATAAAGATTAAAAATCCAGTGTAGCTCAAACCAAAAGGCTAAAAAGTAAATTTCTCGACTGATTTTGCTGAGCTCTCGCCGCATAAATCATTTTCGAAAACAAAGGCGCCAATCTGGACGGAGAGAACAAAAGAGGAAAGATCAGACATGGGCCAGGCTGCTGTGAACTGATAACAGCACTGGCACATCCAAGAAACACAAATCACAAACAAATGCACAAATTGGGAAAGATACTACAGCAAAAACAACAAAAGTGTCTTTTTTCCGAGAGTGGATTTGAATTTCAGTAATAATGTTTTCAAGGGTTGTTAATATTTAAAGTTTACATGTGAAAATAAGACGTTGTGTGTAATAATAATGCACAGAAATAAATGTAGTTACAGAGCGAATACGCAGCAACTATAGGAAATTTGAAAGTGAGATTAAAACGTCTTGAGTTGTTTTTCTGAAACAAAATTTTAGTGAATTTTGGATATAGTTGAGTAAGTTTAGTAAACATAAAAGCCTCAAAATTCAACAAATTGTTCTGTGAAAATGACTTTATATTACAGTGTAAAAAAAATAGATTTTAAGAAACACTTTCAGGTTTTCAAATTACAGTTTCCCATTATATCTTTGGTTGATTGTTGTTGTTTTATTTTATTGCTTTTATTTATTTATTGCTATTCTGTGTTTTTTTGCTCTTACTTGATTTGACTGGTTTTATTGTTTTAAGGCTAGTATGATTAAATCTGAGCGTTTATTTTATCATTATTTTATTTTATTATTGTTGTTATTAGTATGTATTTGTGCAGCACTTTGGAAACTGTTGTTTATGAAATGTGCTACAGAAATAAAGTGGACTGGACTAAAGAAAACCCCAAAACCTAAAAGTAAAAAAAAAGTTTTAAATTATCTAAAAAATAACAACAAAATAGACAAAAGTTATAAGAAAATGCTTACAGTGTGTCGTCAAATCAGTATGTCTGGAATCTTTGACATTAAAATTTGCTATCACCATGGAAACCAGGACTGACACCACTGGGCCAAGTCACAGGTCAGATCTGTGGAGAGGCGATGCCCATCACAGTCCTGCAAGCATTTTTGAGCACTAAAACCCCAATAAATAATAATCATAAATGAATTCTGTAAAAATGTTGCGTTATTAACAAGTTAACGTAAAACAATTTTAACGGCATTAATATTTCTTATTATAATTAGTTTGTTTTTTCATAAGCTGTGGCTACTGCTGGTAACATTAGAAAAACTACAGGATCCGGCTGTAAACGGGAAACAAAACAATTTGTACGAAACTGAGAAGCTCTGTCAGGTGCACTGATGTTATTCATATGAGGAAAACACAAAATAAAGTTCGCTCCAAAACATACAGCGAATCCGTGCTCACATTTGATAAGGGCTGCGACAGAGACAGAAGTTTTGCAGCATCGTCTCCGGCTGTTCTCACTGCTCTGAGCTGATGTCATAACCATAAACTCACAGAGGAGCAGCAGGACTCATATCTGCCTCACTACTGAATAGATATTTCTGCTGCTGGACACATGCGCTGGACTTATTTTCTCCGCTAATGTGTTAGCTCTGCTGCGCGGCATGTAAACAAACAATGCAGTTGCAAAAAAACAAAACAAAAAACATTTCCACAAAGCAAACCTATCCACTTTTCTGTTGATAAGAGTATGAAAATAATCATTCAAGGGACAAAAATGTGTGATTAATTTGCGATTAATTGTGAGTTAACTATGACATTCAGTGATTAATTGTGATGAAATGTTTTAATCGATTGACAGCACTAGAATAAATGCAAGATGTATTATGGATATGATGTTAATTTTAATTGAGATGAAATTATGAAATCATTGAAATAATGTGATCATGTAAGGATGAACTGCCCACTGCAGACTTAAGATCTGTAATTTTTCTCCATGGTGACAAGCAAGTCGCAAACCCCAGACCAGAAATATGTCACGCACTTAAAAAGTAAACTAAAATATCCACATTCGTAGCATCTATCCAACAGCAGCCCCCCCTCCATCCTCTCTTGTGCTTAACACTTATGACCAGCGTCCTTAAATGCGTCTCCTCTCCGCTACACTAAACTCTGATGTACAGGCCCGGGCACTTTCCCTCCGAGTGCCCACGTCTCATAAAACTCTCCCCAGGGACGGAGCATGAAACAGCGGGCGCTTCTGTCCGCTCCACGGCCTCCCGCGGCGGTTCAAACGACGCTAACGCAGATGCTAAGTGCCGCGCGGCGCAGGCTGGTGGTGCGTGTGGCGTAGCGGTGCGGCTAATGGCGGTGTACGCTGCTGATGGGCAGGTCGTTAGACTGGACAGGCTCACGAGGAGAGATGGAGAGGCAGGCTGCTGGGAGGACATGACTGTGCATTTTCCTCAGGGCCAACCAGCTCCAACAGGACATTTTTAACGTGTTATATAAAAAATAAAAACTGTATCTGACTGTTGTGGTGAAGAAGAAGCCAAAGAGTCCAAAGGCAAAGTCCTCATCTTAAGCTCTGGAAAAGTCTGCCCCCCTGTGTCCAAACAGCCCCCCAGTGAAGTGTTTTAAGTCTCATCTTAAAGGGGAACTGTGGCATGTTTGAAGCTAAAGTCCGTTGCTAGAGGTGGTCGAATTCTGTCAGAAGCCAAAAAAACAGCACAGATCAGTGTTGCCTCGACGGAGATCTCGCTGTGGCACTGAGTCTGTCAAGGCAACAGACTAGCGTAGTTTTTAGGGTAAGGTCTTAACTTCCACGTAAAACGGCAATTTGCTTCACACTGAAGAAGCTTAACACCACTTTAACCCATCTTACAACAGCCACGAGTCTAACAAACAAAACGCTCTGCCTGGTTCACTCATTAGTGTCTGGAAACGTTAGGAAACAACTTTATAGGCACCTTACACTTCCCTCTGTTGATTTCCCACTGAGCATGCGAAACCCCAAAAGACTCGATTGCCGACGTTGTTTCTAATCCCATTTATATCATGTCTTGACAGACTCACTGCCACAGCGACACTGATCTGTGCCGTTTTTTGGCTTCTGACAGAATTCCACCACTTCTAGCAAAGGACTTGAGCTTCAAACGTGCCACAGTTCCCCTTTAAAACCCACTTTTATTCTTTGGCTTTTAACATTGCGTGAGTTGTGTGGTCCTCTGTGTCTTTTATTTATTTATTTATTTATTTTTAGTACTGCCTCTATTTATTGATTTTATTATTTTTGTTCATTGATTTTATTGTTATTTTATCAGTTAATTCTATGAATACCTTCTGTTGTTTTACATCGCTATGTGAAGCACTTTGGAAACGGTCTTGTTTCTAAAATGTGCTATACAAATAAAGCTGAATTGGAAACCTACGTTCCTGCCCTCACCTATGGTCATGAGCTTTGGGTAATGATCCAAAGGACAAGATGGCGGATACAGGAATAGGGTGAGGAGTTCAGAAGTAAGTAAGTAATGATGAGCTCGGAAGTAAGTAAAATGATCTTGCTGTATGGACAGATAATTTCAGTACTTTTAAGTCATTTTCTGATAGATTTAAATGTTTACGTCTTAAATTTTGGCCAAGCTTTTTTGCGCTGTGGAGAGGTGTTCATGTCCCACCAGGAGGAGGTCCTGGGGAATCCTGTGGCCTGGGAACACCTCTGGATCCTCCCAGAAGAGCGGAGAGAGGAAGTCTGGGAATCTCTGCTCAAAGTGCTGCCTCCACAACATGACCTCAGATAAAGTGGGAGGAAATGGCCAGATGGATATGGAAGTATTTATTTTTGTCAATAGTCAAAACACCACTAAAAAGCTGGGCCAAAATGTAAGGTATAAACACTTAAATCTATCAGAAAATGACTTAAAAGTAGTGAAATGATCTGTCCATGCAGGAAGATCATTTTACTTGACAAGTTATCTTAAAATAAACAACCTCTAGACTAGAATGAAGCATCTCTGTGAATGTTCAGGGGCTGGAAATAAGTTTATAGATGCAAAGTTTGACATAAACATACTCAAGTTTCAAACAAATCTGGGCTGTAACTTCTTTTAAACATTTATTGCCTAAATTTAAGATTTTCTGACTAGTTCAGTCATGGAAGAAATATATGTGACCATTTTTAAGATGATACAACCAATTCACACTGCAAAAAACAAAATCTAGTCAAGTTAAGATGACTTGAATTGAGAATAAATGGAGTAAATTTCACTTGACAAGTAAAATGATCTGCCAGTGGAATAAGACTTTTTGTATTTAAAATATGATAATACACGTAAAATAAGAAAAACAACTTTTTGCACTTTAAATAAGAAACAAAATAAAATATTGCTTGAATTAAGAGAAAAACACTTATTCCACTGTAGATAATTTCACTTGTCAAGATGAATCTGCTCAAATAAAGTAAAATGTTCTTAATTTAAGTCATTTTAACTTACACAGATATTGTTTTTTTTTGTTTGTTTTTGTTTTTCAGTTCAGAATCAGAATCAGAATCAGAATCAGAAAACTTTATTGATCCCAGAGGGCAATTCGTTTGCAGCTTTCACAGAGCAGTTCTCACATGCACAACACACAGTGTGTCAGACCATTCAGACATAAGTGGAACTCAAGAACAATATACATATGGACCGTGCAAAAACCTCAAAAAACACAACCCTCAGAATTTAGCAATTTAATAGCTGAAGGCACAAAAGAATTGGAGAAGCGTTAGTCTTCCGTACCGGAGCATAAAAACGACGCCCTGAAGGCATCAGGATAAAGTCAGAGTCAGAGGATGGAGGGGCTGAGCCAGGAGACACTTGGCTTTGCTCAGCACTCGCTCCTCCCACAGAGAATGCAGCTCCTCAGTTTGACCCCTATGATTTTTGAGCAAGTTTTAACAATGCTCTGCAGTTTGTTTTTATCCTTCAAGGACAGGGACTGGAACCAGCAAATGAAGGAGAAAGTGAGCAGACTTTCAATAAAAGAACAATAAAAGTTGTTGAGAATAGTTTTGTTTACGTTAAAAGAGTTCAGTTTTCTCAACAGGTACATTCTCTGCTGCCCTCGTTTAACAATGGTTTCAGTGTTTATGTCAAATTTCAGTTTATTGTCCATCACAGTGCCCAGATATTTGTAACTGTCGACAATTTCGACAACAACACTGTGGGATGACACTAACACTGTGAGAAGGTGTACATCTAAAATCAATCACCATCTCCTTGGTTTTAGCAACATTTAAATCCAGATAGTTGTCCTCACACCATTTGACAAACTGCCCCAGCGCAGGGCCATGATTCTCCTCAGATCCTGAAAGTAGTGACACCAGGACCGTGTCATCCGAAAATTTGATGAGAAATCTGTTTTCCTCTGAGGATCTGCAGCTGTCTGTGTACAAAATAAAAAGGAGAGGTGACAGCACACAACCTTGGGGTGATCCAGTGTTAGAGATAGAGGGAGGAGACAATCGTCCATTGACAAAAACACGCTGGACCCGGGTGAGAAAGTTTAAAATCAATAAAAGGAGCTGGTCCGAAGATTAAAATCTGAAGCCAGTCTTTGAATCAGGACATGGGGCTGCATTTTGTTAAAAGCAGAGGAAAAAGTCCGTAAATAAAAGTCTCACATGTGCCTTGGCATTTTCAAGGTGCTTATAGACACTGTTCAATAAAAAAAAGTTTAGCATCCTCTCCACTCCTTATTGGGCTGATACGCAAACTGTAGTGGATCCAATTTCCCTTCAGTTAAAAACAAGATATGAGTCTTTAAAATCTGTTCAAAAGTCTTCATGACTAAAGATGTGAGTGCCACTGGCCTGAACTCAAACAACTCCTTTGATTTGTTCGATTTAGGGAGAGGTACCACTGTCGATGTCTTCCACAGAGAAGGAATTTGACCAAGATCGGCACACATCTGAAACAGTCTAGTGAAACAGCACTGAGCTGGGTGGCACAGTGGTGCAATGTGCGCCCACAGATGGCATCAGGACCCCTGGCCTTCCCGCTTTACTTTCTTTTAGTAAAGCAGTGACCTGATCCTGTGAAACCTCAATTACATTTGAAGGTTTAAGAGAGTTCCTACAGTCTGACACATTTTTTAAAACATCATCTCTTTCAAACCGAGAGAAAAAATTATTAAAAGCAATTGGCAACTCCGTCCAAACACACCCTTCACAGTTACATGTTTCTGTCCTCATTTTGGTGGCTACTAGAGGCCATGTTCTTAATACCCCGCCAAGCTGCTCTAAGGTCTCCACTGCTGTACTGGGCTTCAACTTTATCTTTGTATTTAAGTTTGGCCTTTCTTATCTCTCCTTTCACTTCCCTAGAAATGGCCTTTTTTCTCCAATTCATTCCCAGTGCAGTAAATCACTTTCTTTTATTTATGACTGATTTAAGATCTTTTGTTATCCACGGTTTATTATTTGGATAAATAACACAATTTTTAGTTGGAATGATGGAGTCAACACAGAAAGTGACATATGCAGAGATGGATTCACATAAGTCATTTATATCCTCGCATCCTTCAAAGAAGCAGTCCCAATCAGTACATTCAACGAGGCTTGAAGTGTGGAAATACTGTCCTCTGTCCAACACTTCACAGTTTTTTCCTCATGCGGCAGGCGTCTGAACGCAGGGATGTACCGTGGCATCAGGTAGACGCAGTTGTGGTAGGAGGATCCGAGAGGAGGGAGCGGCAGAGACTTGTACGCCCCACTCACTGTACCATAACACAAGTCTATGGTCGTATTCTCTGTGTTGTGGTACAGGTAACGTACTGCTCGTGAGGTCTTAAAAGTGTCATCAAGGCGACAGTGATTGAAGTCCCCTAGAATGAATTTTGGGGCGTCGGGCAGATTGTATCGAGTCAGCGTGACGTCGCCGATCAGCTGTGCGGCGGCTGCAGCTGCAGCGTCAGTCGGGTGCACGTAGACAACAGTAAAAACAGCTGTTGGAACTCACGTGGCAAGTAAAAAGGCCGAAGGGAGATAGACAAAAGTTCAATGTCAGGAGTACAGATCCTCTCCCGAACAACAACAGTTTTACAGTACCTTTTATTAATGTAGCAGCACACGCCCCGCGTCCTTGCTGGTTATTTCCGGTTCGCGATCCAGTCTGGAGCGGAGTCCCGAAACCACCAGCGACAGATCCTCATCCTGGTCCGCGTCGTTGAGCCAGGATTCGGTGAAGAAGTAAGCAGGCATTCTTGATCTCCTGCCTGACCGTGGCCCAAGCTTCCAGCTCATCGAGCTTGTTCCGAGGGACTGCGCGTTCCTGAGCAGGATGGAGGGGGAGAGCAGGTAGCCTGCGACGGTCCTGTAGGCTCAGGCGTTTAACTCTCCGGTGTATTCCACCTCGTTTCCCCGTGTTTACGGCGCCTTTTCTCCGAAGCTCCAGAGGGATATCTGGAGGTGGCATGACACTCTCGTGGGGAACCGGAGTTGAAGAAGAGATTCCCGGCTGCCAGGTGATCCGCGGGAGGGCACCTCCCCAGAGCGCAGTTTTGTTTGTCGTCTCGTGGCTTAAACAGGCCGCGAGAAACAGTCCGCAAAACATCAACAAGTCCAGTTTAAGAGACCACATTGCCGATTGAGGAAATGACACACCAACCAATTCCGATAACTTTCATCAAAAACGCACAACTGCTCGAGCATTACACGGTCGCACACTGCAGAGCGCCCCGGAAGTAGAATTTTTACCTCAATTGAAGTAGCAGTAAGTAGATAATAAATCTGAAAACAAGGTGAATAACCTGATAGAAGTTTTAAAATCTTGGTCAGATCAGAGAAATTTGCAGTGCACTTTCACTTTCAATACTTCATCAAGTTTAGGACTGAACCAGAACTGAACCAGGACTAGACCAGGACTAAACCAGGACTAAACCAGGACTAAACCAGGACTGAACCAGGGTTAAATCAGGATTAAATCGGGACTGAACCAGGACTAAACCAGGACTAAATCGGGACTGAACCAGGACTAAAACAGGTCTAAATTAGGACTTAACCAGGTCTAAACCAGGACTAAACCGGGACTGAACCAAGACTAAACCAGAATTGAACCAGGACTGAACCAGGTTTAAACCAGGACTAAACCAGGACTGAACTAGGACTAAACCAGGACTGAACCAGGACTAAACCAGGACTGAACCAAGACTAAACCAGAATTGAACCAGGACTGAACCAGGTTTAAACCAGGACTAAACCAGGACTGAACAAGGACTAAACCAGGACTAAACCAGGACTGAACCAAGACTAAACGAGAATTGAACCAGGACTGAACCAGGTTTAAACCAGGACTAAACCAGAGCTGAACCAGGACTAAAACAGGACTAAACCAGGACTGAACCAAGACTAAACCAGGACTGAACCAGGACTAATCTTGGACTTGTCCCTGAGTTACGCCTGTACCAAGATGGCTGCTTTGTTGACACATTTGTTCCAGTAGGCAGCGGTCGTCCATGCGAGATCTATCGTTCTTCATCAAGTTTAGTTGTAGAATTTTTATTGCGCGTTCATTAAATACATTCACTTTTAACACACTGTGGAAAAAATATGTATATTTTTAGACTTGAAAATGCACACAATACAATCCCAGTATTCCAGTGACAAACACAAATTTCCTGGGAGGATAACTCCGTGTTCAGCTGTTTGTCTTAGAGATTTGCATTCTCCCGTCACTCTCACTGTCTCCCCCTGCAGTCAGGTCAGTGCGTTCACAGTTGTGACGCTGGCGGCTAACGCGAACTGAACCTCCATAAATCACAGCAGCCTTTATCCTGTCAGAGCACAGATGGCCCCGCTGCCCGGATCACCTCAATTAAGACCTGCACCCAGCGCACGCCCACCCCACTCCCGCCCAGCACCCACCCAGAACCCGCCCAAACTCAGCCACTGGGGATGGAAAGGAGTTTGCATATGGATGAAAGAAATGGTAAAGGCTGCATTTATTTATAGGCTGTTGAATTTCCTCTGCGGAGAACAAAATAAATGAGTTTGAACTGATGCTTTGTGGTAGATCTTGCGTTCAGCCTCATGGCGTGTGTTAATACCGGCGTCATCTTGGTACGGGGGGGTTCATGGTCTAAGGTAAAGTTTTTTACAGTATCAGAGCGAAGAGCCGGATTTTGCGTCGCAACGAAGGTGAAAAACAAGTGGAATAAGAATAAGAAAGAGCAAAGCAAAACATTTCAGAGGTACGATTTTGTTTTGTAGGTCCATGATACTAAATGTGGTGTTTTGAACCCAGACTGACTCAACCCAGGACTAAAACAGGACTAAAGCAGAGCTGAACCAGGATTGAACTAGGACTAAACCAGGACTGAACCAGGACTAAATCAGGACAAAACCAGGTCTAAGCCAGGTCCAAACCAGGTCTAAACCAGGATTGAACTAGGACTAAACCAGGACTAAACCAGGACTGAACCAGGACTAAATCAGGACAAAACCAGGTCTAAGCCAGGTCCAAACCAGGTCTAAACCAGGACTAAAACAGGACTGAACCAGGACTAAACAAGAGCTGAACCAGGTCTAAACCAGGACTGAACCAGGACTAAACCAGGACAAAACCAGGTCTAAACCAGAGCTGAACCAGGAATAAACCAGGACTGAACCAGGACTAAATCAGGACAAAACCAGGTCTAAGCCAGGTCCAAACCAGGTCTAAACCAGGACTAAAACAGGACTGAACCAGGACTAAACCAGAGCTGAACCAGGTCTAAACCAGGACTGAACCAGGACAAAACCAGGTCTAAACCAGAGCTGAACCAGGACTAAAATAGGACTGAACCAGGACAGAACCAGGACAAAACTAGAACTAAACCAGGACTGAACCAGGACTAAACCAGAACTAAACCAAGACAAAACCAGGACTGATCTTGGACTTGTCCCTGACTGATGTTCATTCATTTAAAGCAGCGTTATGCCTGTACCAAGATGGTGACTTTGGCGACTCTGTTGACACATTCGTTCCTGTAGCCAGCAGTCGTCTGCGAGATCTACCGTTCTATATCTATGGTTCTGCATGGATGTCTATGGCAGAATGTTCAGCAGTTATGACGGTGACACAATACACAAATAAAAAAAATAAAAAAACACTGCCAAAAGTTTCAAATGTTCTGAAAACTTAACACATTTTCAGGAGATGTACTTTCTAAACTTTTATTTCTTTTTACTTTTTTGTTCATAATGTAAATTTTGTGTGAGGACTGCATTTAGAAAGTAGTTGTAGAGCCAATACTCGAAACGTTTACAGAAATGTGCTTTGTTTTCATTCAAATAAACATAAAACATAAGATAAAAACTACTGCAAACACTTATACTGTATTTTTTTGTATTATTACCTCTTTCTTTTACTTCTACTTCAGTCACAAACTGTATTTCACTAAGTCTCCTGTCCTCTCCTGTCCGGCCCTGCCCACAGCGCCCCCCACAGGAGCCGTTAGAGCGGTGCAGGATTAATAGCGAGGACGAGCCCCTTTCCCCCGGCCGGGCCCCTCACCACTAATCTGCAGTGTCACACTTAATGAGATTTTCAGTTTGTAAAAGAAGTGGAGCAATAAGTCCCGCGGTGCCCCCACTGTTCTGCAGAGGCGATGGGCTCGAACTGCACCATTTATTACTAAAGAGACGGGAGGAGGGGGAGAGGAAGAGGAAGAAAGGAGGAAGAGGAAGGAGAGAGGTACGATTCACAATGTACGCGTGATGTTTACTGATAAAGGCTCTGCGCCAAATAGTGATTAAAGTTCCGATATTACACCAAATTTACTCTTGTGCACTTTAAGTCATGTTATAATGTTACCTGTTCAAAAACAGACCCGGAGTTGTGTTTTTTTCATTCACGCGTTCATATCCGAAGCTCAAAATGCTCCGTTCCTCCTCATGATGTCGTGACGTGTTACTTTTGAAGTGAACAGCTCCTTTTTTACTTTTAGTTTGGTAGAGATCACTTAAAAATTAAAAAAATATAGAACAAAATATAGAATTAGTCCCCATTTTGATGTGGTCATTGTGCCCATTTATGGTCCACTGCACCACACAAAAGAACATATCCCTTAAAAAAGAATGTAGCCCTTAAAAAAGAACGTAGCCCTTAATCAAAGTAAATGGCGAAACTATTAAAAATGTTGATGAATACAGATACTTTGGCATCATTTTAGATAATAGACTAAGTTTTAAAAAACACATTAAAAAGGTTTTCCATAAAATAAAATATAATCTGCTTTTAGACCTTTAGATCCATATGAAATTCCCTGACAAAACAAGGAGCAAAAGTCTATTTAAATGCATCATACTCATGTAATCTTTGGTGTTTCATGCTGGCAAACCACAAAAAACCTTTAGAATCTCTTCATAAGCTCTTAAGATTCTAGATCAGAAACCACAAAAATATCATCACTATCAGATATTAACTAAACATAAAATGCTCAACTTTGACAATTAAATTAGCCAAACTAAGGTTATTCTTCAAGATTATCAATAATGTGGCACCAACAACACTGAAAAAGTTTGTCCATTTAACGTCTGATCTGACGGTCAGAACAACCAGGTCAACGTCAATGGCCAATGTATAATCTGCAAGGACAATCTGCATTTTCATTTAAAGCAGGGGCGTCAAACTCATTTTGGTCCCGGGGCCGTATACAACCTACTTTGATCCCAAAGGGGCCGGATCAGAAAACTCATGGTATATTTACCCTAAAAATAGCAATAAGTCCAAATATTTGTGCAGAGAAACACAAATCTGTTACAGAAATCTTTTTTATTTGATTTTATTGTACTAAATATTGTAATATTATGCTAGGTCAGGTAGCTTTGCTCTCACAGCAGCATCACTAACCTCTTGGCCCCTGGTAAAAACAGACGGCTGTTTCTTCAATTTCAGCAATAAATAGTTTATCTTCGGTCTTCTCAATTCTCCGTTCAAGTTATTATATTTTTCGCCATGCTGTCTCTCCTAGTGGCGTTTAATTTATTCCTTGAGCGCCGCCACTTGTTGCAAACACACCGAGCACAGGTTTCCCATTCACCTCCGTGAACAAATACGAATGAGTCAATTTTTCTTGGAAAATCCTGCACTCAGCTCCACTTTTCTTATTTTTGACATTTTGCTGATGAGGGTGTCATGGTCACAGTCAAAACGATCGTCCTTTAAGAGCGTTTGGAAAGAGGCAAGTCTTCATTTGTGCTGCTCTGGTGGGAGTCGGCCGCACACAGAAGTGCTGGAGATGCTGCTATGCAAAGCGGCGCAGAAAATTACCAGAAAAATCAGAAAATTTTAAGTATTTTAATAGAAAATCAGCTGAGGGCCAGATTAAAGGTCTTCGAGGGCCGGATCTGGCCCCCGGGCCGCATGTTTGACACCTGTGATTTAAAGCAATCACAGAATAAAACAAACTTCCAACCGAGCTGAAATTATGCAACGACTTTTAGCCTGGAAAGAGAGACTTGACATGAGAAGGGGACAGGGGAGGTATCGGGAAACAAGTTTGAATTATTTTAAAATGTATCAGCGACACTGTAAATATTAAAGTATATGCAATACTAAAGTCTGGTACAAAGCATCTTTTTATTTGTTGTGATTAATGCTCCTGTACATTGTCCCTGTCGAATAAATCAAATAAACAAAACTAAACTAAGATCTGAAATGATCCAAATGATTCTAGTGAAGGTGTGTGGAGTTTAAAAACACAGTGGAGCACTTCCTGTATTACCACGTGACATCACAAGGTGGAGCAGAGTGTTTTCTGTTTGAGAGAAGAACTCTAAACCTGAATATGCAGGGTTTGGGTGTTAAAAATGAATGAAGCAAAACATAACTCCAGGTTTGTTTGTGACAAGGAAATAACATTAGATCAGAAAATAGAGTAATATGGGCCCTTTAAGCATTTGCCATTGACAATTAACCATTTTCAACTGGACAAATGATTGGTATTTTCACTCAATAAATGTATTTATTGAGTGAATACATTTCTACATTCATCCAAGTAGCTTCTTCAGTTCTGACAGGGTTCTGTAAGATCTGTCTGCACCTAACACACTCGGCTGTAGTAGGAAATCAGAAAGGTTTTATTGCCATATGAGTGAACAGGTTCAGGAAATTGCTGCGGTACTTGGAGCGAAACATAGACACTACTAACCATGCAATTAATAAAATAAAATAAAGTAGAAACAATAAACTATATTGTTCTGAAGCTCTGAAAAGTCCATTTAAGCCGCCCTGAACAACCCTAAGATGTGGACTGTCATTTAAGTGGTATTTTATATAATCGTACCTGACCTTACTCTAATGTTACATCCTCATCAGAACCTGTTGTGGTGTTGTGTTTCGCATGTTTCAGGATCTTGTACATGTAGTATTTCATTTGCAGAACACTTGAAGCCCCGCCGACAAACCTCAGCATGTTCTAATAACACCTCTGATCATTTCACTGCTGAAAGAGCCGTTATTTTGCAGCCGAGGAACTTTGAATCTCGCTCACGTTGTGACACTTTTGAGGTTTAGGCCATGTTATAATGTTCCCTCCTCAAAAACACCTGGAGTTGTTTTGTTTCATTCACACATGTTTGAGTAACTCTTAGTTATTAGTCTCTCTACATCTCCAAAGCTCATAATACTCTGTTCCATTTTGTGATGTCATGAAGTGGTAGTTTTCCAATTAACAGCCCCTTTTACCTTTACTATTATAATTCTGTTTATTTTACTTATTGTATGTTTTATTCCACTGTAAATGTTGTGCAGCACTTTGCTAAGATTTGGCTGTTTTAAATGTGCTATGCAAATGTATTTGATTAATTATTATATTTAGTTCAGTAGAAATGGACAATTAGATTAGATTAGATTAGATTAGATTAGATTAGCCTTTATTGTCTCCCTTGGGAGAAATTTGTCTTGGGACAGGGGTACTCATGGCACATAGACATATAACATACAGCACACACACAGTGGACACATCAATTCATGCAGTTCAACATTTGATAATATTGCACCATTCCCATAATTAGCATATTTTGCACATTCCCTGGGGCCTAAAAGTGTAAAAGTGAGTATTGCACATTCCCTGGGGCCTTTCTGCCTAAGGTGCCAAAGGACATTGCACACTCCCTGAAGCCTACAACTGTCTGTGAAAAAAAAAAAAAAAATTGCACATTCCCTGAAGCCTATTCACTGTAAGTGCTCAAAAATATTGCACCTTCCCTGGAGCCTATGGAGCCTACCTATGAGCAGTATTGCATATTCCCCAAAGCCTATGTGCAAATAATATTGCACAGTCCCTGATGGCCATACAGTAATACAGTAGAGCATTATTTCTTCAAGTTCAGCAAGGAAATAGAAAGGGGAATAAAAGAGTGCTTGAACCTGTTTAATTCAATTCAATTTATTTTTGTAGCGCCCAAAATCACAACAACAGTTGCCTCTAAAGGCGTTCCAAGATTTGGATGAGCAAAACATACACACAGACATATCAAAACAGGAATAAACAACATTCATGTAAGGCACCAAATGAAACATTGTCCAGTCATCCCCTGTTCTTAGACCCTCCTTCTCAGCAAGGAAAAACTCCAAAAAACCCAGGGTCCTGGGAAAAAGAAGAAACCTCGGGGAGAACTACAGTGAAGGAGAGATCCACTCCCATTTAGCCTGCTGGTTGGGGCCCTGTACCTTCTTCCTGAGGGCATTAATTCAAATTGGTTGTGGAGGATGTGAGTCGGGTCATTACATATTTTACTCCCCAGTTTCACTAGCGTCTCTTGAAAGATCTCCTGAAGAGGACGGGGGGCCATGCCAATTATTTTACCCGCCCTTTTAGTCAAGCTTAAGATTTGATCTTTCAATTTGACAGATGCCAAACCAGGTAGACATCCCATAACGAATAATAGACTCAATACATGCTCGATAAAAAAGAAGCATTACATTTTTGTCCAATTCCAGGGCTAAAATCAACAAAATGATTTTAATCAATGTGTATAGAGTTAGAGCGTTTCCCCCATCAACTCCAAACATGCAGCACCCCTATGAACTAACATGAAGAACCATGACATCCACCCTCCTGTGGGCTTCACTCACAGAGGGGTTCATGGGGGGGTCAGGTGCTATGAGGATTGGGCAGGAAGATGCCCCCGCGACCCAGATGGATTAAGATGGATGGATGGTGTATAGAGTTTAAAAACACAAAGGAGCACTTCCTATTTTACCCCATGGGCTCGCAGGGTGGAACAGAGTGTTTTCTGATTGAGAGAAGAGCTCTTTCATTTATTACACTTTAATGGAAGATAATTTGTTTCATCAGATTTTGAATTTTAAACGCTGTTGAATTTCTCTCACCACAGCCGCTCTCTCTCCTCTTCAAACATCATTACGCTCAGAGATTTCCATCCACACACAGCGAGGAAGAAGAAAACAACCTGACTGACGCTTCGTGTGATGTTGAGCCCAAAAGTTTGTGATGGAGACGTTGTATTGAACGCCAAGAGTCAAGAGGGGACGAGGCGCTGAAGAGGAGAAAGTTCTGCTTGAGGCCGAAGTCAGACTTTCACGGAGGAGACGGTAAAGCCCAATTTATGGTTCTGCATCAAAACGTGTTTGAGTCAACGTGCACCTCTTACGCACTGTGTCGACTGTCACCTCCCAAACTTTCTAACTACACGTCAAAATGATGCAGACAATAAAAGGAAGACAACAATGGCTGTGATGGTCCTCTCCACCGCTCTGCCGCTCTATGTGATCATACCAGCTCGTCAAAGTCTGATCTCATCAGATCTCAGAAGCTCAGCAGGGCCGGGCCTGGTTAGTACTTGGATGGGAGACCACTGGGAATTCCAGGTGCCACAGTGGGGCGCCAGTCACAAAAAACAGCTGCTGTGTCCTTAGGCAAGACACTTCACCCACATTGCCTAGTATGAAAGTGGTGTGTGCGTGGCAGGACTCCCTTGAAAAAGAGATTAGGGTAAATTTCCTGGGTAAATAAAGGTTAAAAAAAAATAATAATAAAATTCCGGTACTCCGCTCATTATATACTTTGAGTAATATGTTTAATGCAGCTTTGCACACATTTGTTACCTTTCACAGAAACAAAACTTAAAACCACATGGCTCATTTGCATAAACTATAAATGCTGAAAAAAAAAAAAAACAGCTCGTGCGCTGATGCGATCGAACTTGCTGTAAAGTTTGGTTTGATCAGAACTTGTGCCTCATCTTCAAATATAAAGCTGCTCTTCTGTTTCTGGTTTAGGTGCAAGTTACAAAATAATTCTTAATTAGTCACTGTAATACTGTTTACCCTGGGAAAATGCTGAGAAGGTTTAACGGTATCAACATTTGGATACCGCCCGACTCTAGTGAATATTTAAAATATGACATTTTTATTTTAACTTTGTAACATATTGAAAACATATTCTTAAAATTTCAGCAACTAAAATTCAGAATAAAAACAACAAAAATTTCAGAGTTAAAAAAAATCAGCAGTATTTAAAATTCATAGTCTAATGGAACAAATGATCTTCCATACTCTTTCGTCACTCCTCTTTCGTAGCAATCCTGTAAGAATAAGACACTAAACACTGTAAATGATGCATTGAATCCATGTTTTGTAATCGGTATCGAGTTATCTGTCAATAGTGATACATTCTAATTCCATTTATCATCGTTTCATCAGCGTCTCCACGTTAACACCGCTCTCCAATCACCGATAACCATCAACCTTCTCACATTTAATTGCAAGGACTAATTTCTTGTAATAAATGGAACGCTGCGTTTGCAAATTGGCACAACACAATAATTCTGTGTTCATCAGACTAATGTTGTTATGCATATTTATGTCACTTTTCTTTGCGTCTTGTCATCTGTACAGACGCACACAATGGGGTAATTATGGAAGCGGACGGCGGTAATAACAAAGAGAGGAGCGTACAGTAGCAGTGACGCAGTTTAAATAAGGTTCAAAACAATAGCTGTGACACTTTATAATAGCTACAGATTTAAAACATGCACAAACACTTAATTCATGAAGAACAAATAGTTTAATTCAGAAGGATTCATGTTTCTTAACACCAACATCAGCACCAGCAGCTGTTCTGGTACCACTATGCGTTTAATCAGATTTGGGTAGTTACGTTCAATCACTGGACTTTTAAGAATAGTTTTCATACTATGTACTATAAACCTTCTGGACAAACAGGAAGTTATTTTGTTTGAAAAATATGTTTTTAGATAAGTTTGGGCTACTATTCCCGCTGTGACTGAATCTTTTTGTTGACAATATTAAAAGAACACTTGTCTTTTTTGTACCACTCCTGTGACATTTAACTATACTGCAAAGGTAAAATATAGAAGCGATAAGTGGAAATATTATCACAACAGGAAAAATACCTGCTGTCTCCATCCACGTAACCATGGAAACGCATAGCAACCACTGCTTAATAATGTCCAGAGTCCATTTTACCTTTGAGAATAAACCACGACAACAGGCGTCACAGCCAGTGCAGACCTCAGACCAGACCTGAGACCGGAGACCAGACCTGAGACAAGACCAGAGACCTGGCCTCAGACCAGACCAGAGACCGGACTAAAAACCAGAGACCAGACCAGAGACTGGAGACCAGAGCAAAGAACAAACTAGAGACTGGATTAGAGACCAGAGTCTGGACCAGAGACCAGACCAGAGACCAGACCAGAGACCAGACCAGAGACCAGACCAGAGACCAGAGACTGGACTAGAGACCAGAGAATGGAGTAGAGACCAGATCAGAGACCTGGCCTCAGACCAGACCAGAGACCGGATTAGAAACCAGAGACCAGACCAGAGACTGGAGACCAGAGCAAAGAACAAACCAGAGCCTGGATTAGAGACCAGACCGGACCAGAGACCAGAACAGGGGACATATGAGAGAGGGAGACCTTTGAAATCCAAATATCACCGGAGCACTCACTGCTCCTCGATCTTTGCAAAGAAAATTGGCATTTGTTGAATTTACTTGAAAATCCATTTTGATTTTATGCATCATTTGGACGATATTCTGAGGACTTTTGATCATATAGAGTATTTTTATTATGTCAAACTGTTAATATTTGAAACGATTTCCTAACAGACTCCACCACTAAATGTAAATTGCTGTGGAAAAATTATCTTCTTATCTTCTTTTCTTTTATTTGTCAACTTAAGAAATGGAGAATGACAATTCTACCTGTGACGCAACAATCTGTGGAAAATTCACACAGACTGATTTGTGTTTGCCCAGAGAAGATGGCCTCATGAACAGGATTATCGGAACAACTGTGAGCAAAATACAACCCAGATGCAGGACGACAATATAGCATGGTAAAAAGCAAAAATCTTTGCAAAGTATGTGAGGAATTGTTAATTGTTGACCATAAATTAGAGGAAGAGTACGTAGCCTGGACTTAAAAAGGCGATTACAATCACAACTGAACCTGTGTCCCCAATGCTTTACTCTGCAGATAGAGGACATCTGTCTACATCCCCAAAGCTCAAAACGCTCTGTTGCACCTTGTGATGTCATGAAGCTGTAGTGCTGAAGTTAACAGCTCCTTTTACCTTTCGTTCAGTAGAGATGGACAATTCCAGGTCTGAAACTGTCCAAATTATTCTATTGGAGATGTTTAACAACACAATGGAGCACTTCCTGTATTACCACATGACATCACAAGTTGGAATAGAGTGTTTTGAGAGAAGAACCCAGTCTAAATATGCAGGGTTTGTATGTTAAACATGTGTGAATGAAACAAAACACAGCTCCAGGTCTGTTTTTGATGAGAAAACTACATTATAACAGATACGAAACAGCGTAATAAACCCTCTCTCCCCGGTCCTCATCACTATGCACGCTCTCTGACTGAAATCAAATTAAACTTCACATAATCCGATATCTTTTTGCTTGCTTTGACCCCAGCGGACCTCGTCTCAGGCGTCGACAAGCCCTGATCGATATCATATAAACCGCGCGCAGGGTTCAGGGTCAATGGGACAGTGCGGTATCGGCAGAGTATAATTACATTTGAAAAGGGTCCTTTAGTTTGTCACATCGGGGCATTGATTTTGGGCTGATGGGACTGCGTGTTATGGAGAGAACAGGGCAGAAAATGCACTTTTACTGAATCAGGAGTTCTTAATGAAGCTGTGGAGAGAGACGGGAGAGAGGCAAAGAATTTTTAGTGAGATTTAACGACGAAAATGGACTTTAAGGGCTCTTAGGCTATTTTCTGTTATAATGTTTCATCATGAAAAACAGACCTGGAGTTGTGTTTTGTTTCATTCACACATGTTTAACACACAAACCCTGCAGATTTAGACTTTTTTTCTAAAACTCCATACACCTTTGCTAGAATAATGGATGATTTCAGCCCTACAATTGCCAAACTCTACTGAACAAAAGGTAAACGGGAGCTGTTAACTTGAAAACTACCACTAACACAACATTTTGAGCTTTGGAGATGTAGACAGACTAATAATGAAGTGTTACTGAAGCATGAATGAAACAAAACACAACTTTAGATATGCTTTTGATGAGGTAACAATATTATAATATAAATTAAAGCTCACAAGAGTCATTTTTAGTCAGAAAATAGATGTTAGACAGTACAGGGTGAAAGTAAGACATGTGACTAAACCATAATCTGTGTATCATTCGTTCGTTTGTCGAAGAAAAATAAATAAATAAAAATTTTCTTCATTATTTGTCTCCGAAACCAAAATGAAAAAATTTATAAAGCTACAGATAGCGGCCGTTTCCCGTTTTCCGAACCAACCTCCTGGTCCTGATATCCAGTGTGGAGCATCTGCGTATGCCGTGGCATTAACGGACCAGGACTGGACCAGGACTAAACCAGGACTGAACCAGGTCTAAACCAGGGCTAAACCAGGACTGAACCAGAACTGAACCAGGTCTAAACCAGGACTAAACCAGAACTGAACCAGGTCTAAACCAGGACTGAAACAGGTCCAAACAAACCAGGTCTAAACCAAGACTAAACCAGGTCTAAACCAGGGCTAAACTAGGACTGAACCAGGTCTAAACCAGGTCTAAACCAGGTCTACACCAGGACTGAACCAGGTCTACACCAGGACAGAACCAGGTGTAAACCAGGTCTAAACCAGGGCTAAACTAGGACTGAACCAGGTCTAAACCAGGTCTACACCAGGACTGAACCAGGTGTAAACCAGGTCTAAACCAGGACTGAACCAGGACTCAGTGTTTCCTGCAGGAAATCGGTTTGTCAAGGTGGTGACTGGGGAGAGGTGGCAGAGATACTGTGCCCACGAAAGTGAGTAGAGGGGGGGTCAGTTCTAGTCAGGTCAATTTTAGTCCTGGTTTAGTCCTGGTTCAGTCCTGGTTTGGGCTCGGCGGTCCTCTCATGATCCTCTATACGCAGACGCTCCAGACTGGATATTAGGACCAGGAGTTTGGTTCAGAAAACGGGAAACGGCCACTATCCATTTTTTCCATTATTCATTTAAACACAAAATCGAAAACAAAACAACAACAAAAAACAAATCGTTATTTTTTTCATTTTCTTATTTTTGGTTTTATATTGAAAAACAAATGAACGAATGATCCACGGATTCACCATCACCATGTTTAGCCCTTTGTGTGTCTGAATGGCAAAAGGAGAAATTCACTTTGTCAACTGGACAAAAGTTAATTTTGGTCACTTCTGGTCAGAAATCTGGAGGACAGGACCTTATATCTGCCTGAAGGGAGGAGCTAGCTACAATGAAACTACTCTGAAACTTTTCTTTGTCGTTAGCTCCTCCTTTTACACACAGAAAGTCTGAACGTTTTGAACAGATGTCTGCTTACATTCCCCACCATATGGAAAAAAAAATATTAATTTCTAGATTAATTTCTAGATTAATTTCTAGAATATAGAATAATTTTACTCACACATGCACGAATCTACCCAAATAAAACTGTGAGAAACACTGTGATAATCATATACTAGTAAATACATGTTTCTTTTTGGCATTATTTTCCTCGTCTGAACCTGCAGAAGTGTGAACAATCAGAGAGAAATCAGATAACTCACGTCAGTTGTTACTGTTTACGTGACATTTCAGTAATCTGATAATTCCGGAAATATTGTTAATATCGTGGAAAACGCTCTCGCATGCTCGTCTTGCAAAGGGACATTTGTCATTTCCTATTTTCTGCTTTCTAAACGGCAGATTCCTCCACATCTCGATAATGGACATGATAATCCTCATTCCTGACCCCTAATCCCTTCTTCTGGCTCTGCTAATGGTCAAATCATAGTGAAATCTCTCTTCACACAGCCTGACGGAGGTGATTTCATGCTTCTTCATCCCTCTCCTCCTCTTCTCCTCCCTTCTTACTCTCTACCTGTCTGTCTCTCCTCCCCTCTCTGCAGTCCCTCACCTCTTCTCTTTGTGGCCCCCCTCCTCCCTTCTCCCTCTCTACCTCTCCTCTGTCTTTCTCCATTTGTCTGTCCCTCCTCTCCTCCCATCTCCTGGGTCCTTCTCCTTCCCAGAGTCCATCTCCTCTTCTCTCTACAGTCCCTCTCTTCCCCTCTGACCCATCTCCTCCCTGTGGTTCCTCTCCTCTTTGTGGGCACCCTCCTCCCTTCTCCCTCTCTACCTCTCCTCTGTCTCTCTTCCCGTCCGCCCTCTGTCTGCCCCTCCTCTCCTCCCCTCTCTGCAGTCCTTCTCCTCTTCTCTTTATGGCTGCCCTCCTCGCTTCTCCCTCTCCACCACTCCTCTGTCTCTCTTCACCTCTCCCTCTGTCTGTTCCTCTTTTCCTCCCTTCTCTGTGATCTCTCTCCTTCCATCTCCCTCTCTATCTGTCTGTTCCTCCTTTCCTCCCATCTCCTCGCTTTCTCTTGTCCACAAGGTCCATCTCCTCTTCCATCTGTTGTCCCTCTCCTCCCCTCTCCTCGGTCCCTCTCCTTCCATCTCCCTCTCTATCTCTGTTCCTCCTCCCCTCTCCTTGGTCCCTCTCCTTCCATCTCCCTCTCTATCTCTGTTCCTCCTCCCCTCTCCTCGGCCTCTCTCCTTCCATCTCCATTTCTACCTGTCTCTTCCTCTTCTCCTCCCCTCTTCTCGGTTCTTCTCCTCTCCACAGTCCATCTCCTCCTCTCTCTGTGGTCCGTCTCCTCTTCTCTTTATGGCTGCCTTCCTCCCTTCTTCCAGCCCACCCCTCCTCTGTCTCTCTTCCCCTCTCCATCTGTCTGTCCCTCCTTTCCTCCCTTCTCTGTGGTCCCTCTCCTTCCATCTCCCTCTCTACCTGTCTCTTCCTCTTCTCCCCTCCTCGGTTCTTCCCCTCCTCAGACTTCATCTCTTCCTCGCTCTGAGGTCCCTCTCTATCTGTCTGTCTCTCCTCTCTTCTCCTCTCAACTGTCCATCTCCTCCCCGTTACTTTCCTCTCCTCTTCACGATCACCCTCCTCCTTTTTCCCTCTCTACCTCTCCGCTGTCCCTCTGTCATCCCTCTCCTTCCATCTCCCTCTCTACCTGTCTCTTCTTCTCGTCCCCTCTCCTCGGTCCCTCTCCTCCCCAGAGTTCATCTCCTCCTCTCCTCTTTGTGGTCGCCCTCCTCCCTCCTCCCTTCTCCCTCTCTCCATCCCTCCTCTCTCTGTGGTCCTTGTACCTGGGCACTAATTGGCCTGTAATTCTGTATCTGATGCGGCCGATTCGCTTTAGTCGCCGCCGGACGCAGAGGAAGCTGCTGGAGCTCTTTATCACAGCATCGTGGGAGGTAATGGACCACAGACCAAACGCATTTCTGAAGCCACAGGAAGAGTGAACATGAGGAAAGATACAGGAGGAAAAGGACTGGTGCAGATGTAAAGGGGGAATAGGCTGGGTTCATTTAACACAATATTCTGGACGTCTCGCAGTTTAAAATTCTGGAAGAGGACAGGTGGGAACTCTGTGTTAAAAACTGCAGATGTTTTGACCTGGTTCATGTTTATTGTCTCTTTTTGCTACCTTTTTTCCCACTGTTATTTCCTGTAAACTTGCTCAAGATCTGGAGATGGGTCCTTGGGCTCTACACTGCAGCATTGCTCCTGAGGACAAGGCCCAGCAACAGTGAAGGACGGGTCAAATGCATAGGACAAATAAAGTAAACCTTAACTTCACCTTTTTCTTCATGCCCAGGCCAGACATTTTCCCTGAACAATCCATAATTCTCTCTTTAGAGCGGAGCTGTTGCTGCATCTGCCATAACTAATCATCACATCTAAAAGCAATTTTAGCAAGTTTGGAAGCAAGTTTAGCTCCACCTTCAGAGGAAATCTGAGCATGGACATTATCAGAATTGGATTCCCATGACATCTCCGGGGTGAAAAGAGCATTTTATGCTTTGGAGAGGGAGACACTTTGAATCTGCAGGATTACTTAAAGTAAAATTGGTTTTGCTCCAGTTCAGATATATTGTAAGAGCAGCTCCTGGGGGTGAAATGAGACTGATGTGTGTCTGCAAGTGTTGAGCTATTTTTATCCACAAAACAGGAAGTAGCACTGGTAAAGCTCTTATAAACTCATTGCGGAAAATAATTAGGATGCTTGAAGTGGAAATGTAAACTGAAAAACCAAAGAAAATTAAGTCAATCTGTTTTTTTGTAGTAATAAATCATAAGTCATAAAACTAAAGTATGTCGTCTTTAAACATGGACACACACAAACTCCACACAATTCAAACCCGTCTTGTTGTGATGCTAACCACTCTGCCACTGCCGCCTTGTAACCAGATAACCCTTTTACTTCTCCTGACTTTATACTTGACTTTCTTAAAATGCCAGGGTGCAGAGCTCTTCAGATTAAGTGTTTAAATAAAAGCCTTTTGCGTTGTTCCCCCTGATAGTGGAACAAAAGCTGAGCGCACCTGCCCCATTGTCCCGCATGAGACAGGGCCCTTTGTGCAATTAATGTCCACTTAAAGCGCGCTTTGTTCTGGCCCTGGCCTTCAGCGGGAGGGCTCCAGCGTTACTCATGCTGGACAGTGGAGTGACGGACAATGAGAGGAGGAAATGTGCTGTAATTTAACAAAGAAGAGAAGAGCTATTTGGGGTTCACCTGCTGTCAGGGTCCAGAATTAGAGCAGTCTTGTAGAAAGGGTTGTAAAAGGTCATGGATTAAAAGCACTGGGGAACTTGGTGAAGGTCATGCCACAAGCTCCATGGATGTGTTCTTGGTTAGTTAAAGTACACTTTATTGTCCTTTGCATTAGGATTGGGCGGTAATACGGTAATACAGTATCCTGCGGTATCAAAAAGTATCAACAGTATCAGTTTCATTACCGTCCGTTTTAAAAAATCTGCATAAGGACCTAAAACCACAGCAGGACTTTCTCCCCTCCGCTCTCTCTCCTCTTCAAACGTCGTTACGCTCGGAGATTTCCATCCACACGCAGCGAGGAAGAAGAAAAAAACCTGACTGACGCTTTGTGTGTGACGTCGAGCTGAAAAGTTTGTGATGGAGACGTTTTATTGAAAGTTGAGGGTCAAGAGGGGACGAGGCGCTGAAGAGGAGAAAGTTCCTGCTTGAGGACGAAGTCAGACTTTCACGGAGGAGACGGTAAAGCCCAATTTATGGTTCTGCATCTAAATATGTTTGCGTCGACCGCCGTGCACTTCCAAAACTTTCTAACTACCTGTCAAAATGAGGCGGACAGCGAAGGGAAGCCACGCAGACAATAAGCGCGGTGATTGGTCCCCTCCACCGCTCTACATTTCTAGTGCTCGGCTCATTATAGACTTTGAGTAATAATGTGTTTAATGCGGCTTTGCGCACATTTGTTTTGAAACTAAACTTAAAACTACATCCTAATTTGCATAAACTATAAATGCTGAAAAAAAAAACCCAGCTTGTGCGCTGATGCATCTTCAAATATAATGCTGCTCTTCTATTTCTGAATGGTTTAGGCACAAGCTACAAAATAATTCTTAATTAGTCACGATAATACCATATACCCCATAAAATGCTGAGAAGGTTTAACGATATCAAAATTTGGATACCGCCCAGCCCTACTCTGCATTTCTTTGTCCTCTCCATTTGACCCAGTCCTTCACTGCTGCTATGACAAATACACTGCAGCACCTGATCATCTCCAGATCTTGACCTCGTCTCGGTCAGAACTGCTTTAGCTGCAGGACTTTACTAGTTGTGGAAGGTTTGGGTTGATCGGGGAAACCAGAATGCCCAGGAGTCAAACCTGCTGAACCTTCTTTTTTTAGATCACTAATCTCTTTTTCAAGGGAGTCCTGGCCAAGACAGCAGCACAACAATTCAGAATATTACAGGGCACATTTCAAGAAACAATTTCATAAGACTATTTCAAACATTCCCAAACCTTTGAGCAATAGTCTAAACTGTCCTATTGGAGCCAGTTCTTTTAATATCCAGTCTTTTTGTAAATTGTTCCATGTTGTTCCAGCTTCTGTGCAAATATGCAGTACAGACATTAGCCGTGATTCTTGAGAGCGTAAAGAACACTGTGCAGTCCAGCCGCTCATGGTTGAAAGGTTGAATTCTTACCCTGTTCCATAGTTTGGCTTTAAACTTGCAAACTCGCAGGTGATGGCACATGGCCGAGCTGTTCAGTTCTGTGGAGAGGCAACGCTGCTGACGATGAGAAAAAGCACATCGCGAGACGGATAACGCCATGTGGAGGATTTCAGGCAAAGCGATAACACACAAGAGTCAGGTGGTGGACCCGGAATCAGAATTTTGCCTTTGTGGGATTCATAAAGTTTGAATTAAGTTAAAACCACATCTTTAAAATCTCTAATCTAAAGCTATACACAAAAAAAACATATATCTTTTAGTTACTTTATTATTAGTTTGTACGACCATAAACGGGAAAAAAAATCCTTAAGTTCTTTATTCTCATTTTGCTTATTTTGATATGATCGTTAAAGATAAACTTCTGTTCCTTCTTTATCATTATTATTAGTTTGTACGACCAAACTGTGTATTTTATTTTCCTATATGTTAATATTTGTTAAGCTCCGTGATCAATGTACATAAGAAACCACATCATTTTTAAATTTTTGAAACTGTCATGAACAGAAGTGGATTAATATTCTAAGTTTTTCTTCTTCCTGCTCCTTTTTGAGAAATGCATGTCAGAATTCGATATATCACAGTATATCCCAATACTAAACAATGGATGTTATGTTACAATTTATTAATTATTACTTGTAATAATATTGTCAAATACACCTTCACAAAAACCAAATTGTATGAAATGTAATGTATTACCTTTATTAAATTATGAACAGTGAATGCAACTGATGAATTTTAGTGAAATATATTATTTAAAAAATTGATTCAGATGCATTTTGAACTGATTTAGGAATTGTGCAATATCACGATATATCACTGAATCGATTTTTTCTTACACCCCTAATATGTAGTATGTGTATGATTATTATTTCTCTCTTGGCACAAACTCGAAATAAAAACAAATAAAAAAGCAGGAAAGCTGAATTTCTGTTTTAGCCCATTACAGGGGACTGGATTTTGCATGTTCTCCCTGTGTCTGGGCGGCTATTAAAAAGTTACCAACAGATTCATAAGAAATGTATTTGAAAAACGAGGTGACGCCATCAGATGCCAAATGGCTGGTCAGACCCGTACGTTTAATGCCACACTGTGGAACATTTCAGGGGCAAATATGAAAACAAACACGTGATAAAGCACCAGATCTGAAGATGGGCTAAATCCTGAGTACACACTTCTACGTAATTAAAAATAAATGACGAAAACCTCATTTAAAAAGTCTATTGGAAAGAAAATACCACAACTACAAACTTACTACCTAAATCTCTTTTTAATCTACAGACGCTGACATCTGTGGACCTTCTCCTGCATTATCATTATTTATTACTACTGCTTCCCAAAACTTCAGCAACTACTCATCAAAGTAAAATATTTTTTCTGTATTTTCGTGTGTTATTCTTTACAGTCTGCAGCGATGGAGGGAAACATTTGGATCTCAGCCTCCACAGTGTGTGCAGAGCTTTTACGACGCTACACTGAACCTTAAATGGCGTCGGTTCCAGTGTGCGGGCGCGCAGGGGTCAGCCGAGAAAACGCATTTGTGAGAGAAACTTTACATTAAGCTACACGAGGAGCGCTCTGGAAGTGTTCCAGTGACTAAAATAGAAGCGGGGGATGAAAGTTGTGTTAAGAAAGTTATTTTGAAAGTTTTGAGTCAAAGTTTATCCGTGATTTTTTGCTTTTATCCATTTCTTATTTTGGTTTTGTCTCAGATTTTGTTCCTATTTTCCCGTGTGAAGCTAAAATTAGAGAATAACCTAACCTGATTTAATTTAATAGTTAAAAATATAGTTTTTTTCCCTAACTTTGAAATACTAATCTGTTTTTTTGACAGTCTGTGCTCATTTGGACTCGAAATATTAATTTTGATTTTTGCCTTTTTAAAGTACATTTTCTAGTTTTAAAGCCCCACCAGGTAACATTTTACGCAAAAATAAATAAATACATGAACAAATCAGCTATACATTCACATAAAAACTGCTGCTTATGTAGAGCAGGCTTGCCTCTTCACAGACCTGACTCATAACGGGTTAGGGTTAGGGTCATGTTGCCTTGGAAACGTATTCATTTCCCTGCATTTTCCACACTGTTGCTATTCATTTCCATGGAAAATATTACATTTCTATACATGGATTACAAATGACGTGCTCACCAGCTGAAATGTTACATAATAGGGCTTTAAAGTGGACTTATTTATTTTTGTTTTATTTCCTTTTAAACATTGGTCACCTTGGGATTAGTAGTTTTTTTTTAATTTTTAACAACATACAAACAAAACAAAAAAAATACAAGAAAAATCTTTGGAAAACTGCACCTCTGTTTCCAGTTAGATATTTACTGTAGATGTTGGAGCACCCCCTGCTGTCAGCAACGGGAATGAACAATGAACGTGACGGCTTTGCTGATAAAACCATGTTTTTTGTGAACACAATCTGAAGACAACGCAAATCCAGAGACGATTTATGTTCTTTAAAACTACACAGGAGAAGTCTGGATTTTTACCTGTGATGTAACAATCCGGGTAAATTTCAAAACTGAATGATTTATAACCCTTAGAACAAGATCATCATAAACGTTCATAAACAGGCTTAAAGGTGCATTGAGTAACTTCTGTCAAATACTTTTCTCAATGGAGATGGTATTCGTTTGTCTGAAATGTTTCACAGTGTGGCATTAAACGCATTTGTCTTCCATTCATTCAGTTATGGGCACTTTTATTGCTCGAAATACACGCGCAGCTACAGTCAGCGGGCCCTCCTCTGCACAGATCTGACCCGTGTCTTCATATAGTGTTGTCTTCTGCTTGTTTCCATAGCGATACTTCAGTTCAATACCATAGTGTGAAACATTCCAAGCAAAGAAAAGAAAAGAAAACCATTAACCGGAAGTTCCACAACCATAAAGTGGCGCATTTTCGGCCGTTGTGAAAAAAGTCTATGAGCGGAGCAGCCACGTTTATTGTTCATTTCTGTTTCGGACAGCAGGGGGCGCTCCAACATCGACATATCTGATTGGAAACAGAGGTGTAGTTTTCCAAATATTTTAGTTTGTATTTTCTTTCTTTATTTGTATTTTGTTAGAAAATGTGAAATACTAATTCCAAGGTGACCCATGTTTAAAAGGAAATGAAATAAAAATATGTCCACTTTAAAGCCCTATTATGTAACATTTCAGGTGATGAGCATGTCATTTGTAATCCATGTATGGAAATGTAAAATCCTGCATAATGAGATAAAATGCAATACTGTGGAAAATGCGAGCAAATTAATACGTTTCCTAGGCAACAAGCAATTAGTAGGCCATGTTATGAGTCAGATCTGTGAAATATAAAGTAAGCAGCAGTTTTTATGTGAACGTATAGTCGATTTGTTCTTTTTCTGGTTGTTTTTTGTCTACAATGTGACCTGTTGTGCATCTCAAACTGAAAATGTGCATCATTTGTGTGTTTTTAGTCTAACAAATGTGCGTAAAGCTGGATTTTGTATTTGTTATTTAACCTGTATTTGTGTCCACATAAAACCTTTCAGTTCCTGAAGGGCTCCGACATTTGGCTCCAACTCACCGTTCCCTAAAACCCAACTGCACCGCTCTGGGCTAAGCCTGGATGGAACTGGCATTTCCTAATCCTTTTCCTCTCTTCCTCCCCTCTTCCTCCCCCCGTTTTCCAAACCAAATCCTCCGCGAGCGCTCGAAACGGCTAATTCTACCGTCGGGGTTAAAACGATGCAAAAACTCGCTCAAACGTTTAGCGATTACGACAAACGCTCACAGACTCAGAGGTGTCCGCAGAACGACAGCTGTTTGTGGATTAGCCGCCGGCGGGTTAATAATACGAGTTTGTGTGTTCCAGTGTTGTGTGCGACGTGTAATGTGGGGATGTCGTTGTCTCGATGCGTTTGCTGGACAAGAAATAAGAAATTAGCGCGTCACAATTCAAAGCAGAGGAAGTATTAAGACGTGTTACGCTAAATCTACTCTGAGGTGACGTGTTTTATCAGCAAAAGACATAACCGGGATTTTGGTTTTATACAGAAATGTTTAAAAGTCACATTTCATAAAATATTTCAGGGAGTGATAAAGACGAACGCCGCAAGAAATGTTGGAGTTTTCGTGTGTTTGTGGCAGTGTCTTTCGTTTTTTCAACAGTGCTGCTAATCTGTCGTTTCAAAATGTTTCACTACCTATTTTGGCCAACAGAGGGCGCCAGAAATCAAATGCAAGATTTACCATGATTACAGATGATTGAAATACAAGAAACGACAATATTACGGTGTGGGAAATGTACCCAAAAAAAAGGAAGAAAGAAAGAATGTGAAAAGAAAACAAAAGAAAGAAAAGAAAGAAAGAAAAAGAAAGTGAAAAGAAAAGAGAAGATAAAAAGAAAAAGAAAAATGAAAGAAAGAGAATTAAAAGCAAGAAAGAAAGAGAGAAAGAGAAAAGAAAGAAAGCACAAAGAAGTCCAAAATAGTATACAACAAAAAGAAAGAGAAAAGAAAGCAATAGATAAGAAAGAAAGAACGAAAGAAAGAAAAGAAAGAGGGAAAAAGAAAGAGAAAAAAGAAAGAAAGTGAAAAGAAAAGTCCAAAATAGTACGCAACAAAAAAGAAAGAGAAAAGAAAGCAATAGAAAAGCAAGAATAGAAAGAGAAAAAAAGAAAGAGGAAAAAGAAAGAGAGAAAAGAAAGAAAGAGAAAAGAAAAGTCCCAAACAGTATGCAACAAAAAAGAAAAAAAGAGGAATCAAAGAGAAAAGAAAGAAAAGAAAGAAAGAAAAAAGAAAGAAAGAAAGAAAGACAGAACAAAGAAGGAAAAGTCCCAAATAGTATGCAACAAAAAAGAAAGAAAAAGAAAAGTCCAAAACAGGCAGATCTGAACCAGCTTCTCTTTGGTTGGAGGGTGAACCTGACCCACTGTGAGCCACAGAGTTCCTGTTTGAGAACTTTGAACCAAAAGCCCATTCACCAGTTCACACTCACTCATACATTCATACGTGCACATACAGCGGAGAACAGTGTCTCGCCCCAGGACACAAGGTCAGTCGTGTTTCAGCAGTTTTCAGCACCAAGACCAAAGTATTTCAAGACAGAACTGGTAAATTTCAATTATTACAGTTTTATATTCTTGTTTTAATCATTTTTATGCCAAAATCATCCTGCAAAACCATTAATTATGCTAAAGCGAGTTTTCATTATAGTATAGTTATAACAATTCCCTCATCAAAAACGCCTGAAGAGGTTTCAGATCATTCATGCAGGGCTGAGTAATCTAGTGATCTCTCTCTATTTGAAAGCTCCTTGCAGTGCACTGAAGGAGGTGGTGACTCAGCATAGAGAGCAAAGTGAGGGGAACTGTTAAGAACAAAATTAAACAGTGAAAATAACTTTTTATAGGTGTGAAAGCACTTTATCCCCAAAGAAACCAATTCAATCCACTTTATTTCCTGTATCCAGCACATTTTATAAACAAAGTGCTGCACAGACAAATGAATACAAAAACTCCAGTAAATCATAAATCAAAACAATAAATAAAAAGTGTTAAAATGCAAATAAAATAAATAATAAATAAATGAAATAATAAAATAAATTAATAAAATAAAAACTAAATAAATACAATTAAATAAAAGACACAGAGGACTTTACAAAGTGTAATTTTCCCTCTTTACCAATATAAGAAAATGTTCAAATAAAAATAAAAATAATAAAATTTAATTAATTAATTAAAATTAATTATTTAAAATAAAATTAATTAATTAAAATAAATAAATAAATAAATAAAATCCAATTAAATAAAAGATGACTTTATAAAGAAGTGTAATTCTCCCTCCCTAAAAAAAATGTTATATTCAAAATCAGTTCAGTTTCACCTTTGTTTAAAACCTGAAATCACTCCCTCTGGTTAAGCTCTGGGTCCCTGTGATTGTAAAACACTGGCTCCTGTAACACTCTGGTCTATCTAACCTTTGGATTGGGTGCCGGCGGTCAGGTTTCCCTTATCGAGCGGCCCCACGGTGCAGGACGGCCCCCGGTTCACTCTCTGTGATTAGCGGAGAGATGGAGCACTCGAGAGCGTCTCCTCGGGCTGTGGATTAAACCAGAGCGCGGCACGATAAACACCGGCCATGTTCTGCTGCGGCGCTCTTATATGGGACACTATGACGGGGAGAACTCTGAGAAATGTTGAAACGATACAGAGGAGAGAGGAATATTCAAGGTTTCATGGTTCTTTATTTCAGGGTGACCGGCTTTTCAAGGTGAAACACTGGGACAGTCCTGGTTTGGAGTGGTTAGTAATAATAACGAGTGTGTGAAACGAGTGCGTAACGAAGGAAAATTGTTCTGCACTCGGCCCATGTGAGTCGGTATAGTCACATTTTCTTTCTGTTTTGGTAAATTTTAAGCAGTTTTTTTGCATTTTACAACAATTTTATGACTCTCTGTACAGTTGGCAGGGATCAGATTGGTCTAAAATATGGACAATTTTTGTATAAAACTATGACAAATCACTGGTTTTGGATAAATCCACTGGGACAGGGGACACAGGGCTCAAAACTGGGACTGTCCCGGGTAAATAGGGACGTCTCTTCACCTACTTTATTTGTCATTTAAGCATGCGAGAAAAACACTTTACAAAACCAAAATTGTCCGTCAAGGGCCAGTGATTAAGAAAGATAAAACTATAATAAATAAGCAAATTGTAGTCGAGTAAGGGTAACTCAAGTACAAAGTTGTAGTCCAAGAAATTAGTAAAAAGTGAAGTATGTATAAGTAAGAGTAAAAAAGTTTTTGGGGAAACTACCACTCAAGTTAGAGTACTGTATATACTATAGGGTTATTTAGGGTGTTCTGCACTTGGCCCATTCATGACTAACATGTGTCAGTATAGTCACATTTTCTTTGTGTTTTGGCCATTTTTAAGCAGCTTTTTCTGTATTTTACCAAAACAAATGACAATTTAGGCCTCTCTTTACTGTTGCCAGGGATCAGATTGGTCCGAAATAGGGACACCAGGGACATTTCTTGTATAAAACTGGGACAAATCACTGGTTTTGGACCAATCTGCTGGGACAGGGGACACAGGGCTGACAATATTTAAATTTTAAAAATTCGCTTTTGTTCCGATGTTAAGATCTCACTCTGCATTTCTGTGACTCAGTATTTTGAGCAGAAACTATGCTTACAGGAGTTATCCCAAACTTTTTTATGTTATGTTTTTTTTACAGACCAAGACCTGACAGTTTGGACTGCTCACATGATGTTACTGTGGCGTGTCCAGTCAGCTGATTTATACTTGGTACGACGACAGCCCCAAAACCTGTTGAAATCAGCCGCCCGGACACGTCACAGCATGAAAACAAACTCTTGGTCTGAAAAAAGAACCTAATAACACAAATTATTAGGAAAACCAAATGAACCTCTTTGGACAATAACATTTCTTGCAGTCTTTCTTATTTGTGGTGAACGTTGACTTTCACCAGTCAGAAAGTCAACGTTCATCACAACTTTGACAACGTGCATTTCTTTACCCTGTCACCTGAATGTGCATAGTTTGATCTGATGAATTCAAACCACTATGGCATAATAAAAACACTGTAAAGGTAACTACAAAGCAAAACAGCCTAAAGATGTATTTCATCTTCAGAATGATCAGCTAATCATCCAAAGACTGAATTCTTTTAAAGGTCCTGTATTACACAAAATTGACTCTTGTGAGCTTTAAGCCGTGTTAGAAATGTCGTTACCTCCTCAAAAACAGCTGGAGTTGCGTTTTGTTTTATTTGTATGTTTGAGTAATCCTGCTTTATTAGCCTGTCTACATCTCCAAAGCTCAAAATGCTCTGCTCCACCTTGTGATGTCATGTAGTGGAGGTTTTCAGGTAAACAGCTCCTTTTACATTTAGCTCAGAAAAGAGTTGCCACATTTACATGAGAGCTTTAATTCCGAATGAAAATAATTTAATTCTGAATAAAAAATAATTCTTCTTAAAAAAGTCAATGGAAACACTTAATTCCTAATTAAACTGATTATTCAGAATTAAAATTAATTCTGAAGTAAGTGGGTGATTTATTCAGATTTAAAGACAAGTTAATTAATTCCTGGATCATGTAAATGTTTATTCTTCTTCAAAATAATCCCGGTGGTTGGTGCTCGTTGGGTCGTTCCTTCTGATGTGATCTGGACGATCCGGCTCCTCCAGTCGTCTCTTCGGACTTTCCTCCACGTCTCTTTGGATTTGTGAGCGGGATGTGGGAGTGGGCTGAGGTGTTTGTCTTCTTCCTCCTTCTCCGACACTCTTCCCTTCTCCTCCTCAGCTCACAGACGTAAAGCGTGAGGAGAGAATTCTCCAGCTGCTGCTTCATTATCATCGGAACGACTGCGGAAAAAGTTCAGATCATGTTTGTGTCGCCGGCGAAACGACAAACCGAGATGACAGAAATGCCGGGAGCAGCTGAAGTGTGTGTTTTCTTCCCACAGACGTAAATACGTTTGTGTCGCTGTCCAATCAGAACCCTTCCCCACCTCCAGACGCTGAGCGGAATTAATTAAAGACAATTTAACGTGTTTTCCATGTAAACCTCAATTCAGAATGATTATTTCCATGTAAACTCAAAGAAGAATAGTTTAATTCAGAACATTTAATACAGAATAAAAATAAAAAAAATCATGTAAACGTGGCCATTGGTAAATACATTTCTGATATTATCCAGATGATTCTAGTGAAGGTAGTACAATAGAGCATTTCCTGTATCACCACATGACATCACAAGGGAGAACAGAGTGAAGTAACGTAATATATGCCCTTTAAAACTATGTAATTTTCTACCGCAAACTATGAAACCCCAACAAGCTGCACATGTCCTACAAATCAAATCCATAACCCGTGTGGCTGCCGTTTATAGCCGCTAAAGAACCCTGTAAACGTCCCAGCTGTCCGGGTCTGGACGTGGGATTTGTCAGTCAAACCGGGGCCGGCCCTGTCCTCTTAACTCCCTCCTCCGCCGCCCCGCTCCTCTCTATCTCCTCCAGCGTTTAGCCTGATCCGCGCTACAGCCTAAGCCCTGGATTCTGCTGACTGGAGACAAGCAGTCCACCACCACCACCACCAACACATTCAATTAACTCGCGCAAGGTTCTTTTTTTTTTTTTTCCCCTGAGTTTTACGGTCCAGGCTATTAAACGGCCAGTTCGAGTCGGATAGTTTTTACATTTTAGCTGAGTCGCAGATGTATAAATGAGTTTTACTGTGGAATATGGGGGAGAAATAGTGTCCGGTTTTATGTAAGTCGGTCATTACTCACGTCGGCCGTCGCTGGGATGGCGCGGATTGGTTCGTTTGGCTTTACGACCGCATAGGAAATGAATGTAGACGCTTCTTTGTGTTATACGTGTCTATAATGTATCTTCTAGACTCGTAGTAAAAAGTCTATGGATTTTAGAATTGATAATAACCAACACTAACACTACAAGGGTATGATTTCAAAATAAGATATGTAATGTATGTTGTGAGAGCTCCAGTAAATGGATCTGACGCGAAAAGCCGAAGAGTCGGAGCGATTTAATAACATGTAATTATACGAGCAGCAGTAATGGGGATAATGTGGTTTAAAGGACCCGTATTATGCTATTTTCTGATCTATTTCCTGTTATAATGTTGGTTCTTCGTCACAAACGTACTTGGAGTTGTGTTTGTGAGTGATCCTCCGCTAGAAAAGTTACACAGCACAATAAGGATCCTTTAAAAATGTGTTACGCTTCAAATTTGAAATAACCAGACCAAGTTACAGGTCAGATCTGTGGAGAGGCGTCCCCGCTCACAGTCAGAACGTTTGTTTTTCTAAGTATTTATGAGCTATAAAACCACCTGTAACTGAATAAATGTGAAGTAGAGCTGTTTAATGTCACACTGTGGAACATTCTAGGCAGAACAATGACATACTGCACTGGCAGATGCAGAAAAGTTACCCAGTGCACCTTTAAATGAATCCTGCTAAAATTATAAAATGTTTACGTTGGTGAGTACAATGTGACTGGTTTAGAAGAAAGATTTGAATAAGAAATCCTGTCAAGTCACGTAAAAAAAAAGCTTGACTATTTAAATCTTTTCCATGTAAATTATTTGTGTAAAATCTGAAGGCAAAATTGTAGTAGTAGTAGTAGTAGTAGCAGTAGTAGTAGTAGTAGTAGTAGTAGTAGTAGTAGTAGTAGTAGTAGAGGTAGTGGTTAATATAAGTGTGATACTACAACTCCTACTGCTTTTGTTGCATTGTATTGCATTGGTAGTAGTAGTATCACAACCCTACTACTACTACTACTACTACTACTACTACTACTACTACTACTACTACTACTACTACTACTACTACTACTACCACTACTACTACTACTACTACTGCTACTGCTGCTACTACCGCACTGACTTCCCTATACCCAACCAAAAGTAGTAGTAGTAGTAGTAGTAGTAGTAGTAGTAGTAGTAGCAGTAGTAGAGGTAGTGGTAAATATACGTTTTTATATTACTATAACTACTACTACTACTTTTGTTGCATTGTATTGTATTGGTAGTAGTAGTAGTTTTACAACTTTTACCACCACTGCAACTAATACTACTACTACTGCTGCTGCTGCTACTACTGCGCTAACTTCCCTAACCCAACCAAAAGTAGTAGTAGTAGTAGTAGTAGTAGTAGGAGTACTCGTAGTAATAGTAGCAGTAGTGGTGGTAAATGTTATATAAGTTTTTGTGATACTACTACTACTACTACTACTTTTGGTGCATTGTATTGTTTGAGTATAGGGAAAAGTGTGACGTCATTGCCGTAGTAGAACTATCACAACTTATATTTACCGCCACCACCACTATTACAACTACTACTACTACTACTACTACTACTACTACTACTACTACTGCACTGACTTTACACATTTCCCTATAACCAACTAATACAATGCACCAAAAGTAGTGTGTTTTGCTGTTTTTTGTAATACTTTTACTGCTGCTACTACTACTACTTTTGGGGCATTGTGTTGGTTGGGTATGGGGAAATGTGTGAAGTCAGGGCAGTAGTAGTAGTAGTAGTAGTAGTAGTAGTAGTAGTAGTAGTAGTAGTATACAATTTTGATTCCTTTGTATGCCTAGTACATGTGAAGAAAGTGACAATAAAGGCATTCATTCATTCATTTAGTAGTATCAGAACTTATATTTACTGCCACCACCATCACCACTGCTACTACTACTACTACTACTACTACTACTACTACTACTACTACTACTACAGCACTAACTTCACATTTTTCCCTATACCCAACCCTATATGATGGGTATTCACCTTTAATCCGCTCTACACACTACACTGTTGGCTCCATCCTTACTCGTACCTCTCCACCTGCGTCTCACCTGCTCTGAACTCACATTACACCGCATAATGTCCCGTACAGTAGCTTTAAATCCCTCGTATTCCCCCTTACATTCCGAAACGCCATCTCGGATCTTACAGTACTTTCTCATTTCCCTGTATCTCCTCCATCGCGGTGCCCACTGATGGAATTCCAACGGCATCCGATACACGGCCCTGTCCGCCGTATAAACCCCCTGCGCTGACAAAACACTGATAAAACAGTATAAACAGGTTATGTGTGGTGATGGGAAATATTTTGTAGTTTGGAGAGGAGGAGATAACTGTCCAATGGTGTGAAGACGGCGGGGTACATACAGGGAGCAGGGCTGGGTAAACGCAGATATGAACAAGATGCACGGGGTTTATGCAGCGTGTTTACAAGAAAGAGAATGTATAGAAATATGGAAATGTTGAGCCGATTGGAAAATAGCAGGATTTGGCCGAGACGCTGCGAAAACGGTGACTTAAAGCGCTTGTATTTCGCTGTTTTCTGATTCCTATTCTTCTATGTATGTTATAATGTTGTTTTCTTATCACAAACATACCCGGAGTTGTGTTTGGATTCATTCTTTCATTTTTAACACACAAATCCTGCATATTTAGGCCAGGCTCTTCTCTCAAACTGGAAACACTCCTTTCTTCCACCTTGAGATGTCATGTGGTGATACAGGAAGTGCTCTGCTGCGTTTTTTCAAACTCCGAACACTTTCACTTGAATCATTTGGATCATTTCAGCTCTGGAATTGCAAATCTCTACAGGACAAAACGTAAAAAGGAGCTGCTAACTTGAAAACTACCGCTTTATGACATCACAAGGTGGAACAGAGCATTTTGAGCTTTGGAGATGTAGAAACACTAATAATAAAGTGTTACTCGAGCGTGTGTGAACAACTCGGGGTATGTTTTTGAGGAGGTAACAGGATTATAACATGGCTTAAAACTAAAAGAATCAATTTTGCGCAATATAGGACCTTCAATAAATGTAAAGTAGAGCCATTTAAAGTCATACTGTGGAACATTTCAAGCAGAGCACTGACATATCCTTAGAAAGAAGCAAGTGACAGACCCCCCAAACAAAAACCTGCACAGTGCACCATTGAATTTTGGGAGTAATTGTTAGTGCAAAACTGCCCATTTTCAGCATAGCGTAGCAACCAGCAGAACTTGTAATTATCCCACAATACTCTGCACCAGGGGTCTCCAGCCGTTTTCTTTCTGTGAGCGAAAATGCGAAAGAGCAGTTCATTTTCGCCATCACAAGAAAGTGAGCAGAGGAAGCCTTAGATGGGGAACAGTTAGACGGCTATAAAACACAAACCTTGATCCGCTGATTAGTGCACAAAGTTAGGCCTCAAAATGATACAGTTACAACAGTGGTTCGTCAAATTTGAGTCCTTCAGCACAATACGTGTAATTCAGAAATCTTTCGATGAGCTACTTGGAAGAAGGTGGAGAGATGCTGGTAGATCCCGAGCTACAAGTTGGAGACTGGGCTGTGTACAATTTGTTCTTTTAAATTTTAATTAAGAATAAAAAACAATAAACAATTCATTTTTTCGTTTGATTTTGACCTCAAGTTTATTTCAAATGACACCCATCAAAAAACAGTCTTGGTGCCTATTTCAGTTTTGATATTTTATTCTGCCTGGTCTATTTGCCCCAGAAGTTCTGCTGCTAGAAGGACTTACCTCAAAAATCATCGCAATTTTATAGACAAACACGTCGTCTTCTTTTATAGCGAGACGTTTACTTTGGCGTTTTAGAAAGTAATTGTTGTAGCCAGGCTGTCGCTACCTAGTGCCTCCGCTCAAGTTCATTTCTCTCCAGCGACTAGGTCAGGAATGGGAATACATTTGGCCGTCTGCAAGAACCCCGGAAGTTGTAGTCAGCGCTCCGGCCAATCAGAGAAGAGCCGTGAAGCCATGGGGTCAAACTCCAGCTCCTGTCTGGGTCCCTTTTGTGGTTCAGCACAACAGGAAATAAAGCAATCGAGATGGATGTAGACGAAGCCGTACATTTTGTGTTGGATTCCCGAGGATTTAAAGTCGGAACAAAGAGAAAAGAGAAAAGAAAAGACGTTATTTCCCTTCTTCCTATGTGATTTCCTGTGGTGCCGCAATTACTTGGACACCACTGAGGGTTCCGGCGTATTACATATGTCATGACCAAATAGCAGTGATTGGTTAAATTGAAAAAGTACCTGCCTACCGTCGAGTGAAAGAATCCTAATGCTGTGAGGTCAGACAGATTCCACAAAGTGATGAATCATAATTGTTGAACTCCATGATGAGAAACAGGAAGCAGCGAGTCGACAAACTGCTTTGGCGACACTAAGCAGCAGAACTTCCGGGGCAAATGAACCAGACAAAATTTCAAAACTGAAATAGGCACTTAGACAGTTTTTTGTTTTTTTGCAACTTTATTTTAAGAACGTTTTAGGGCACACAAAAGAAAAACTAAAAGAATATGAAAACCAAACAGGGTTACATGTACAATCCACAGATCACATGTCATTGTTCGTGGAGTGTGTAACAGTCCCATTTTTTCCAATAATTTTCTTCCTTGTGACATTGTAGGCGAAAACTAAAAGTGTGTGGATTTGTTTGATGATTCGTGTCAAGAGTCCCGTTGTAGGTGCGTCTTTTTTCAACCAGCATTTTCCCTGAGACCATCTAGACTGTTTTTTGATTGGCGTCATTTGAAATAAACTTTAAATTAAATCATTGAAATAGAGGTTGAAATCTGTTTTTTGTTTGTCACTAAAACTCAATAATGAAATACTGAAAAACTGATTTTCCATTTTATTGTTTCTCGTTCTTGATGGAAATCCAAAAGAACGAATGGTACATGGACCGGGACGTCTGCTCTATACGAATATGAACTTATGTGAGTTCTTTTTAAAACAACATCAATGACAATCACTCCGTCCAATCAAACCATTCCGAGTATTTCCTCCTGAACCCTCCTGCTGTGAAAACCTCTACTTAGACTTCTGTTTTTGCTAAATTACTGTAAATGGGCCAATCCAAACACAGTTAAATACAGCTTATCCCTGAATCGATAAATCTCCTTTCTCCTCCCGTGTCCCCTTCGCCGTGGAATTGACCAATCCGAGCTGTTATCTGCCCGCCGCGACAAAGCACCCTGCATTATATCATGGAGGATGTATTGATTTTCACTATTCTATTTGCCACGCGGGTCCCTCGGGTGCCCGGGAGAGGGGCGGGAGGGGTAACGGGGGGTGACAGGTGTCCATCAAGAGAGGTTTTGTCGAGCGGAGAAGAGGGGTTATCTCGGATTTTCATTTATGGAGCCCATGTGCTTATCTGTTCTTTCTTCACAGCTTTTTATTCCACATCTGGATTCACACGAATATTGAAGTGTTTTGTAACTAACCTCTATTTTCTTCAGTTTAAAGGAACGGTAACCTGCGCTCTCATTGTTTTAAAATAGGAACGATAATCACAACTGAGCCTGGGCTGTGAGTGCGTAAACCTGCAGAAAGAAGACGCAAACATGACCAGTCAAAAGTTTGGACGCACCACCTCATTCAATGTTTTGTTTACTATTTCTTATAACTTTCTACTTTTTAGATACAGAAAACATCAAATATATGAAACAAGATATATGGAATTATTTAGTAAAGAAAAAATTAACTCTACTAAATATTTAGTGAGACATTGTGAGGCTTTGGATATAAAATATCAAGTTCAAATTCAAAAAGTTTATTGTCAATTCTTCATACAAAAAACATAAAGAATCAAAATGGTGTTTCTCACTCCCATGTGTTTGAATAAATAATAATAAATGGACAAGTCCAAGTGTTCTTTGGGGAGTTTAGTATAATCTAATAATTGTAATATTTGTATAAAATAATTTGGTAAAATATATTTTACTTATTACATACTACTACTACTTCTTCTCTATGTATGTCATCATATATATATATATATAAAAACACACACACATTGAATGAGAGAGTCCAAACTTTTGACTTTTCAGTAGCGTACAAGTTTTTCTCATTCTCATTTTATGGACAGGCCTCATGTGAAAGCTCAGAATCTCTAGAATTCCCTCCCTGAACTGCAGAGGCTGCAGTAGCACTGACTCTGGGGTTTAGGTAGTGACCGTTCAGATCAGGGAGGCATTTTAGGTTTAAAACACAGAAAACACAGACTGTATAAAAAGTTGACAGGAGAGAATTTGGAAAAATTTGAAAATGTCCCAGTTTTCTTCATCTCCATGTCACTGTAGCGTTCCGTTATGTTCGGCTCATCAACAAGTCCAACCATACCTCAGTTTTCACCATTTCCCCACTGACGCACAACTCCGAGCGCACTGGGTACATGCGATGAGAAGAGATGAGGACGCCAAATTCCAGATGATTCCAAACAGCACATACGTCTGCAGTCTTCATTTTACCAAGGATCACATTTACCTCAGTGGGTTTGATCACAGTCGGTTGAGCCCAGTGTCGGGAACTACACTGGAAGTCGTCATCACAGGTTTCCAAACGTCTTCCTGGTTTGTGACATAAGCGTGAATAGATCTTATGCGAACATTATAAGACCAAAATGTCGAGGCTCACAGCAGCAGTTACAGAGAGGAGCCTCAATATTCCAGTGTATGTCACTGGGAGTCAGGGTCAGTAGGAGGTAGGAGCCGGAAGTGCCTCTTTGCAAACTTTCTGTTTGGAACGCGGCGGCTAGTGCATTACCTAGGTCCATTTACATCTACAGCTTATAGTTTAAAGCAACTGGATTTCAGGATTTCGGCAATCCAAATGAGAGACTCATGTGAGGCTCATTCTGCTTTCTGACTCAATAAACGTCTTAAGAATCAAAACATCAAATTATATCATGAGCAATTTGGGCATTTTTTTAAAATTAAGAACTGTTCCTAACCACTGTAGTTTTTTAGTTCTTACTTATTTGACAGCACATATCAGTTAACTTGTTGTACTTCCAACGAAATCAGCTCTTTCTGGTCAGGTTATGTTAAAATAAAGCTCAGATTTAAGTCTAACTTGAGTTTTAGAGCTTCTAACAGAGCAGTGCCTACAGTTAGTGTCACGTCCCCAGAAAACGTTGATGCAATTGGCTGCAAAGTATGAAAATGCTCCTGTCACCTTTACCAAACTCCAGTATTACCTTGATTATTATAACAATTGCAGTGACCCAAAACAACTGTACCATCCTGAAACATGAACAGATCTTGATGATCAAAAAAACAGCACGTCGCCCTCTGCTGGCTGCTGTGGGTGACCTCCAGTGGCCAAGTCAATGAAATTCCTGTGTCCCAAACCTGATTCCGTACAGAGCGGAGCAGGTTAGAGTGAGAATAATCTCGTTGTGGAGCCGTGATGTATCCGAGCGGAGGAGAGCCCTGACAAAACCTCTGCTCGTGTGAGAACGAAAACGAGGTTTCACCGACACTGATGAATGAGGAGACCGGCAGGCGCTTTGAAGGACAAAGTCAGTTCAGAAGAAGAAGAAGAAGAAGAAGAAGAAGAAGAAGAAGAAGAAGAAGTTTGGGGTAAAATTTTGACTGTATCCTGACTAACATGTAGATTTTTTTAAACAATTAGTGTTTTAACTAATTTTTCTAATGTTTACTGAATATATTCCTACTCCTTTTTTGAATAGTAAATGTTTTTAACAATTTCTCTTTATTTTGTTTCTTTCTTTGTTAAATGTAAATGTGGGGAGAGTATAGAGACTATATGTTGTGCCTTTATACCTTCCTTAGAAAAAGTTCAATTAAATGAAAAAAGTAAAAGTAAACTAATTCCTAAATATGATTTGAGATGCATATGAGGGTATGTATGTATGTCTATGGTGGAATCGTCAGCAGTTTCCATGGTAACACAGTGCACACTTCAGCGAACACTGTCAAATACATTTTAAAAGTCATGAAAAAATGGATCTAAACAGCATATTTTTAGGAGTCTGATCCATATGAGCGTTCCTGGTTCTGTTCACGAGTTTGACTTCCAACAAAAAAGACGAGAGCGATTAACTGAAAACTGTTGGCGAACGCTAGATTGTTTAACGGCGTAAATTCCAACCAGAGATTATATTCTTTTTATGGACGGTTTATGGAGTTTGAGTCTGGATTAAAAGGACAGTTCTTAGTGCAGACTTGTGATCTGAGAGGAGCCTGTGTGAGGCTGAGTGTTGAAATGTGTCGGGTTTGAAGCTCGTTTTGATTCTTTCTCATTGGTTAGCGATTAGCTGCTGTAGCTAGCACACATAACAGGCTGTTAGCTCTTCTATTAGTGACTGTAAAGTGACTATAGTGGCCGTATATATGTTACTGGACACGCACTGATATGTAAATGAGCTGTGAATAGAAGTGTGAATTATAGGCATTTAGAAGATCATTAATTACCACACATATTTAATTACAGCACTTTCTTTACAGGCTAGAATGTCATACAAAAATGCCATTAGGCCGACCGACTGTCTTTAAATATGACGTAACAATAAATGTCGCCTAAATAAACACAATTGAAAATCCAATAGAGCCAAACCTAAGTTTTATAAACAAATGAAGTGAATTTTGACATCATAAATATATCGGTGATTATATCAGCAGCTCCAGCTCCCATTTTATTGGTACCATATCGGCCGCAACAAAATCCATATCGGTCGGGCTCTAACACAAACACACATAATCCAATACACTTCTCAATCACAATATACTTCTTCCACGACCGAAAAAACAATCAAAACAAAAACTCAAATGATCACCCGCCGGCCTTCACCCACTTTGAACCAAATCCCATCACAGCGTCCACGCGTCCACAGCGCAGCACCAGACACGGACCGCGATTCCCATCATCCCCCAGTGCACGCTCAGCCGACTGTGGAGCAGACAGAGCCCCACCACCACCGCCGCCGCCACCACCACTACCACCCCGAGCCTCTCCCTGCCCCCCACCCCCACCCCGATCCGTGTCAGTGGTCCGTCAGAAGCGTTGTCAGACCAGGAAGTCGACACATCCATCAGAGGAGTCCCAGGACGCGGCCGGGAATTCATCCGAGACAAAAGCGCTCATCTTTTCTGCAACAGTTTCTGGGTTTGTTTCGGTGATAAAAGTTTACAACAGTTTTAAAGCCCATACATGACGCAGAAATGATTCTTACTTACTTAATTACTATTCAATCTACATCTCCAAAGCTCAAAATGCTCCGTTCCACCTTGTGATGTCATTATGTGGCAATCCAAGTAATCCTGAATGTTTTTTTTTTTAATTCCGTTCATCTTCATTAGTCTCCTTTTCATACTTTCAATTATCAAACATCCATAAATTCACTACAAATTTTAAGTTTTTAGCCTCACATTTCTATAATTGTACATGTTCTTTCCGTATATATTTTAAAGAGGCACTACGTAACTTTTTAGGAAAACCTGCGCCCAAAGATTAGCGCCCCCCCCCAGAGGAAAGTGGTGGGTTTGTAACAGAGTTTGGAAGAGTGGAGGAAAATGTGGAATAAACCAGGACTCAACAAGACCTGAACTGGGACTAAATGGGACCAAATTAGTGCAGAATCCAAAACTGAACCTTTACCTTTTCTAAACTAAACCAGGACTGAACCAGGACAAGTGTGTACTATATCACATCGAAACTAAACTAGGACTAAACCCAGACTGAACCCGGACTAAACCAGGACTAAAACAGGACTAAAACACTAAACAGGACTAAAACAGGACTGAACCTGGACTGAATCAGGACTAAAACAGAACTGAACCAGGACTAAACAAGGACTGAATTAGGACTGAACCAGGACTAAACCATGAAGCACAGCAAGTGTGTACTATAGCACATCTAAACTAAACCAGGACTAAAACCAGACTGAACCAGGACTAAACCAGGACTGAACCAGGACTAAAACAGGACTGAAACAGGACTGAACCAGGACTGAACAAGAATTAAAACAGGACTGAACCAGGGCAACTGTGTACTATAACACATCAAAACTAAACAAGGCCTAAACCCAGCCTAAACCAGGCCAGAACCAGGACTGAACCAGGACTAAACCAGGACTGAATCAGAACTAACCCGGGACTGAATTTGGATTGAACCACAACAAGTGTATACCATATCTAAACCAAAGTAAACCCAGACTGAACCAGGACTAAACCCGGACTGAACCAGAACGAGTGTGTACTATACCACATACAAACTCATCCTGAACTAAACCAGGACATAACCAGGGATTCAGATCTACACCAGGACTAAACAAGGGCTAAACTGAGACTGAACCAGGACTGAACCAGGACTACACCAGGACTACACCAGGACTAAACCCAGACTGAACCAGAGAGGAGGTCCACACCTGCCCCCAGCGTCACAGTCGGGTCACCCAGAGGAAGAGGCTCTGTGTGGGGGAGAAGTCCAGCTCTGACCCCTGAACTGTAGAGCCGGTGGAAGTGTGGAGCTACAGCGTGTTTGGAGACAACAGCAGTAGAAGTGGTCATTAATCACACAGGCTCATGTACCGGCTCTCTGTACTCTCTGCTACTCTGTACTACTACTACTACTACTACTACTACTACTACTACTGCTACTATTATTATGAGCTCAACACTATGCAAATTTTGTTAATACGTTGCATAAATTACTACAGAAATATACTCGTACTTGGATACAAAGTTTGATATTCACCACAAATCCTGCTTAAAATGCTTAAAATCTAACTCTGTGTTGCTTTTGCTTTTGAAATGTTCCACAGTATGGCATTAAACACATCTATATCGTGTTCATTCACCATGTTTATTCTTTCTAAGCGAACAAACATTCACATTTTTGATCTATGTTATAATGTTTGTTTCATTTATATATGTTTAACACACAAACCCTGGGCTTATATGGATATTTTCAGTGCTGGAACTGCCCATCTACAGAAAAAAAGTTGAAAAATAGCTGTTAACTACTACTAGACAACGAGATATAGACAGACAGGGTCACTCAAAAGTGTGCGAATGAAGCAAAACGCAACTCCAGGTCTGTTTTTGAGGAGGTAACAGCATTTTAACATGGCTTAAAGCTCACGAGAATCAATTTTGTGCGCTGGAGGACCTTTAAAATGGCTTCTTTGGAGCGAGTTATGCTTCAAATCATTTAATTATCCTTTGTGACTCAAAAATAATGGACTCTAGGAAATCTTTTAGCAACTTCACCATTTAGTTTCCAGGTGATTTTGAGCCATTAGTGCTCATAATGGTGCTTGTTAGAAGTTTGTGCAGAAGTCAGGACTGCTGATATATATAAAGGTGCACTGTGTAACTTTTCGGTGAGGGGTCTGCCACCTGCTTGTTGCTATGGAGATGTCATTGCTTTGCCTGGAATGTTCCGTGGTGTGACATTAAACAGCTCTGCTTTACGTTTATTCCATCACAGGTGGTTTTACAGCTCAAAAATACCTAGAAAACTGCACATTCTGACTGTGAGCGGGGTCGCCTCTCCACAGATCTGACCTCTAACTTGGTCTGGTTTGGTTTCCATGAAGATTGAAAGATTGAAAGCTATACTGTGGAACATTTCAGACAAAACAATAGCATGTCCATTGAGAAAAGTCTAAAGAAAATAGACATAACGATTTCGATCTTGCGTATGAACTCTTGTCTCTTTCTTGTGATGCAAAAAAAAAAAAGACTAAAAATGGCTCTGCATTTCAAAATCTGAAAGAAAAAAGGTGAAAAAAAGCGATTCCCGTCTGATTCCTCCCCATATTCCGTCCAAATCCCCAGCGGCGTCCTCCCTGATCTGTTTATGTCCTGACGCAGACGCAAAAAAACAAGTGAAATTCCCATAGCAACCATCACGAAGCGACGGCCCCTCTATTATCATTGTCCACTCGCCCAAGGTCAGGAGCGTTTGTGGAGCTTTACGGAGGGGGGGGAAGCTGGGTCGGACATGGTTTTTGGGGGCGGGGGAGGGAAGAACACCTATGGGAGAAGATCCGAGCTTCATCCAGGATCACGGCACCGCCACGGCCGCGCTGTGGTCACCTTGGAGTGGCAATTCCGGCTCCGAACGCCATCAATCCTGGGCGAGACTGAACGGCGAGGAGGTCACGGAGGGTCGGCGGGCGGGGAGGCGGGGTTAGCGGGGTGGGGAGGGTGCGGATAGCGAAAACAAGCACTCGCACAGATGCTATTTATGGATGGGGCCACTTTAGTTGGAGTTATGGGGGGCGTTAGCTTTGACTTTGAGCCGAGGGGGCGACCTTTGCACTCCCACCGCGGTAGTTACAAATAAAATACGCGATCTTTTATGTCTTTAGTGTCCACGAGGAGAGTTTTTATATAAATAGAGTTAGTTAAAGACGCTGTATCTGGTTTCAACTGTGCTAAAAATGTGAAAAACAAAATTATTCAGTTAATTTTAAACAATTTACAGTGGTCCCAATGAGAAAAATAATCTCGTGGGATTTTTTCCCATATTTGGATTGGACAAAAAGATGTTAAAAGCTGGTGGGTTTGATTGATTGATTCGTTTTTATTTCAAGTTTATGCCGAGAGAGAAACAATAATCATACACATACTGCATACACATTGTAAACAACAGAAAATTTCTCCACTTTTCTCAAAAACGAGTGGGAAAAAGAGAAATTTATATTAATCCACCCCTGTTCATGATTTAAAAAACGTGGTTGCTTATGTACACTGATCATGAAACTTTACAAAATATTGCATCTTTTGAGGATCTGTAGTTCCAAAAAGCACAGCTAAAATGACAACAAACTATTAAATGAAGTAAATACAAACTCTGAAGCCAACTTTGGGAACTAAATCGAGCTATTTTCATCTTAGAAATGATGTCAAAATCTCGTGAGTTTCTAAGCACTTTTCACAACTTTCAGAGACAGAGTTTTGTCATCATGGTAAAACTATCAACAACTAGAATGCTAATACACACTTCCTGATTAGCGAACAACAAAACACGTCACAATTAGAAACCGATTACACAGCAGACTTTTCTTTCACCTGAAGAGCTGCTTTTACAACATTTCTGTACTTCGACAAGACACGTTTTGGTAAAAAAAAAAAAAGAAAAAGTCGAGTACCTTTAATATAAAACATGTAAAACATAAAACATGCAGAATATGATTTTAATTTTGGGGGATAATCTGATTTTAAAATATTTTGTAAAGTTTCATGATCAGTGTACATAAGCAGCCACATAATTTAATCTAATTTAATTTCTCAAAATTTGCCAAACTTGTATTCTCGACGCAGAATTAAAATCAGTCCAAAATCCAGAAACATTAATAATACTGTGCCATGATTTTGGAATTTAAAGGTCTGCCCTAAATTTTTCTCTCTGCAGGTTCAAAATATGTCTTTAACTTGGCCAAAATTTATCCAAAATCAGAAAATGACTTCAAGTAGTGAAATTATTTGTCCGTGCAGCAAGATTATTTGACAAGTTCTCTTAAAATAAACAACCTCTAGACTAGAATGAAGCCGTCTCAGAACTTTCAGAACAGATGAATAACCTGATATCAGTTTTAAAATCTTGGCCAGATCAGAGAAATTTGCCGTGCACCTTCAGTGAGAATCTACAGTTTAAATAATCATGAAAATGAAGAAGAAATGAAGAGTTCACTTGCACAGTTATTGCTTAGAAATATTCAAATACATGTATATAAAAAGCCTTTGTGTTTTTTCTCGCCTATCTGTCCACACTAACACACATGTTTAGACTGGAGCGCTGCACTGGGAATTCAACTCTCCACCCCCTTTGTCCCTGATGCCTTTTCCACTTCTCTCACTCTCCCGACCACTTTCCCTTCCTCTTTCCCTTCCTCTTTCCCTTCCTCTTTCCCTTCCTCTTTCCCTTCCTCTCTTTTGTCCACACGTCCCAACTACGAAATATAAATCTATAATGCGGCAGTTCTTGGTCTAAAATCACAGACTGTATAAAGAAGTGGACTGAGGGAGTGTGACGTCGCCCACAGCGTTCAGTTCCAGTCAAATGAAGCTCACAGAGGCCAGCAGTTATACAGTAGAAGTGAATTTAGAGCAGAGTTCCAAATAAGTAATAGGAATTAAGGCTACGTTCAGACTGCAGCCTGAAGTGACCCAAATCTGTTTTTTTTTTTGCCCGTATACGACCCTTATCTGATCTTTTAATCACAGTCTGAACGACACAGATCTGATTTTTTTCAAATGTGACCCAGGCCACTTGGATATGTGCTCCTAAAACCAAAACATATCCGATCCTTTGCCATGCGACTTCAGTCTGAACGGACAGATCGCATTCGTCCGACCTACACGTTCCTTTCTATGGACCTTGCTGTCACTGCCCCACAAAACACCACGGTCAAAAACCTCATCCTTTTCCGTTCTGGCTCTGGTACGACAGCAACTTTAAAATCACCAGGCGCTCAATGTTCGCATCCATGTTTAGGGTTGAGACTCAGGGTGGAGGTTCAGTCTCAGTCTTCACGTGGCCCAGCAGGAACGGGAAATTGAGGTGTGGTAGAAGTGAGCTGTGATTCACTGGGGAGGAGGCGAGGGCGGTTGAGGCGTGGTCAGGCTCCCGAACCTAAGTTAGTCAGATTAACTACATTTAAGCCCTGCAGTCCGAATCTAACCTTATTTACATATAAAATAGCAAAATAAAAACACCGGGATCACGTAGAGAGGGTTAATACGAACATTTTAAGACCAAAAGCAAGACAGCAGCAGCTTTGGGGAAAGGGACGATGTTTTTTTCAATACAAAGGGAATTGGACCTAGAGTCAGTGGAGCCGGAAGTGCCTCCACGCTCACTTCCTATTTGGAGCAGCTGGTGGGTTAACTATGTCCATTTATACATAGAGTCTGTGCACTGCAAATTTCTCTGATCTGGCCAAGATTTTAAACTTATATCAGGTTATTCATCTTGTTTTCAGATTTATTTTCTACTCACTAGTTCCGAGACGGCTTCATTCTAGTCTAGAGGTCGTTTATTTTAAGAGAACTTGTCAAGTAAACTTATCTTGCTGTATGGCAGATAATTTCAGTACTTTTTCATCATTTTCTGATAGATTTAAGTGTTTATATCTTAAATTTTGGCCATATATCTTAAATTTTTGCAGTGAAAAGTGTGACATTTTTTCAATACAAAGTGAATTGGTGCCAGACTCAAGGGAAATAGAAGTGGCTCCATGCTCACTTCCTATTTGGAGCGGCTCTGTTGTGTCTGAAATACACGGCAACGTTGCAGCTGAAGTGTAAAAGAAGCGAAAACGACATGGATCTTTGCTTTTTGAGTCAGCAGGAAGTAAAATACGACGCTCCCTCCTTAATTTTTTTAAAATATAAATATAAAACAGGATGAGGATCAGGACTATTAGAAGTACTTCTACTACTACTCTGCAAATTTCTCTGATCTTTTATATCAGGTTATTCATCTTGTTTTCAGATTTATTATCCACTTACCAGTTCTGAGACGGCTTCATTCTAGTCTAGGGGTCGTTTATTTTAAGAGAACTTCAAGTCAAGTAAAATGATTTTGCTGCGTGAACAGATAATTTCACCACTTTTAAGTCATTTTCTGATAGATTTAAGTGTTTATATCTTAAGCTTTTTGCAGAGTGTTTAAAGTACACAGGAAAGTTGCAGCTGACGTGTAAACGCAGAGAAAACTGGACGGACCTTTGCTTTTTGAGCCAACAGGAAGAAAAATATGATGCTCCTTCCTTAATTTTTTAAAATATAAATATAAAACACCATGAGGATTTTTTTCTACTAATACTATATGTATGGGTATATTTTTATATATTTGTCTGTGGTGCACAGGGTTGTAAAGAGTAAAAGTAAAAAAGAAAAAGAAAAAAGAACGAAGGAAAACAGAGGGTGTGTGAGAGGAAAAAAAATGAGGGTGTGTGAGAGAAAAAGAGGGAGTGAGAGTGAAGGAGAAAAGGGAGGATAGATTGAGTGAGTGTGTGTGTGTGTGAGAGAGAGAGAAAGAGAGGAAGAAACAGATTGAGTGAGTGTGTGTGTGTGGGTTTTGAAAGAGAGGAAGAGTGTGAGAGAGGAAAAAGAGATAGAGAAAGAAAAAAAGAGCACAGGTGTGTGTTTGAGGGGAAGAGAGATAAT